>MNCI01004262.1:1015191-1172170 GCA_015680685.1 Gnetum montanum | reverse complement strand
TTTTATATAGAGGTATCCAATATTTGAATACCAAAATACCAAATTATATTCAAACGAATTGATTTAGGGAATGGCCAATGAAAGAAAATATACTTTTACAAAGAAAATATAATTTTCCAAAGTTAACTGCCCGATAGCTTTTCCTGTGTGCAAATTCGAGTTCCTCGCGGCGCACGTTTGCAAAAGCTCTTAGCAGGGCATCTGGTAGCCGCAAATTTCTGTGCCGTCTGTGCGGCCATGTGATGAGGGATGCCGTTATGATCAGGAAATGCTAGTTCTGCAGTTTCTGCAATGGATGCATACGAGGATTGGTTTCGTCCAAGCATGCGTGCGTTTGCAGAGAGAAGAATGTTTTGGCAAATGATCTTGTGCCGAATCGAACCCTTCGCAACGCGATTTCATCGCTGGAGTGGAAATGGAGAAGAGAGGAACTTGCCGTGGAAGGACATCTAGAGAAAAAGAGGTGCTATGCGCCACACTGGTGAAGCTTGAAACCACAATTAGGGTTAACAGAGAGAATAAGCTCTGGTTTTTTGTTATTGTGCCTGGGATTTATGTAATGGCCCATTGTTGTTGGCGTTTATTCTCCTTTTTGCTTGTTGAAGCGCCTATGATTACTGTGTCACAGTAGGGATTTCAACTTGTACAGAAATACTTTGCTATGCAGATTCAGTTCTCATTATCTACAACGCAGAAATTTGAATCTTCAAAGTTGTGCATATGCGTCTGTAAAAGCTCTGAAAGAGCTTGGAACCGACATGTGCGTGTAATCTTCAAAGAAATCACTGCCGAGAGGCGTCACAGCAGGGCATCTGGCACTTTCCTTATTGTTTGTGGGCATCTGAGGTGCCTGAGATACCATTGCTGCTGAGAATCCAAATCCAAAATAGCCGGCAGCAGAAGAATCCTTTTCAATTCTGCAATTATTCCTGCCACGGCATAGAGCAGGAAAATTGGGACCATGCCTAATTTCTCCAATTCCATTGCTGAACCCACCAAATCTTTGGCAGAATCTACTGCTGCCACTGTTAAAAGTTACTGCCATTGTGATGCCCTTAATGAAATTCGCAGCCATTACTGAAAACCTTCGTTCCTTCTTAGCATCCCTGTTGTTTTCTGGTTCTTTTTTCTAGTTTCACTGCGCCCTTTGATTGCCTTCAAATTTTCATGCTTCCCTTGGATCGGCATTTTCAGCAACGTTAATGGTGGCAGTATAGAGCAACGACTGCGGTCGTGTTTGTTGGCTCAACCATGACCTTGCAGCGGCTATGTATTTTCCATAGTGAATTACAAAAATAACATGATGTCCAACTATGTACAGGACAACGACTTGCTTTTAGGGTCCTTCAGAAAAATTAAATTCTTATGATATGGTAAAAACCCAATTCTAACAACTTATTCTTTTATCACTCTTTATCTAAATGATCAATTCCTGAAAGTATTTCTGACAATAAAGATTCCTTGCTTGTCAATTCATTCACCATTGGCACATTATCTCTTACAATCTTCTATTCAGTTTCTTTTGTATGTGCATCATTATTTCTACCAATAATATTATGGTCTCCCTAATATGCATGCCTTTTCTCCTTAAGGGCTCCATGCAAGGCATGCTTTAGTTGATGATGTAGATAATGATGTTGCTTTGAGGACAATACTCTAGTATACCTAATCTACCTCATAGCATTTTTCAAATAAGAGTTAGACAGACCTCTGGAATATCCACAAAAGAGATGGGTTGGAAGAAGGTGAACATCTTCAGTAGGGATAAGTAATGATCAAAGAATTTTACAGACTTGAGCCACGTAAAAGTTCCAACCTAGTGAATTTTGAGAAGCAAAATCATATGCTTGATTCCCATGCTAAGTATTAGTCTGATTGATAATCTGAAGAATTAAAATTAGAGAGAATAAATGTAGCCCATCTCATCCAATCTTTTTAAATCGAGTGACAGGAATTAATACCTTTTCAACCTACATCTTATCATTTCAATAGTTCTATTGAAATATTTTGAAGGTTTGAATCATCTCATATCTCTGTTCCATGAAATGGCCAAATGTGCCAACAGTATGTTGACTCTCTTGCCTTAAGTCCCTCATACATTGTGTAGTTGTGGGATGATAATCCCTTGTATCAAAATCTACTATAATGTATTCAGCATAGAGTTGAGTCATGCCAATCTATGCCAAAGCCTGGAGGAGCATGTTGGGGACTGCACAGTCCGGAGGTAACACTATGTTACCTTGTAAATCTCTCCAACGCATCTATTCATCTTGATGGAGGATAAAAGTAAAGTCTAGAATATACTCATCGAGATGAGTATAGACTATCTTGTATTGTTTAGGATTTGGCTAATTTTGGTTATGTGTTTTTGATTGCCGACTATTCTTTGTATTGTCCCTAGGTGGTGAGTTGCTCCTATGAGAAGAAGACATCGTTATCGGTGTGCTAATTTACCGTTATATAATTTTTTATCTTGATTAACCCGAAGGTTTTTTTAGGCTCCCAATGATGTGAGTAATATCCTTTATGTTCTATTCGATGCACAAACACTTAGTCCCCGACAACGGTGCCAATGATGAGTGGCGAGGTACCCCTACACTCAACCATACGAAACGAGCGTAGCACGCATGATCTGCTCAAACTCTGTAGACTAAGTGCCTACATGCCCCTTGGAACACTTAGGGTTAATCATTCATTGTCTTCCCAGACTTACTTATAGTTGTGATGGTGTATGATTAAGTAAGTTTGAGGTATATGATTTTTATAGTTTTTATGTTTTATGTCTTCTATGCTAACAAGGTGAAGGGTTGAGAAACTAATGACTAACTCTAACTAGTGAACTAAGTCTAAATTACCTAGCATTAGCATCCGTTCCCACTTACCGTACACACCCTGAACCAATGCAACCGTGGCTACTAAACGCTAATCGTTACTGGGATCACCACATGTAACACACGTGCTCGAAGTGGTCGTACTGAGGAACTTAACTAGGAGGAAAGGGTTGAGAAAGCTAATCTAGCCTAAGTGCGATGAGCAGCCAATTCCTTGATTATCTATACACATCTTGGTGCATGACTATCACTGGGATTACCAAGCATAGATCCTAGATATGCCACTGGGTTACCAAGTAGTCACACTGAGATGCTTGTAATCAAGTTGTAGTCATTTCACATTGCGATGAGCATCCGTTCCTTGACTATCCGTACACATCCTTAGATGCTCGTAATCAACTCGTACTCATTCTACATTACTAAGATAGAAAGCAATAAATAACAATAAATAAAATCCTATTCCATGCACTACAAGGTTTATCCAGGAAGTTCGTCTTTATTGTTGTACACAACTTGTGTTCAGGTACAATGTTGCTCGAATAAAGATCCGTTCACTTTAGGACTCCTACTACGGGCACATGGAAAATATTCTATCTCTGGAGTGATCAATCTGCCATAGTTTCCCTACTTCTAGCCTAGGATTATGAAACAAGGGAGAGCCATCTCTTATTTATAGATATGATGGTGCACCGTGATAACATGTACGCGATATCGCAGGGGACGATGTGATATTGTGTACGCGATATCACATGGGATGCGATATCACGACAGCCGCGATATCGTGTATGCAATATCGTGGCCCATGCGATATCGCGTCTCATCACTTGGCTACTAAATTATGGTCCATTGTTTATAACTATGATCATGGGTATGCCAAAATGGGCTACAATATTATCCATGATGAATTTAAAAACTTGTTAAGATGTCATCCTTCTTAGGAAAATAGCTTCAATCCACTTAATAAAGTATTTGATTAGGATGATGATGAAGCTATGACCAAAAGAAGACTTAGACATTATAGGTCCAATGATATCCAACCCCCATCATTGAAATGACCATGTTATTTGATTTGTAAGTAACTCAGTCAACAATACATGTATCAAGTTACTATGTCATTGGCATGTGTCATAGCACTTAACCTTATATAGGCAATTAATTTCCATATGGGGGTAATAATAGGCTAATTTTCTAATCTTATTAGTCATAGATCTAGGTCCTATATGTTCCCCACAAACATCTGCATGAACCTCTATTCTGGCTTCAGTTTTACCTAAGCATTTTAATAACAAATCATCATAGGACTGTCAACATAATGCATTATCACCTATGATGACATACTACTTGGATTATATCCATATAACATCCTTTTAAGTAGTAGCCAAGCAAGTATAAATGTTGAGGCATCTTATCTGTCTTAATACCAAAGACACATTTCATGGGATTAACTGTAAACTCATACTTGAGGCATCGTTTAAGCATAAGATCTAGATTATTAGCATGGTTGTTGGCCACTTTGGATTTAAAGGCTATATTATCCATATAATCATTGACCTAGCATGTAATCACTAATGATATAGGTCATGGCTCATTGATAGGATGCTCCTGTGTTCTTAAGGCCAAAGGGCATCATAGTATAGAAAAGGGTACCCCAAGAGGTCATGAATGTCATGCTAAGTTGATGCTCTAGGTTGATCCTAATCTAGTTATATCCCAAGAACCCATACATGAAGGACAATAAAGCATGTCTAGCTATAGTACCATTAAGTTGATCAATATTAGGCAACAAAAAGTCATCCTTAATGGTTGCCTTATTTAGGTCTTAGAAATCAATGAAAATATGGATACTTCCATTTTTCTTATGGGCTGTCACTATGTTGCACACCCATTCTACATAGTCAACAACCCTAATGAAACTAGCTTACTAGCATTTTGTGATTTCATCATGGACTACCACGGCCAAATTTAGTCTAATTTTGTGCATTTTTTTCTTAATTGGTCTAATGATAGGATCTAGTATGATGTTTTGTTATACTAGGCACAAGTCTAGGCCTATCATATCTTCATATGACCAAGAAAAGACCTTAATATTACCTTGTAGGACCTTGGTAATATCTTGAGCTTGTTGAGGTTCTATTGAGGACCTTAGTTTTAGTGTCTTCTTCTCACTAGTATGTGTTGTGATAGGAACCTCAACTAGAGAATCTTTGATTATGTCTCCTGCCTCTAAGCCAATGGTTTTTACTAGGTTTTCAAGCCATTCTAGAAGTTTCTCTATTGAGGCTACATGGTTGACAAGATCCTTAGGCTCAACATCTAGGTAATCAGTGTTGATACACTATTCAACATCACCATGAGTCCTACTTAGGATTAGAGGTAAAGTAATATTCTCCTAGGTATTCATACTTTAATCTTGCATATCAACCATAAGCACATTAAGTGAGACTTGGATAAAGATGAGTAAATAATGCTAAAAGGCTATGAAATTATGCATGGTGGAGAGCTCAGTGTGAAAGATTCATCTCCAGTGTGGAAGTTGTATCTTGGTTAGTATTTATAGTAAATGGAATGACCATGGGGAAAGAACTTACTATGTATGGTAAGCCCCCAAAATTGGGCATCCATCTCACCTAAAATTGGAGAAAATTTGTAGCCATTTTTGTAGCCAAATCATAGCTAATTTGTAGCCCCATTCATGCTCCAAAGATCCTATAAAATCCAACCTTAAATATCATTTAGAGGTTCTAGAATTTTAACCAAGTTCAGCAACTTTAGTTCAAAAATTCTTGATAATTTTAGCATTATCAAGTAATTTTTAGCATACACAAAATGTTGTTCACAATTCCAAACTTGGGGCATTCTCAAGCACTCAAGAGCTCTTGCAAGTTTCCATACTTGCATTCTCTTTAACCCTAGTGTGGAAGCGTTATAGCCTTAAAATTTGTAAAGTTTGATTGTCAACATTATAGTTCTAGGATTTTCAAACCCTTGCATGGAGTAATTTGACATCTATATTATCAACTTTTCTCACCCTCCAATAGTGACCCAACATGTAGATCTAAGGTTGCAACAGTGAAGGAAAGTTCAATAGCATCAAGAGTGGCTTAGCACCTAGATCATGCAATAGATCACATTACTTCAATAAGCTTTAAACTCTTGCATAATTAAACCCTATTTTTTGCTCATCCAAGCTCCATTTGTACACATTTCTCTAACTTACTCTTTATTGTTTCTTAATAAAGTTTTAAGTTTTGTGTTGAAAGATAAATTTATTTTCTGTGCATTATTCAAATTTTTTTATATTCCCACATTTCGCATCTCATAAGTACTTGGTTGATTTGTTGGACTGGCTAGGGTACCTCAAATTCCATTTCTCTCATGAAGGCCTTGGGGATTCAAGGTTGGGGAACTCCTGTATCAAGGATCATTGGATTTTTCCAGCAATCAAGGTTATTGGTTGTAAAAGTTTCTCTTGGTGCTAGAAGGAGGGCCTTTGCCTAAATTCTATGACTAGATCTATTATTTTTCTTATCATTTGCAAGCCTTTTCTTGATTTTTGCTAATAAATCCTTTGAGAAATTAACACTGGTATTTCCCCTCCTATGACCAAAACTACAACATGGAAGTTGCAGGTGGTTGGGTTTTGGCTTTTCACAACCTTTTCTATGAATTTTACAACCCAAAGCTAGCATTGACATCTTTTCCCTCCTATTGTTTGTTCCCTTTTTTTACTATTAAAAAAATTTCTTTAATTTCAAAAAGTCGGTGGTTCAACTTATCTATGAGTTTACTTTGCCCCCACTTTTTTCAAGATGAGAAAATTAGCAATTGGCTAAAACCAATTTTATTGGAAAAATAACAACTTTTCATTTTGGTTTTTAGGATTTTCCCCATCAATGTTAAGTTAGAAGATGTGAGTTCCCCATCATCTCACCCCCCTTCCTTCTATCATGTGACCTGTAATGGGGCCACAAGCCTCACAACAAATACCACAACCTTATATACAAACCCTATACCTATGGGACCACTGCAAGGCTTGTATCAAGCCTTTCAAATGATCTAGGCCTAATTGAGAAGTTTAAGAGACTTAAAGCCTCTAAAACACAAACTATCAAGATTATGAACTTCTACTAGGGCAATCCCATAAGTCTTGTAGTCCCACCCTTGACACTTCCTCCTAGTGTCCTCATTCCTCAATTTAGCAAATATAATGGAGAAGGTATAATGCTCATTTTATTATCTTTTGGTCTAAATATTTACTCTTGTAGCCATGGCCTCATAGCATCATGAGAATGTTTCCTATGTCTTTGACTAGGAAAGCACTTGATTGGTATCATGCATTGTTCAAAGGGTCCATATCCTCTTTGGAGGACTTAGTAGCCTAGTTTGTCAAATGCTTCAAGTATAACTTAAAGCCTAACACAATGCTTGATCAACTCATGAAGGTTAAGAAAGGGTCCTTAGATCTTATACAAAAGTTAATTCAATAGTATAATGGACTATTAAATAAAACACAAAAGCCCATAACTAAAGCCCACTTATTAGCCATATTCAAGGAAACAACTAATGACTTCGTCAAGTCCAAACTGTAATACCTTGATCTGTAGTCTCTTAGCCAAAAGTGCTACTACCTCTTCCTTATAGCCAATGACTAACAATCAAAAAACTATAGCCAAATAAAGGAAGAAGCACAAGTAAAAGCCTAAGAAGGAAGAAAAGCAAAAAGATGCATGAAAGAAAGTGGAATCACTAAAAACCACTCTCATTTTGGCTATACCTATGACCTCCTCTACCCTAAACAATTCAATTAACAAGCCACAAGAGGACACCAAAACCCATAACTAAGACAACAAGAAAGAGCCACAACAACTAGAGCCTAAAGTCAAAGTCTATATTTTGGGATACATGTAATAAGTAAAGCATAATTAGGGTGACAAGCTCATGGCCAATGCCAAAAACTTCCTGAATGCAATGGACCAAGCCAAGCAATCCTTCAAGTAGAAAAACATAACCCTAATCTTGTATCACTTGATCATGACTTCCACCACACATCATGATGCACTAGTCAAAATGTTAACTTCCATACTTGTTAGTGAGAGTATCCTACTAACAAGGAAGCCATCCATGTAGTGATGATTCCTTCCTTACAAGGGGAGGAGAAGTAACCAGCCTTAATATTTAGTAGTAGCAAATTTAAGGTTAATCCTTAGAATGGCAAAGTAACTATAGCCCCTTTATTCATAACCATATGTATAGGATAATTTAAAATACATTGGATGCATGTTGATGATGGAGTTGTAAAGAATGTCATCCCATGCACCAACATTGAATGATTGGGCTTAATTGAGTAAGTACAACCTACAACCACCATAGCTCTTAAGTCCTTCAATGGATCAAGAGTTGCTGTTAAGGGGTCTATCTACTTTGATAGTGGAAGAGACACTAGGATTCAACTTAATCCTTTGAAACCTTAGTTGGCTTAGTTACAGGCTATGTCCTCATCCATCCATCAAGAAATTCACCTTCTTTATGATGGAGATGAAACCATCATTCATGGTGATAACATGGCTCCCCTAGTTTTCAACAATGTAGACATAGAACAAGGGTCCAAAGTAAAGCTTCAAGAAGAAGCTCCTAGCCATGAAGAGTAAAAACCAAAGACAACCAATTATGATAATGAAAGGAAATGGGATACATTATGGGATGAACTCCCTTTTAACATTGTAAGTGAAGGGGATGGTGAATACAAGCTTATGTAGAGTAGACCTTACTCACTTCCTAATCTTGAAAAGATTAGGAAGAATCTACACAAGTGACGTTTACCTTAACCTTCCCATGCATCTATGATTAGATGCACCAATAGCCATGTAGCCTTACTTTCCATTTATAGTTTATTACATATGCAATTGTTGTTTTACACTTTATGCACATAGCCTAATGCATGTATGCTAAGTTTTTTTGCATTTTTATCTACAACATTTCTTTATTTTTACTTATGTTTCAAACATCAATATCTCTTTTATACCTCATCCACTAAGACATTAAACTGGCACCTCATTTGCTAAGACGTTAAACTAGTAGTATGTCTGCTAAGACATTAAATTAGTACTATAGTACTAAGACTCTAGACTGGTGATATGAACTACCATGACCTTAAACTAGCGAAACTATATAACCTATGCCCACAATGGCCTAAAACTAGCAAACATCCCTTTTATTACTATATCTCTCTTTGCTTAGCCTATTGTTACATCAATTAGCCATTTGATTTTATAATAAAAAACATCAACATAGCTATTTTCAAGGTTTATAACATTTACCATATTTATTACTACTATTAATTCATATAACTAAATTAAAATTAATATTTAAATCTAAAATTAAAATGTCCATAACATACATAGCCATGGCCACACTGTGTGGCAAAAATGTCAAAGAATAACAACTATCTATAACATAGTCTTGGCTAATCATATCCATCAACATAAAAACAAAAATAAGCTAAACTAAAGGAGGTGACTGAATAGCATCTAGAGGAAGAAGTGGTGGATCATTCCCACTCTCATCACTAGGGCCACTAATGTCTCCTAAAGCCTAAAATGCAACAACATATAGCTAGTTAGTAACCCATAGACAAAAACATGACTTAAAACAAAAACATTATGACCAATTAGAATTTCATAACAATTTTGGAAAACATCCTAGTTGGAGGTGAAGTTAGCCTCGATAAAAAGCTCTAAGGTTTTTATCTAAATTGGCTTAAGGAAGTTCATAAAAAGGCATTATTACAACCTTTCAAAGTAAAAACATTATGACCAATTGGAATTAATTGGCAAATTTGGAAAAAGCATATAGTCATTGGTGAAATTAGCCTCTATAAAAATTTCTAAGATGTTTATCTAAATTAGCTTTAAAAATTCCATAAAAGCATTATTACCATAACCAAAATAACAGCCAAAACAGTATAGCCAGAACTAGACCTTGGACTAAGCTATGCATAAATCTAGAAAATAACATCTAAATTATCTATAAACTTAGAAAAATTAAGCATCAATTTAGAAAAAAACATCTAAATTATGCAAAGCATGCATAAATTTGGAAAAATCATCTAAGCTATGCACAAATTTAGAAAAACCATAATAAACTTAGAAAAAGCCATGTAGTCATAGTAAAAGCTTATTTAAAATAGAAAAAGCTTTTACTCTTCTTAAAAAAAAGATAAATTAAGCTTTATTTTTACATGTTCACAAAAGGAAAACATAAGTTATACATATCAACCACTTCTATTTCCAAATGGTTAATGTACTATAACCATGATTTTTCCTTATTCACATAGCCATAGTAAATAAATTCATAAAAAATTCATTTGAGCTTCAAACAGAGTGATTCCACCACTATTTGAAATCTTAAATCAATCCCTATTTAGCCATGCATATAAAAAATTAAAAACCTTTGCCTTTTATGATAGAAAAATTTGTCAGTTTGGAAAATAATCTAAAAATGACACAAGCATCCTTATTACACATGCTTAGTAAGAATTTATAGAAAATTTGTTTTAAGTCCAATAGGAGTGATTCCACCTTTGTTGAAAAGCTGAAGCTAATGCCTATGTAGCCATGACTAGAAAATAGCCAAAAACTTTTCCGTTTCCTTAGAAATGTTTTTCAAAATTACATAAAATTACAAAAGCAGCACAAACAATGTAACTACACAATGTTAGGAAAAAACCATAACTTCTTTGTTTCAAGGTCAAATTAAACAAGAAAATAGCCATAAAAAGATTAAAATAATAGATACAAATCAATAGCCTTCAATTTTACAAATGTGTAGCCATTCTACCAAGAACAAATACACATCATTTCTTGCTTTTTCATGCTAAAACTTCAAAGATTTCAAAACCTAGATTTCATATAACCATGGAAATGGTCAAAGTAGCCAAAAACATTGAAAACCGTTAAAATTCACATCTAAATAATGGAGTAGAATTTTGTTAAAATTTAATTTTAACAAATCCTAAGGCCTGGATTTGAAAAAATAGCCATGCCCCAAAATTTTGGGAAAAGAGCATGAAACAACAAACCCTATTTTCAAAATCAAATCTATGAAAGCTAAAGAAATGAAGAAACTATAGATTTGCATGGAATCACACAAAATAGAATGTGGGATTTCATCAAAATTCCATTTTAATCCCTCCACCAAACTATATCTAAAAAAATGGCCTGAACACATAGGAAGCAAAAAACTAGAAAAACCACAAGAAACAAAGCCAAAAATAAGTAGAACTACCTATCTTGGAGTAGTAACAAAAGAATCTTGGATGGAGATGGGTGTGGGAACTTCTTCTAACTATCAAGCACATTCATCCATCTTTTAAATTATAGGATTTTGGCACTTTTTCCCTTGTTTCTTTGGTGCCATACCAGGCTCAATGTTGGGAATGGTTGAAAACTGAAGAAGGATGATAGGTCAACACTAGTTATGAGGAAGATGGCAAGCTTCCACATTGAGAATTGGTTCTTACTTTCAAAAGAACCTTTTCCAAAGCTCTCCTTCAATGCCTTGTTGGTGTAGAATGAAAATTGTGATGAAAATTTATGAAATTTGATATATAAAACTCATCTAAAACCTAAACACACACCTTGAAACCCCCGTTGCCAATTCAATGCACCATAACTATAAGTGCACTGAAGTGCAAGGGGTGAAAGTCTAGTTCACATTGGTTTTGGATGAGAAAAAACTTTACTTTTCAAAATTTTAAAATTTTGGATTATGGGCCCCACCTTACACCTTCATTCTTAACCAAAACTTGCATCAACTTTGAGATTTTTGTCAATTTTGACTCTTAAAACCATATGGAAACCTTAACCCCATGCATCCACACTAGAAATACCATGACCAGCATGGAAACATGTCCATTATTTTACAAAATTATTGGAATTACAAATATTTTTCTATTTTTGGTAACCCAAACCTACCTTTATCAACCCTAGGTTTCCAAAAGTGTGAAAGACATGAGAAATGCTAAACACCATGGATGTCCATGCTGGGGCACAAGTTCCCAATGTGGAAGAAGGGGATAACACTCAATCTTACCTCCCAACACTCATCTAACACAAGTTTAACCCCAAAGTAAGTCCCACATGATCTAGAACCCCTCCAAGCATCTTTGGTAGCCTTAGAATCCCACTAGACCTAGTCAAAACTAGTTGAAAACTAGGATTTGGTGTTTTTCACACTAGAGGAATCTTCTTCCATGTTGAGCCTCTCACCCTTAGTGTGGATAGATGGGGGGAAGTAAAAAATGACCTAAATTGATGACCTAATGGCCATTTGTTAATGCTTAGTGACACCTACACCTTATCAAAACCCTCTAGAGGTTTCGAAAGCCCCAAACATTATCAAATATAATACAAAACTATCAACCCCATTTAATCCACACTAGGGCCATCATGATTAGCATGGAAGAAGGGGGGAGATTGCATGAGGCACTTAGAAGCCTCCAAATTATTAATCTTGATACCCAACATTGACCATTGATGCTAGCAACCCTAGAGATTGACATGCATGGTTGATTAGCTTTAATTTGGCCTAGATCTAACTTTCTTGATTATGGGAGTCCTCTTTCATGCTAAGCTTTCCATACTTAGCATGGGAAAAAGTGATGAAACTTGAAAACCCCCTCATAACCTCCAAAACGACAAGATCTTGACCTTAGACATTGATGGCCAACATTAGCAACCATGTGGACACTCATGCATAGCCAGATTGATCATAAAAAGCTAAAAAGGCTTTCCTCCTAATTTTTCACATTAAACATGGAATTCCCAATGTAGAAAAAATGTGGGAAGATGAAAAATTCCTAGTGACCCTTGAAATAATCAAATTTTAACATCAAATAGCAGTAGTCAACACCAACAACCTTGGAAGCCTACATGTATGACTGAAAGTGACAAAAATGGATCAAAAAGCTTTGCTACCAAGTTTCCATGTTGAGCATGTAATCTCTATAATGGAAAAGAAGGGGAAGCCTAAAAAATACCTAGTGACCCTTGAAACAACCATATTTTGACATCAAGTAGCAGTAGTCGACACAAGAAACCTTTGAAGCCTATATGATAGAAAGTGACAAAAAATAACCAAAATTATTTGCCCCCAAATTTTCATGTTGAGCATGGAAGCTCCAACATGGAAAAATGGGGGAAGCCAAAAAATTTCTCATCAACCCTCAAAATAGCAAAATTTTAACACTAGGCATTGACCATTGTCACTAGCAACCTTAGGGACATACATGCATGATTTAAAATGATGTAAAAGTATAAAAATCTATTTCCCCCTGATTTTTCACATTAGGCATACTGTTCCTAGCATGAAAATAAAGGGGAAAGCTTGAAAACCACTTGGAAAACCTATGAAATAAACAATTTTGACTCCAAACCCTAGTCTTCAACCTCAGAAACCCTGAAGGTTGACATGCATCATTAATTGAAGTTAAAATCATGCTAGATCTAAGTTCTATGGTGTCTCCACAATAGGAATTCCCCCTCCATGCTTCTCAACATTTAAATTTATGAGAAGATGCATTTTGGATCCATAACTACCTCAAAACAACATTAACTAAACTTGCATATTCTTTGGGACCCTGGTGACATTGTTTAGAGCTTCAAACTTCAAGAAACTGATGCCAGAAGATCAAAAATTAATTCTCTATGAGTTTCCATGTTGATATTTCTATTCCAAATGTGTGAAAATGGGGGGATCTCAAAAACACTTAGAAATACTCAAAATTATCAATACTTGACACCAAACCCTAGTTCTTGACCCCAATAGACCTAGAAGTTGACATGCATAGTCAATTAAGGTCAAAATTAGTCTAGATATGAGTTGCATGATTCTTCAATGATAAGGATTCCTTTTTCCACATTGAGTGTGGTATCTCTAGTGTGGAAACGCAAGGGGAAACTTATTTGGAACTTGTAAACACTTCATAATGACTTTAGATGACCTTTCATGCATTCTAGAACCCTAGAAATAGTTGTTGGAGCCCTTAGACTTTACAAAGTTGATTCCATATGGTCAAAATCCAATTTTTCCTTATTTTCCATGANTCCATCCCCAATGTGGAAGAATGGGGGGAGCTGAATAACCACCTAGGGATACTCAAAACTACTAAACTTTGACATGAATCCATAGCCCTTGAGCCTAGGAACTCTAGGAGGTCACATGCATGATCAATTGTGATATGAATTGGTCTAGATCTAGGATTCTTTCTTCTTCCACACTAGAGTAACTTCCTTAGTGTGGAAATTAGGGGGCAAGATGCTTTTCCACTTTTGGAGGTAAGATGGCACTCCCAAAATCCAAAGATCTATGCTAGAGAAGCCCAAGACCTCATAGCCTCAAGATTTTTCTTGTTTAACCTAATTTCAACCCTCAAAATTCATTCTCCCCATTCTTCCATGTTGGAGTAACTCCCCTATAATAGAAACAAGGTGGAAGACCTTAAGTTCCCTTAAATAGCCTTCAAACATATTCAAAATTAGCTAGAAACTTGCAAAATCAAAGTCTACAACCCTATGGGCCTAGAAACCTAGTCAAAGTACCCTCCAAATCACTCTAAATTTATAATATAAGTGTCACCTTATTTTTCCATGTTGAGGATACTATGACCAACATGGAGAAAAGGGGGGAAGCCATTTCAACATCTATTAACACTCAAAATAGCATCAAATTACCATAGAACAAAGCTGCATAAGTTCTTGATCTAGACTCTAGCTACCTATTTGACTATGTTTGACCTTAATTTTTGCTTTGCTATTGGTTCTTCATGCTAAATCCCATTTTTTTTTGTGTTGGCCAATGTGGAAATAAAAAGGGAAGGCTTTAGAACTTCTTTTAACCTTTACAAACCTTTGGAGTGCTTAATTTTGAGGGATATGACCTTGTGCTACCTTGGGAAGGTCCTAGAACCTCAATTTTGTACCTTTGAGCATCTCAAAACCTATTTTCCTTAATATACACACTAAGGATCCCTATTTCCACATTGAGTCTAGTGTGGAAGCCTCAAAACACTTGATTTTTAGGTCTAAACATTTCTGATTGATGCTTGAATTTGCCTAATAGCCTTGTAGCCTTAAAACATGGGCCACTAAGGCCTAAAGCTAGTAGAAACCTAACCATTTTTAGCCTATATTAACCAAATTTTATCATATATAGCCTATTTTTCTTGAATTTTGCCTTATTATGTAATTTTTAAGCTTGTTTTTGGACTTATATTATCTTGTTGACCTTGTTAAACTTCTATGGCCTTTATACAACCTTATATGTTCAATTTTTTGGTCTTATTATAGCTCTATTTGCCTTTTTTGGCCTTTAAATGGTATCGAATAGTGGGCTTTGACCTTCCATGACCACCATTTGACATCATATGACCATGACCCAGTAAGGTTGTAAGCTGGTATCATGGTCTGCTAAGGTCTTAATCTAGCATCATGGCCCACTAAGGCCTAAAACTAGCAAAATTGTAGCCTTGACTAGTTGTAGCATTACTTATTATACTTTCCCTTTTTTGATCGTTATGTGATCTTTGTTTTCCTCTATTAAACTTTTTTGAATTGACCTTATCTCACTAATGACCTTGGATGGCCTTGATTACATTAGATTTGCATATGTTTTATGACATTTTAACAATATTTATTTACTTTTACCCAAGTATCACTTAATATGATTTTGGTTGATATGAAGGATCAAAGTATGAGTGCCTAGGAGTAAATTAGTTTTCCTTTATGTCTACATGGATCTCATGGTGATATTAACTAGTGTATTGACCCTGATTACCTAGATCTCAAGCTTGAGAGTCTTGTAGATCACGTAGCCTTAATAGAGAAACCTCTAGAATGACCTAAAAACCTTGTTTGGACTATTGAATTAGAAGCAATAGACATAACCAAAGACTCTCTAGTTGATGTTCCTATCACAACACATAGTGGTTAGGAGAAAACCCTTAAACTAAGTTCCTCACTAGAGCCTCAATGTATCCAATACATCACCAAGATCTTACAAAATAACATTAAGATATTTGTGTAGTCATATGAAGATATGCCAAGCCTTAACCCATGTCTAATCCAGCATAACATCATACTAGACCCTAGCATTAGACCAATTAATCAAAAAGTGCACAAGATTAGACTTGATTTAGCCTTGGTAATTTATGATGAAATCTCAAAGCTCTATCAAGTAGGTTTTATTAGGGTTGGAAACTACATTAAATGGGTATCCAACATAGTGGTAGTTCCTAAGAAAAATTGGAATATCTGTATTTGCATTAATTTTCAAGACCTAAATAAAGAAACAATCAAGGATGACTTTCCTTTGCCTAGTATTGATCAACTTATCAATACTACATCTAGACATGTCTTGTTTTCCTTTATGGAGGGATTCTCAGGATATAACCAAATTAGGATCAACCTAGAGCACAAGTTAGCATGATCTTTATGATCTCATGGAGTACTTTTTGTTATATCATGATGTCGTTTAGCCTTAAAAAGACTTGAGCGACATACCAAAGAGCCATGACCTATATCTTAAGTGCTTACACCTTAAGTTTTCTTAATGATTATGTAGATGACATAGATATGAAGTCTAAGATAGCCAATGACCATGCTAATGACCTAGATCTTATGCTTAAATGATGCCTCAAATACAATCTTAGGCTCAATCCTAGGAAGTATGCCTTCGATGTTAATATCAGTAAGATGCTCATCTTTGTAACCTTTAAAGTAGGGATATGCATAGATCTTGATAAGGTTAAGGTCATATCCAAATTAGTAGCACCTACCAATCTTAAAGAGCTTCAAGGATTACAAGGAAAATTATAGTTTATTCATAGGTTTATCGCTAGGTTTACAAATACGTTTAGCCCATGCAACACTTGCTTAAGAAAGGAGTTCATCATGAGTGGATGGCTAAATGCTAAGAGGCCTTTAAAAGCCTTAAGCAAGAGTTGACATATCTACCAACAATCTATCCTTTGCGAGAGGGTAAACCATTTTACATTTATCTTGCCATCTTTGATACATCCATTACCTCTCTACTCTATTAGAAGTGTGATGATAGAGTAGAAATTCTTGTATACTACCTCATCCATGCATTAGTAGCCCATAAGACATAATGGAGAGCTATTATCTAGCACTAGTATTCTCTTTGAAGAAATGGAGATACTACCTCTTCAAAAGCCAAGTCAACATAATTTGTGAGGAAAACATACTCAACACCAACATCTATGAAAGTAGCTGTATAGCTTGATGGACAGCCATAACCATGGAGTTTGACCTTCATTACATCTTTTAATGCTCAACAAAAGGTGAAGCAATAGTTGTGCAACTCACAGTTTCACCTATTGATGACCAAGTAACCATATATCATGAGTTCCTTGATGAACACATTAACATAGTTAGCCAAGTGTCTAAGGGTTATGAGGTAGTCATGAACTTTGATGAAGCTTCAACCACCCATGGGGCTAATGCTATTGCCATCATAACATTCCCATCTAGTGAGATTTGATCCTTTGCCTATCATTTTGGGTTCCCATGTACCAACAACATAGTGAAATATGAAGGTTTGATCAGAGGGATAATGGTAACTTGTAACCTAAAAATTAGATGCCTAGCCATCAAAGGTGATTCACAACTTATGGTTAACCAAGTAACTGAAGTTTATGCATGCAAAGCTAAGCACTTACAACCTAGGGAAGTAGTTATTACAAAAAGTCATAGATGTTGATGTCCAACACGTACCTAGAAATGAAAATTCCATAGCTGATGCAATTGCAACATTAGCCATTAGTTTGATGTTAGATGTGTTTAGCAAGTTGCCCACTTTAACCATGGACTATGCTACTCCCATCACACAAAACACTAAGGATACCTTTGTTGTCATCATTCACACTTCTCCTTCCAAGGAGTGATATGACAATATCAAATTTTACCTTATGCATGGTGAATCCTCACAAGGCCTAACTATCACTCAAAAGCATGTCATATGCAAGTGATAAAAGCATTATGTCATTGTAAGTGATAACACATTATGTTGATGATCCTATGATGGCATACTCCTAAAGTGTTTAGGTAAAATTGAAGCTAGAATAGTCCTAGAGGAGGTTTATGAGGATGTTTGTGGAGGACATATGGGACCTAGAGCCATGGCCACTAAGATTAGTTGGTTAGGCTATTATTGGTCCCATATGAAAAATGACTATGTGAAAAAGGTTAAGTAATGTGACACATGGCAATGATATAGTAATCTAATACATATATTACCAATTGAGTTACATACAACCTAGATAACATGGTCATTTCAATGATGGGGGTTGGATATCATTGGACCCATAATGCCTAAGTCTTTTGTAGGAAATAGCTTCATCATCACTACAACCAAATACTTTACCAAGTGGATTGAGGCTATTCCCCTATGGAAGATGACATTTGAACAAGTTTGCAAATTTATCCTAGAAAACATTGTAGCTCATTTTGCCATACCCATGACCATGGTTACAAAAAATGGACCTCAATTTAGTAGCCAAGAAACTAAGGAATTTTTTCACAACCTAAGAATTAAGCATTATTTCTTTTCACCTTACTACCCTTAAGCCAATGGACAAGTAGAAGTAAGCAACAAGGCCATCATCACCTTGCTCAAAAAGATTCTTAACAATAGCAAGTAGAAGTAGCATGAGTGGCTTGTTCATGCACTATGGGCATATAGAATAGCATATCACATGGCAACTAACATGACACCTTATAGTATTTTTTAAGATTCTAAAAGCTATTTTACCTCTTGAATTGTAGATTCCATTGCTCCGAGTAGCCTAGTCCAACTTCATCAACAATGAGTAGAATAAGGAGTTGTAGATGGTAGCCCTAGATTTAGTGGAGGAGTGGTATATGCAAGCACTTACTCACATAGAGCATTATCAAGAGAGTTAGAAGAAACAACATCACCATAATTTCAACATGTGAAAAATCAAGGAGAGGAACCTAATCCTCAAGGACATCTGTGAGCATGCAGACAAATTGTTAGTTAACTAGGAAGGGTCCTTCCTTGTTACTAGAGCCTATGAGAATGGAGCATTCAGAAGAGCTGATATGAATGTGAATGAGTTGTATAATTTGGTTAATCATTCCTATCTAAAGCCATAATACATGTAGCCAACAATTTTCAACAAGTGAGCCTACTTTCAATAGTTCGCTACAACCTTAAACTAGCAACATGGTCCACCAAGGCTTTAAACTAGTACCATGACCCAACATGGCCTTAAAATAGCAACTTTGGTGACCTAGATAGCCTGATTCTCATGTGGAATGTATGAATTATAACATTATAATATGTAGTGATGTTTGGTATTCTTTGTTGGTGCCTCTCGAGTTAATCCTCTAGATACCAACAAAGAGGGACCATTGAAACACCACAAAATTTTACATGTTATAGCTATCATTTAGAGGTTCTAGAATTTTTAGTAAGTTTAGCAACTTTGGTTTAGCAATTCTTGATAATTTCAACATTATTAAAAAAGTTTTAACATACACACAATGTTGTTTGCAATTCCATACTTGGGGCATTGTGAAGCACTCAAGAGCTCTTGCAAGTTCCCATACTTGCATTCTCTTTAACCTTAGCATGGAAGCATTATAGCCTTAATATTTATGGATTTTGGGTGTGAGCATTGTAGTTCTATGATTTCCAAACCCCAACATGGAGTAATTTGGCATCTAAATGTTTTACCTTTCTCATCCCCTAGCAATGACCCAACTTGTAGATCTAAGGTTTCAATAGTGAAGGAAGGTTTGATGGCATCAGGAGTGGCTTAAAACTTGGATCGTGGAGCAGATCACATTAGCTTCAATGGGCTTACTCTTACATAAGTGAATCCATTTTTTGCTCATCTAGGCACCATTTGTACACATTTCTCTTACTTATTCTTTTTCAAAAAAATTTTAGTTTTGTGTTCAAAAATAAATTTATTTTCTATGCATTATTTAGATCTATTTATATTCCCATGTTCCACATCTCATAAGTCTTTGGTTGATCTGCCAAACTAGCTAGGGAACCTTGAATCCCATTTCTCTTGTGAAGGTCCTAGGAATTTAGGGTTGGGGAACTACTACATTGAGGATCCTTGGTTTTTTCTAGTGATCGAGGTTTTCAACTGTAACAATCCCTATAGATTTTCTAGCTTCCTCAGCATTGGCGTTGCAAGGATGAAGCAACATGGAGGGAAGAGATTTCTCTATTACCATATAGGACTCTTAAGCAGGAATGCTTTCAAAGGTTCACTGCACAGCTCTTTTAGATTTCTTTACTTACTACTTGCATATAGATTGCATGAGTAGGAATGCTTTTAGAAGCACATAGAGTAGCTTTCTAAGATTTTTCTACCCAGCTTATAAACTTCTTACTCTTTACACACTCACAAACTTACTCCTACTAGCTTATTGCTTGGATAACTCCTGATGCTTGGTCATTAGGACTCAACCCTTTTTATAGAGGGGAAAGAGAGGAAAAAGGAGGAGGAATAGATAAGGAAGAAGTGGAGCATATCTTACTATTACGATATGCATCTACTTTTACTGTTCACTTTTTACTATATACTTTTACATATGGGCATATTAGGATGGTTAAAATTTAACTGCTACTACTATTGTCATCAAATTCTTCCTCTTCAGGATCTGTGCCTTCATCTGGACCATTGGAAGAGGAGACAACACACCACCTGTACTACAAAGTGGTTTCATGCCACTTTACATGCCAAATTCCACCTTCTTGGAAGAGATGTTGAAATGATGTGTCATAATTATATGGTTCTATCATGGATGGATAGATATGATTTTGTTGGAAATGTGTAATAATGTTAGTAGCTATAGCCATTAGGATATCCTGGTACCAAGCTAGCTACCATGGATGATGCCAATCTATCTGTTGACTGAGACTGGTTATCAGGAAGTAAGATGGACTTGTGGTTTTGAATGCAAAATAAACCATTGTATCTAAACATGTGAAATAATGAAAATATCCATGTGGTGAAGCATGTAGTCTTCTGATGGTGGTAGGATCATAGTGATCTGGATAATGTTTAGGTTTGTGATGATATAAAGACCACCATTTCCAAAAAGGATGATCATTATTAGGGAGATCTAATGGTAGGTTAAGATCAATATTATAAAAATGGTAGTCAAATGGTTTATATCGAGGTCAATGTAGAATATTATCAAAAATATGACATTCATTTATAAACTAGATGACATGGATACTAGTTTTTGTATGGATAGGAGGATAGATGTCTTCTAACCTAGTATTGGGATGACTATAATATGTATAGGAGATGTGAGGAGGCAGGTTTTGTTCATATGAGGTATTAGCATAATAATTCCAATCATTATAATAATTATTGTAAATATGTGTGATTTGAGAATGGGAGAGATATAAATGAGTATAAGGAAAAGAAAGAACTCTTTGGCTTGAATGAAGTTTCCATCCTTCATTCAAGAATAATTCTACACAAAAACAAACATTAGTACTGAAATTCATAGATTAAATAGTCAGCTAAATTATTATCTTTACCACTAACACACTACATTTTATAAGAAAAAATAGATAAATATAGAGACCATCTTTTCAACCTAGTGTGGGAAACTTTATTTAGATGTTTGGTCTATAAATATTTGTCAAAATGTTTTAGATCAGACCAAATGATGAATTTTTTTTCTTGTAAGAACAACCTAGATTTTTCAATTCCACGTACAATGGCTAATAATTATTTATGTGTGGAATGATAATTTTTCTTAGTAGGATTGAATTTTCCGCTTGCGTATCTACAGACGTATGTGACACCTTAGAGATCTTCTTTTAACACAGCTCCCTAGAATTCTTTAGAAGCATCTGTTTCCAAGATCAATATGCCTGTTGTTGGTAGTCTTAAGTATGGCAATTTTTTGCATTGATATTTCAATCTTTGGATAGCTGTTGTGTGTTGAGTGATCCAAGACCTTGCATGTTGAGGTAGTTTCTCATTTTGGAGTTTTCTATCCCTAACCAAATCTTTGTAAAAGCCAGAGAGATAATTTAGGTAACCTAAAAAGCATTGTAACTAGGTCTTATCTTTTATCACATCTAGGAATTTAGAAATATCTTTGAGGATGTGTTCTTGTAATGTAATTTGCCCATTTTTAATGACTACTCCTAGAAAATTGACTTCATCAACAACTATTTGCATTTTTTTCTCAGAAGGAGATAATACTAAGTTGTTTTGATCTACAAGTTGAAAGAATTGTTCTAGGTGTTGAAGATGATCTATGGTAGATTTAGACATTACTAATATATCATCTATATAAACAAGAATAAATGGATAATTTTTAAATATAGCATCCATATGACTTTGGAAAATAGATGGTGCCATTTTTATATCAATTGGTAAGATAGTCCATTCATAGAGTCCTTGTGGAACTACGAAGGCTATTTTCCATCTATCTTAGGATACACCTGTATTTGCCAAAAGCTAGATTTTAAATCAAATTAGAATATATATATGTCCATTGTAGTCATTGGAAGAGATCATCTTTGCTTGGAATTGGGTGTTAAACCGATTTTAGGATAGCATTTAGTGGTTTGTAGTTAACTACTAATCTTTTCTTTCCTCATACTAATTTAGCACATTTATTAACATAAAAGGTTGTGCAAGAGAACATGCTTGTACTTGTTTGAATTAGTCCTTTTTCTAATAGTTTATTTATCTCCTATGCACATTCTTCTTTTAATTCTTAGGAAATCCCTATATGATGGGCTTTGGTTGAAGGTGTTATACCATCTAAGAGTTCAATATGGCACCAATGTTCCTTTTTATGGCAAAAATCCATTGCATCATCATTAGCTATAGATAATAGTTTCTATTTTCGACTTGATTAACTATCCATTGTGTTTTTGGTAGTTTTTATTTTGTTTCAAACCTATTGATAGGATAATAAATTCTAGGGAATTCATATAAGCCTAAATATATCTTATCATGGCTTATAGTATAAGGTTCTAATAATGCTAAATTATCAACACCTATAACCATATCATAAGAAAGTGAATTGCATGTACTTGAAAATGCATGATAGATTTATCAAGCATTAAAAGAGGAAGATTAAAAATTTTTGAAATAGGCTTATCAATTTTATTAAAACTTACAATAAACTTTGATCTTTCTTTCCATAGGATAGAAGGGATAATGAATTCTTTGGCTAGACTTACTTCAACACCTGAATCAATTAGGGCATCTATAGGATAAGGTTTGAACCAGATAATTTGATCCAAAAAGTGCAAAGGGGTGTTTTTACTTGACTTTCTTTTTATTTATTTATCCTTATGGTATTGATTTGTGAGGATTCTTCTAAATAGGCCAATTGTTATTCCTTTGCTTCTTCTTCTTGGATTTTATCTATTTCTTTTTGGGCCATATCCATAAATGTTTGTAATTGTTGAATTCTAGCTTGCCTTAATAATGATAATTGAAGCCTATTGTCCTTTTGTTTAGGTTGAAGTTCTTTCTCTTCTTCTTTTAGCCATTCCTCTAATGTTTCCACATGCTCTGTATCAGGGACCTCAGGTTGGCTATCTTGTGATGGTTTTATTTCTTTTAAATATTTTTTAAGAGCTTTGACCTCTAATCATTTTTCTTTTACCTATTTATCTAAGGTTATGTATTTCATTAATTCATATAATGGCATTTTCTTTAACTTAGTTTTTAATCTACTTAATTCTACTTCTACTATATCTAATTGAGTTTGTACCTGGTCTATTTGTTGTAGATGTCTAGGTTTGGAGGTAGATGCTCTATTCATGTTGCAATAATATACATCACTATTAGAGGAGTCAAAATGTGATTGTTTAGGGTAAGAGGCATTAGATAATTGAGTCAAAAAATCCTAGAATTCCCCCAGGCCAGTGGAAAAAAGAATCTGGATTGGAAGGATTAGATGGACACATGTCCTCATGTGGGTTATATGGGATTGTTGAAGATTCAGGATCAAAGATCCATTCAAAGTGGGTTTCCTTAATATTATGTTTGGTAATAAAATGAAATTTCTTTTTATGTGCCCTTTCTATTAATTAGATGATGCGGCCATTTTTATTAGATCTAGACATTAAGACTTGTCAAAATTAAATTTTGACAAAATTCCATCCCTTATTTTCGATTTTCTTACATGGGTTTAAGGTTGCATGGTTTTTTTTGCTTTAATTCATGATGAAACAAAATTAAGTTTTATGAATTTTTATGTGTTTTTTTGATGATTTTGATAGAAAAAAAGTAAGTGATGTTATAAATTTTTTATCAAGAAAATAACTTAGTATGGCTATAATATAAGGTTTTGGGTTTATAGATCTTTGTTTAAGCTTTCTGTTGGCTATGGTCCCATTTAGTTTGGATTTTTAATGACAAAGTTATGGCTATTTTAGTGAGGTTGTGTGATTAGGCCTTTTATGCCAGCTTTCAAAATTTCATGTAAAAGCATGAATTTTTTCTAAGTAAATAGTAAATGTTTTGGCTATCTTTTTGGTTATGGCTATGTATTTTATGACTTGATATTTCCAATGGAAGTAGAATCACTTTATTTGGATTTAAAATGAATTTTTAACAAATTTTTCATTAAACTTGTGAAAAAATGGTTTTTAGAGTATGGCTAGGTTATTGCTTATTTTTCATGCTTTTTGTTAAAATATTTCTAATTTTTTTACTATGTTGGTTATGGTTAAAAATCTCATGATTTTATGATTATTTTTATAGTGGAATCACTAAAATGAGAGTTTAAATGATTTTCTTAATAAATTTTTCCTATAGTTGCACGATTTGGGGCTTTTTCATTGATACTTAAGTTATTGCTTGGTTTACTATATTTTTAGAGAAATCCTATATAAATTTTCAAGGTCTCTAGTCATGGCTATGTAGACCATGATTTCAGAATTCCAACGGTGGTGGAATTATTAAATTTAGAGCTATGGTTAATTTTTCATAAATTTCCCCATATGATTGCATGCATAGAGGTTTTTTTTCTTGGTTGTAACAATGTACCTCTTAGGGACGAGCAATGTAGACATGCTTAGAAATTTTTTCTCATTAACATCTCATGCCCCTGGGGATTGAAAAAGATGTTAATTATGCTCTAAGGTTAGTTTTATAAGAAATAAAAATATTTTACTATTTTTGGCAAGTTATTTTCTAAGTTTTAAGGCTATTTTTATGTCAACATGGTTTTGGACTAAGGCATGATATTTTGGCTATAAGGCATAATGGCTACAAGGGTTGTAACTATATTATTGTAGAATTCTTGAGTAAATTTGAATGAACACCTTAGAGTTTTTTTATAGAGGCTAATTTCACCCTAACTATGATGTTTTACAAATTTGGCAAGAAATCCTATGCTATTGCGATATTTTTGTTTCCCCATGTAGGATCCTGTTGAAGCCCATACTCATTGTAGTTGAGTTAGTGGGTGTCTTGTGTTTCATTAGCCATCCCAAGGCAAACACCCCTTATTCTTGAAATGTCCTTGGAGAGTGGCTCTCTTTGGTTCCATCTAGGGGCAAGTGAATTCCTAGCCTACATTTTTTAGAACTTTAGTGTGATGCTGTGGTCACACTGATCTATAGATGTGGCCAATATGATAGTGGAGATCACTAGGTTCATCATCAACAATCCATTTCCTCAAGATGTAGGGGAAGAAATAGACCTCATTGGCACATGCTACCTTTCAGATATCTTTACTATGCTAGAGTACCATCAGTATAATGTTGACAATACTCTAATGGTGGTGCAAAGAGTCTACACATTATTTCAAAACTTGATAGGAACCATATACCATCTATAGAGGTAAACATGGTTGTTAGAGTGTTTTTATACCATCTACTTGTTGATTTTATGAACTTCTAGTAAGTACAAGATCAATGATCAAGGCTTGATTACCAATGATCAAACTTTGATGGTGGCTCAAATTTCCTTAGATGTATTTACCAAGGCCCCCTAGATTAGAGTTGTTATGTATGAATAGTTAAAAGGGGGATTTGATAAATAGACTAAATAATTTAACCTTATCTACAAGAAGAAGGTGGTCAGATGATACAAAATTGGTGGGTAGACACCAAGGATCAAACCTTTGTGTTGGTGACCGTTTGGGACGTGACCATCAACGAGTGTCCTCGAACAGGATTTAGGTGCTTGCTAGTCTTTGGCAATACCAAGGCCTAGATACCTCCAAATAGACTCAGTAGTTAATGTGAGTATGTGTGTGTACTATTGCGGCATGTGGTTGTGAAAAATAAAACGATTGCATTGTGTGTAAACTACAAATGACTTATCTTAAAGAGATTCAACCAACTTTGCCAAGTACTGTGAGTTTTTGAGCGTTCCTATTTTGTTCAATTGCCTAGTCTACATGGTCCTTATAATACCTACTTGTAACAAATAAAATTTTGCAAAAACATTTAAGCACAACTTAATGAATCTACTTCTAATTTTCCCCAGAGAAAAAGATAGTTCCTCAAGAAAACTAGAAATAGAGCAAGATTCAATGGAAATAGATAGAAAAGAAAGCAAGACTTCAAATATTTAAATAAGGTAAAATGATATGAGTAAACACTTCGCAATAAAGCTATCCCAAATTCAATATCTATGAATTGTTCAAACTTCCAAGGCTCAAATAAGCAATTTTTTCAAGACAATCCTACTATGCTACCAAAAATTACTGCGTAAACTATCACGTACGAGACTCCATTTTGGCTAGATAATAGATGTCAACAATTTCATTCAACAGAACCTTCAAAAGACTTGACAATTTCTGATTGGAATACCACGGAGATTCACTTTAAAGATAAAAAGAATCTATTCTGGTCCCATCAAAATACCAAAGATTTTCTGAACCCTCTTACTATTGAATCGATCAATGGCTTGACTACAAGCAGAGGTTATCTTACAATGATCTCAATAGCAATTCTTATACATTGCACAATAACCAAATTTACTACTAAAATGCTCTTAAGGGTTTCAAACACAAGTGGTTCTATGGCAAAAATTTAATAGAAATTTTCAATCGTACAACAAGAACAATAAGAGCAATCTAAAAATCCCAAAATTACTTGCCAAGGATGATACTATCTAAACCACTAGCTAAACAAATTAAACAAAATAAAAAATAATAAGCATAACTCATAGGACTATGACAAAGAGGCTGAAATCGTTTCTTTAGCCGGTCATCTTACAAGCAATCTTTCACAATTTCTTCTTTATAATGCTCTTCTCAAGACCCAAAGTGTGTCTCCAAGTGAGAGCTAGTAGTTCCAAGTGCCTCCCTTGTGAGAGCTCAAGTGTGTGATCCCAAGTGTGTGTGTGTGTGTTTTTTTTTTCATTCTTACCCCTGAAGCCTTTTTATAAGGTTCATAAGGTAGTTACATTCCAAAATATCTTAGCTAACTTTTCTCCCAAGTAAGGAGGTTAATTACTTGCCCAACAAGTTAGGAATGTTAGGAGAAGATCATGCTCATATTGGCATGTGTCTTTACAAATATTGCTTTCATAAGTAATAATAATATTTTTAAAAATAAATCCTAGAGCTCCATACCATTATTTTTTATTTTTATTTTTATGTGTTTAGAATTTTTAAGTTTTAAATGTTAAAAATTAATGAAGCCCTAGTAATTTTATAAATGAGTGATAGTAAAAAGGAATTTTGTATACACTTAATATAATGTTGGTTGAGGTGGCTGTATGAGTTAAAATAAGGTCAACCTTTGTGAATTTGTATTTTAAATGTGTAAAATTTGCTACTAGCTTCTTGGCGCCATTAGAATGTCTCCGAATGTGAAGGCCGAATGTGAAGGCACTAGGCCTGGAACTGCCAAAAAATAGTTTCAAATTATCTTGCCCTACTAGAACTGCCACTATGAAAGAAGGCCCTACCACCACAATTGGCAATCTTGCCGTGTGTTGTTCCATTGTTGAACATGCGGTTCTGGAAGAACAGGCCAGAATTTCTTTGGTTCGACTGATAGCCATTATGACTTCTTTCAACCTTGCTGCTTGCTTTTCTGTCTACTTGCTTTCATCAGCCTTGGATACATAGAATGGCTTCCCTTATAATTTCTGCATGCTTATAATTCGCATTGTCTCAGTCTGGAATAATTAAGATTTTGATCAACCTTCATTTATCGCTTCATAAAAATTCTGCAGAACGGCGATAAGCACCAGAATATTGAAGGAGTGTGACCGTGATTCCATTGATGGAATTTCTCCGTGATCCTGCAGTGGGAAGAAACTAAAACCATTTCGAGTGGTCTCTGGATGTAAAATTGATTTATTGGTTTCAGTTTGGCTATTTTCTCATTTATTTAATTAACTTTGCAGGCTGTTCGAGTTGTAAAAAGAAAAAAGATCCATCCCAAAGGTCAGTATTTCACATTTATTCTTGTTATTTATTTCAGGCATGCTACCAAAATTTCTTTGGATGTGGTCTAAATGCAGCATCCATATCTACATTGTGTGTTCCATTTTCCTAGGAGGAAAGGCACCGATAGAGGAGCTGAACGGAAGGGGTCATAGTAGGGTGAGGAAAATTTAGAAGTAGAATCTTGGATGCCGTGATAATGGCCTTGATGTGTTCAACATTGAAAACTATGGCATGTTCACGGCCAAGAATTGTTGATGGATACATCAATGCTAGCTCCAATATTGGAAGGTCTCATGCGGGAAGCCCTGCCCAGCACCTGATAGCATGCTTGGTGGAATTTTCGGAGACTTCTTCGATGCCTTCATCACCTACGTTGGATTTGCTATCAAAAAATGGTATAGAAATAGGGCCTTTGGTTTTCGAATGAATAACAACAGGCCAATGTCATTGCTGAAAATTTGTCTGGTGGCTCTGCTTATTCCACAGAAGTTGCCCTAGTGAGAGGGCCAAGGTTTGGATGAGCCTATGCCCAGTGCCATGTTCACTTTGCCGGCGTTGCAGTCCTTTTGGAGGCTGTTTGTTGTCAGCAATGGTTCTTGCATCGTTAATTTGCTATTTTTGCAACTTCTCGGCACCAATCCTAGATTATCGATCAATTTTCCAAATCCCTTTGCGGCCAAAATGGATGATGAGATATGCTTATTTCACAATTGGTTCTTGCCTCTTCCTAACCTCGATTTAGGTGAAGGCTCCAAAGGTGCATTTCACAGAAAATGTGCTAAAGCTATATCTATTGGAAACGTTACCTTCAGCTTTGGTATTGGTGTTGCCATCATCAAATGGGAAGGAAACAGAAAGATTGAATGTTTTGTTAAGAAAATCTGAGATTTATTAAGGATACAACTTCTACCTCTCACAATCCTCTAGAAATTAGATAGTTTTCTCTTGTGTATAATGCAATTCTTGTTTGCTATTATACTATCTCTTGACCTCCATCCAAAGGAATAATTTAGCACTTAAATTCTATATCCAAAGAAGGCCTCAAAATCATTTTATTTACAAGTGGATTACTTCTCCAAAAAAAAATCAACCCATAACCTTAAAGCTACATGTTCACTTTTAAAATTTCAAGTTCAAATGTTCCATGGAATGGCCAAATGTGCCAACATTTCTACCCCCTTAAAAGGTTAAAGAAATTTATGCAGCCTCATTTTTTAAAACTGAAACATACTAAAACTTTCATTGAATTTTTACAACTAAATAAAAATATTTTTTGGAGGAAAATTTTCATCAAACATAAGGTTTGATGGTATAAAAACATCTTTCTTAGGAAAAACAACAAACTGTACATTATCAAGTCCTTCATGGACTATTCTTGGGATGGAAACTGAATTATGAGGGTTACCCTAGTAGGAATCCTCATCTCTCTAACTGTTTCATAGGAAATTTCTGATGTGATGAAGGTTGTTCTGTTGTTCTTTGGCTTGGTGAAGCTCTCACCTTGATCTACTGGAGCTTTCTCTTCAGCATTTTTCTCATTTTCTTTTTTAGATGAGCTCTTATATTCTTCTCCGTTGGGTTCTTCATCTTCCTCTTGGGAGACAAAGGCTTCTTCCCATCTCCATGACTCTTCATTGGTTGGTTGCTCTTCACTTTTCTCCTTTTCTTTGGTGCAATCTTGATATTGCCCCCAAACATTGGACTCTATCTCCAAACCCCTAGTGAGAAAAAGAAAATTCATCAGACAACCAAGCCATAAAAGGACACTCTTTTGGAGCTCCACAAGATCTAGATTTTAAGTAAGCCTTCAATACATGTTCAGGGAAACATCCCATCACATATGGAATAAAAGGCTTTCTCATTGCTCTCCCAAATTCCATTAGCTCTCTCTAACTTTCACTACTCAACTTGAATTGAAAGATGAAGAAATCCTTTGCAACTTAACCCTCTTTTTATAGGTGCTAAAAATTTGAAATTCCCCCCAAGAGTCTTCAACCAAGTTTCCTTCTTTTTAGGCATTCTAACCATTTTCCACAATCCTCACCAAGTAGTGGATGAGTCACCTTCTCCACTTGTCACAATTGTAGAATTCCACTTGTTTCACTTGAAGGCTTCCACTTGTCTCACTTGAGGGAAAACTATTTTCTAAATTAAATAAATCATAATTAAACATAATAATTGATACTATATTCCTAGTAATATTTACCTAATAGTATATACATATATTATTTTGTGTAATGACATCTTCAAGCTGCATACAATTGTCCCAAATAATGTTTTATATGAAAAACATTATATGGAAATTGCAATTCCATGCCATCCAAAGTTGATAATTTGTAAGTATCCTCTAACAATTGCTTTATAATTTGAAAGGGACCAATCCATGTCAGTGTAAACTTATTCAGTTTCTTCATATTCCATAATAGGGCAAGGTTCCCTATCTTGAAAGTTCTTTTCAAAGCTTTCCTATCAAACCATCTTTTAACCTGAGAGGTATTCCATAACAAATTATCCCTTGCTTTATCTACATTAGCTTCTCTTTTAACAAGCAAAGTCATGAAACTTCTATCTTTATCAATTTTTTCACTATATCTTTGTACAAATTCAGAAGTTGAGCTTATAATCTTATTTTTAATTCTTGTTGGCAAACCATAGACTAAGTTATACAGTGATGTCCCGATAGCTTTCTTGAATCTAATTCGATCTGACCATAATGCAGATTGTAGGTAATAAATCCAATTTCTTGGATTCCCATCCATCGATTTCTTGATATAAGCGATAAGATTTTTATTGGTGGATTCTGCTAGGCCATTTCCTTGAGGATAATAATTTGATAAGGAAAATAAGAAAATGGATTTTTCAGATGCCCATCTCATAAACTCTTCATATTTGAAGGCGGGTCCATTGTTTGACACTAACACTTCGAGTAGACCAAATCTACTTAGAATGTGATCTTCTAGAAACTTAATCATCTGATGCTGAACTTCCTCTTAAAGCCTTTGCTTCAGACCATTTAGTGAAATAATCAGTAGCCGTGAGAATAAACTTGTGTCCAGCTCTTGAAGGAGTAATTGTACCAATAAAATCCAAACCCCATTGCTGAAATGGTCTATCTGCAATTACTGGCTTTAAAGGGGCTCTAGCCTTTTTAATCTTGGGCCCATGAATTTGACATTTGTAGCATTTTTGGATTTTTAAACTAATGTCTTGATACATGGAAGGACAGTAATATCCATATCAAAGTATATGTTGAATAGTCGACTTAGGGGATTCAATAAATAAATTCAAATGATCATGAAATTGTTCCAAAATGAAACTAATTTGATCATTATGAACACATTTTAATAAAACTCCCCAAAAATCCTTTCTATATAATATACCATCTATAACAATGAATCTTTGTGCTCTTTTGAAGAAGGCTATCTTTTGACTTGTAGTTAAATTATTTTGGATTTTCCTTGTATTAAGAAATTTGAGAATCTCATCATACCAATTCTCTTCATGGGTGTCAAGTGTACATACTTCACTTTCTCTAGTTATTAACTTGGCTAATCCCATTCCCTTAATTGTCTTGCATATTTTCAATGAAAATCTGAAACTTTGCAACTTTATAAGCCATTTTCCTCTTTTTAATCTAATCTCATTTTGGGCTAGGAATCACTTGACTGCAGGTTCAATTAGCATAATGTGGACTAATGAACATTCCAAATAATACTTAAAATGCTGAAGTGCTTTGATGACTACAAATGCTTGTTTCTCTAAGTCTGAATAATTTAATTCTGAACCTTTAAACTGATATCCAAAAAATCCAATTAGTTCATCTTGACCTTCATCATCTTTTTGTGTTAAAACAACAGCAATAGGATCATTCGAAGCAAAAGAATATAACAAAAAATATTCTTTAAGCCTAGGCTTCACCAAATATGGAGCCTCTTGTATAGCATTTTTAATTTCTGATAAAGCTCTCTCTGATTCTGGTTTTTTCTCTACTTGGACATCCTTTTTTAGGATATGCATCAAAGGCTTGCTAATTTCAGTAAACCTGGGGATAAAATTTTTCACAAAGTTTATCTTCCCAAAGAAAGATCTAAGAGTTTTCTTACTTGTGGGATGCTCAATATTTTGTACTTCTCGAATCCAGGAATTGTCTATGGAAATCTCTTCTTGACATATCACATAACCTAATAAGCTTCCTGATTTAACTCCAAAGATACACTTCTTAAGATTTAATGAAATACCAAACTCATGACATCTATCGAAAACTTGCTGGATATGATTAATATGGTCTTCTTTTTTCTTTGAAAATATTGTAATATCATCCAAATAAACCATCACAAATTTTCCTAATAAATCCTTAAATGCTAAATCCATTGCTCTTTGGAAAGTAGCTCCAGCATTTGACAATCCAAATGACATTCTTTGATAAGCAAAATTTCCCCATTTGGTAATAAATTCTTTTTTTTATCTATCATTCTTATCTACCACGATTTGATTATAACCTGAGAAACCATCCAATAAAGAATATACTTGANATAAGACCAAGCAAAATTGTCCAAATTATTTCTTAGACATGTTAACAATTTTTGCTTAAAACTCGGATCTCTTTCCTTTGTAACATTTAACATCTTTGGCATTCTATCTAATCCAAAATTCACTGCCTTGAAAGCTTGATTATCTGGGTTTTGTAAATCGTTTCCAGTAAGTAAATTTTTCTTGAACTCATGTTCCAAGTCAATAATCTTTTTTGGAGTTTGATGACGTTTCAGGTATCACTTGACCCTCAAATTCTTATTTGTTTTTTATAAATCTTAGTACTGTTTATCATCTTCAAATACTTGTAAATGTCTTATATTATCTGGTACTGATGGTTGATGTTCTTCTTCAATCATGACATCCTTGTAATTTTCTATTATTTCCATATCCAATGTTGAAGTTGCCTTTGCCAAATCATCTACTATAAGATTCTCTGCTCTATTTATCTGCTCTATTTGGCAATGTTGAAATTGATCTAACATCTTACAAGCAAGTTGCTTACAAGGTCTTAAGAATAAGCTCTTTACTACACAGTTACCCTTTACTTGTTCAAAAACTAATCTTTAATATCCTTTTATAGTAATTACTCTGATCTTTTTGTCTAGAGCTATTCTTATACCAATACATAAAGCTTCATACTTAGCCTTGTTATTAGTACAAGGGAAAGATAAATGAATTTCTTTAAAAATTTTAGGTGAATCATTCTTGAATATAACTATACCGGCTCCTGCACCTTTTGAATTACATGAACCATCAAAGTATAACTCCAATTTATCCTCATTCTTTGATTGTTCTTTTTTAGAACTATAATTTTCTTGGAGTGTACAAATTTTGTTTTCAACACTTCCTTTTTAAGCCATTTTACTCTTTCTATTTGAAGTAATATTATCAATCATCAATGGTTCACTATAAATGTATATCTGATTTGGTTCTCCATTCCAAGGTAGCCACATGTGAGAATAATCTGTTGATATGTAACTTGAGAAATTCTTTCTCCAACTTCTACTCAATAAGAGACTATGCGATTCTAGTATATCTACCACTTGAATAGTTACTATACGTTTAACACTAGGTTCAGAAGCAATTTCCAATAGAACATTTGGTAATTGACCCATAATCTTCACTCTACTTTTATCCACTTGAACAATCTTTTTATTTGATTTTTTAGGAATCAAACCAAGTTTCTTACATATAGACAATGGCATTATAGTAGATGTAGCTCCAGAATCAATCAAACAATTATGTACGTATTTATCCTTTAATTTCATTGTCAAAAGAAAAGGAGGATCTTCCTTATCATACGAAGTCTTTAATTTCTCATCATTATTGGACACATAACTTAACTCTGATTCTCTAACTCTTCTTTTACCTTTAATGAACTCTAAAGCCTTTCTTTGCTGATCTCCTATTTGAAACAACTGATAAAAGCTAATATTGGCCCTGACATGTTTAAGGTCTTCAATCAAATCATACTTTCCATCACCAATAAAGCTTGATCTCTTTATCCATTTATTAAAAGACTAACTTGGAGTGCTTTGCTCCACTTGATTGTCTTTACCTTTATNCTACTCTTTCATGTTCTTGCTCTATCTTAACATGAGATGGCCCTGGTAAAGCTTTAAATTGAGGAAAACCTTGCATAGGAATCATAACTCTTTCTTCTCTTTTTTGAATTGCACTATTTTCTTCAGGATTCAAGTTCAATTATTTTTCTAATTGTACAGCTTCACTAAAGTAGTCATTTAGTGTAGTTAAGTTTGGAGTTCTCTTTAACCAAATTGAAATGTTGGGGTTGACAGCCTTAAGATAAGTTTCTTTAAGCATTTCTTCTGATGATCTATATTGTCTTTGAAAGAGTCCACAAATTCGTTCAAGCTTGATGTTAAAATCTCTAATTGACTCTTTGACTCCTTGCTTAGCTTGTACTAGTCCATAGTATAGTTTTGGTTGATCTAATTGATTACCAAACTAGGCTAAGAAAAGATTCTTCATGTCATCCCAACTTGTAATACTATTACTTGGTAAGTTCGAATACCAAATCTGAGCCATATCATTTAAATTTGATACAAACAATCTACAAGCTTGATCTTGATGTTGAATATTTGCATGAGCTAAAGCTAACTTAAACATGTGAATATATTCTCCAGCTAAATAATCTTTTCTAGGAATGAAAGACTTAGGAAAATATTTGTAAACTACCTTAGGAATATCATTGTAATTTTGAAATCCTAACGGTGTAACTCTTTGCCAAGGATTTTCCATCCTATTCCTTTGAATAGTTGAACTCTTAGACTTTCTAAATCTTCTCTTATAAATCAATAAACCAAATATAATGGGTGATCTTCTTGATCTTCTAGTTTTCACTCCACTACTTGTTCCCAATTCAAAAGCTTTCTTTTGTTCTTCTTATGATGAAGAATCAGTCTTAGAATCAAGAATATCTTTTGAAACTTTTAAATTTTCCAAACTATCAATCTTCTAGATCGTGAACTAAAAATAGTACTTAATTTTTTAAGCCTTTATAGTAACAAAGAATTTTTGATGTTCTAAAATTATAAGGCTTATGAACCTAGAGGTTAAACTTTCAGCCCTCCTTCTAGCTCCAAAATAACTGTTGGTGACCGTTTGGAACGTGACCGCCAACGAGTGTCCTCGAATATGATTTAGGTGCTTCCTGGTCTCTGGTAATACCAAGGCCTAGATACCTCCAAATAGACTCAGTAGTTAATGTGAGTATGTGTGTGTGCTATTGCGGTGTGCGGTTGTGAAAAATAAAATGATTGTGTTGTGTGTAAACTACAAATGACTTATCTTAAAGAGATTTAGCCAACTTTGCCAAGTACTATGAGTTGTTGAGCATTCCTATTTTGTTCAATTGCCTAGTCTACACAATCCTTATAATATCTACTTGTAACAAATAAAATTTTACAAAAACATTTGAGCACAACTCCACGAATCTAATTCTAATTTTCCCTAGAGAAAGAGATAGTTCCACAAGAAAACTAGAAATAGAGCAAGATTCAATGGAAATAGATAGAAAAGAAAGAATATATATGTTAAGACCTCAAATATTTATACAGGGTAAAATGATACGAGTAAACACTTTTCAATAAAGCTATCCCAAATTCAATATCTATGAATTGTTCAAACTTCCAAGGCTCAAATAAGCAATTTTTTCAATACAATCCTACTATGCTACCAAAAATTGCTACGTAAAGTATCACGTACGAGACTCCATTTTGGCTAGATAATAGATGTCAACAATTGCATTCAAAGAACCTTCAAAAGACTTGAAAATTTCTGATTGGAATACCACGAAGATTCACTTTAAAGATAAAAAGAAGATATTCTAGTCCCATCAAAATACCAAAGATTTTCTGAACCCTCTTGACTATTGAATCGTTCAACGGCTTGACTACAAGCAGAGGCCCTCTTAAAACGATCTCAATAGCAGTTCTTATACATTGCACAATAACCAAATTTACTACTAAAATTCTCTTAAGGCTTTCAAACATAAGTGCTTCTATGGCAAAATTTTAATAGAAATTTTCAATCATACAACAAGAACAATAAGAGCAATCTAAAAATCCCAAAATTACTTGCCAAGGATGATACTATCTAAACCACTAGCTAAACAAATTAAACAAAATAAAAAACAATAAGCATAACTCATAGGACTATGACAAAGAGGCTGAAATCTTTTCTTTAGCCAGTTATCTTACAAGCAATCTTTCACAATTTCTTCTTTACAATGCTCTTCTCAAGACCCAAAGTGTGTCTCCAAGTGAGAGCTAGTAGTTCCAAGTGCCTCCCTTGTGAAAGCTCAAGTGTGTGATCCCAAGTGTGTGTGTGTGTGTTTTTTTTTGTTCTTACCCCTAAAGCCTTTTTATAGGGTTCATAAGGTAGTTACATTCCAAAATATCTTAGCTAAATTTTCTCCCAAGGAGGTTAATTACTTGCCCAACAAGTTAGGAGATTACTTGCCCAACAAGTTAGGAAAGTTAGGAGAAGATCATGCTCATATTGGCATGTGTCTTTACAAATATTGCTTTCATAAGCAATAATAATATTTTTAAAAATAAATCCTAGAGCATCATACCATTGTTTTTTTTTATGTGTTTAGAATTTTTAAGTTTTAAATGTTAAAAATTAATGAAGCCCTAGTAATTTTATAAACGAGTGATAGCAAAAAGGAATTTTGTATACACCTTAATATAACATTGGTTGAGGCAGCTGTACAAGTTAAAATAAGGTTGACCTTTGCAAATTTGTATTTTAAATGAGTAAAATTTACTGCTGGCTTCTTGGTGCTGTTAGAATGTCTCCAAATGTGAAGGCCGAATGTGAAGGTGTCAGGCCTGGAATTGCCAAAAAATAGTTTCAAATTATCCTGCCCTACCAGTACTACCACCGCGAAAGAAGGCCCTACCACCATGTTCGGTAATCTTGCCGTGTGTTGTTCGATTGCTGAACATGAAGTTCTGGAAGAATAGGCTAGAATTTCTTTGGTTCGGCTTATAGCCATTATGGCTTCTTTCAACCTTGCTGCTTGCTTTTCTATCTACTTACTTTCATCAGCCTTGGATACAGAGAATGGCTGCCCTTACAGTTTTCTACATGCTTATAATTCACATTTTCTTAGTCTAGAATAATGAAGATTTTGATCAACCTTCATTTATCGCTTCATAAAAATTCTGCAAAGCGGCGATAAGCACCAGAATATTGAAGGAGTGTGACTGTGATTCCATTGATGGAATTTCTCTGTGATCCTGCAGCGAGAAGCAACTAAAACCATTTCTAGTGGTCTTTGGATGTAAAATCGATTTACTAGTTTTAGTTCTAGTGGTCTTGGGAAGGAAATAGAAAGATTGAATGTTTTGTTAAGACAATTTGAGATTTATTAAGGATACAACTTTTGCCTCTCATAATCCTCTAGAAATTAGACAGTTTTCTCTTGTGTATAATGCAATTCTTGTTTGCTATTATACCATCTCTCTACCTCCATCCAAAGGAATAATTTGGCACTTAAATTCTGTATCCAAAGAAGGCCTCAACATCATTTTATTTACCAGTGGATTACTTCTCCAAAAAAAAAATCAACCCATAACCTTAAAGCTACATGTTCACTTTTAAAATTTCAAGTCCAACTATTCCATGGAATGGCCAAATGTGCCAACACTTTGTAGCTAGGACCTTTGCACAAGCCACATCAAGTAAGAAGAAGAAGGGTAAACACATGGGTTGTAATGCCTAATGCTTTATAGTTATTAAGGTTTTAGGTATTTTGTTATTTTAACTAGTTGTTAGACAGGCCTATGTTGATGCTAAACAATTGGTTGTTGCCTTGTAGGACTTTCCAGCTTTGCCAATGTCACCTTATTAGTTTCAATTTTTCATGAGGATACCCTCATCCTAAAATTCAATGAGGTAATACCAGCATAGGAGTGGTTGAGGGAACATGTGCCTAGATACATTCAAGTAAACATTGAGCATGTAAGTTTGCTTAATGTATTTATGGCACCTATCCCTTCCATCCCTACTACAGAGATGCTAAACATCATTAACTTATTCAATGAAGAAGCTAATCATTTTAGCAGCACAATTCAAGGTGTGCTAATTAGCATACCAATTGATGAGGGTACCTTTTGTAACTTGTTTTGTGTCCCTATTAATGGGGCAAAGGTTGCTACTAGAATACTGAAGGAAGCTGGCCATCATGAGGAAGTTTTAGAGTGGTTTAGTTTTAGCAAGGGCCACTCTAAGATTTCCATGAATAGCTTCACAAAACATGAGGTAAAGGAATGATATTTTTTATTTAGGTCTCATACGTTTCCTAAAGTATTATCACAAAAGAAGGTAAGTAGTATTTCATAGGGATGGACCTTTGAGAAGGTTATGATGGAGTGTACTAAATTCAACTAGGTGGCTTCTTTGGCTGTTGGGATTTAGGAGAAGATTCTCAAAATCCATGATGATACCTATACCATAATCCATATGCATTTTTCATTCTTTGTAGGTTATTTTAAGGGGTTCCTAGTCATGTTGAGAAATGGACAATGGATTTTCCTAGATGCAAACCAACTTTCCAGGCCTTCAATAAAGAACATTTATCTAATCATGTGGCCCCATGAGATGGATGATTCATTGTCTATCATTACCAAGGATATTGATGGGAGGTGGTGTGAGTCCCCTTACAGCATGAGGAAGGAGCTCCTCATGATTCTAGCAGCTGTCCTAGAAGCCCAACAGTTATGTAGAGAGACCAATGGGATAGCCAAGGCCAAGCTCAAGAGGCCCATAGAGGAAGCATCATCGACATCAAAGCAACCTATACTATCTAAAATTGTCCATGCAAGGTTGGAATGGGATGAGCACTACGTGATTTACAGATGAGCACAGAAGACCCTACCTTCGCTTGAGGGCGAGCTGGGACGAACGAAGGTAGAGTACCTTGGGTGGTCCATACGTGGATCAAACAAGGATTTCCCCAACGTATGCCAATATGCAATAAGCTGGGTTATGTGTAAATAGCGTGATTAATGTAAATACAAAGTGCAAATTTGCATTAACTTAAACAAAAGAAATGAACCAAAATAAATGAAAACTATGACAAATTTCAAGCAGAAACAAAGTAACTTTATTGCCAGATGAGAATTATAGTGCACCGGTCTAGACACAGTTGTAGATTTGATACGAGGTGGATGAAAGGCCCCGGTGGATGCTGGAAGATGATGGTGTGCTGGTTCAAACTGCAAGCACAGCGTGAAGGCTGTATGCTCAGCATGCAGGGTCAAAGTCCAGCGTATGGTGGTTGTTGCTCTGACTTGCTTAGTGTTTTCTAGGTTTCAGATTTTTTTGTGTGTTTGTCTCAAAATTGCCAACCCTAATCTAGTGAAAAATTGGGGTTTTTATGAGGTTTTTGAGTGCTGGATTTGGATCTAGAAAGGTATGAGTGGCCGTGGATGAGGGAATTTTAGGTAGGGTGACAGGTGGCTGCGTTGCCCAGGTGCAAAGAATATTACAACTATGCAGCGTCCTGCATGCCAACGTGTGTCGTTGCACACCAGTGTGTACACGTTGGGCGCGTGAACTTAGCGTATAGACTTGACTAAAACAAAAGAATTCATTTTTACAAATTACTGTTACAACAGGAAGTATCCAATTCGGCCCTCGAATTTGGGCTCGGATGTTACGAGAATGCTGCCTGGGGATATTTAGCTTCATTGGACTTGATCTGACATGGTTCTAAAAAGTTCCACTGATATATGTTGTGCTGCACGCTAGATGGTGCACGTCGGGCGTACATGCTGGGCGTACACGCTGCGTGTGTAGGATGTACATGCTCAGCATGTGAACCCCAAAGTGCATGATTTCAAGGTCAAAACCCAATTTTCTTGAGCCTATAATGATGCGTAACAATTTCCCTATCTCTAAGAGTTGATGCCTTGTGAAAATCTTGCTCTGGAGTGCTTGTTTTGGGTAGTCTTTGAAGTCACACACTGGGCGTGCACGCTGCATACTGAGTGAAAACCAAGTATTTTGAGCTCAAAATTTTGTAGGGTTCGATGCCAGATGTTTCCGTAGTCTACTGTACCATTTCTTTCTTAGTTTGACTCCATTTGAAGCTGTCCATGAGGCCATCAAGCTTTAGTCATGGTGGGAGCATCACGATTTTAGCTCAATTCTTGTTGGAGAAGTACTAAGTTCAGAATTTTGTGGTGTTTCACAACCCACTAAGAAGAAGCTTTAGTTTAAGCTCAAAAGATCACATCAAGTGATCATAGGTATGTTTTATCTATGTTTTGGTTATTCTATATTTTAAGACTTATGGCTATGCTATGGTTTCATGTGCTAATCAATTTTTATATGCTATGTTTGTAGATATGCATTGGGACATGGCAGTCCAAGTTATTGCAAAGGAAACCATAGAGGCATGTAGCCTCTACAATGGAGGATGAACAAAGATGTGAAAAAGAGACTCTCTTACAACATCATGAGGCTAATGGATTAGCCAACATAGATATAGATGATCTATATGCCTTGTTTGGTGAGGTGGTGCTAGGTACATCCCCATCATCATCCATGAGAAGAGAGAGGAGGAGCCAAGTATGCACATGTCCTAACACTTCTTGTTATATCCTATGGTTTCAAGTTTGGTTTTTGTTCCAACTCTACAATGATTGTTATGCTTATCATAGTTCCTAAGCCACCAATGAAGGTCCCTACCACTATGCTTTGCATGAAACGATGGGTAGAGATCCTAGACAAGATAGAGTTAATGTGTAGGATGGTCAAGAACATTATGAATTAGTTTTAACAAGTTGCACCTAAGATAGGTAAGAACTTTCTCTTCTATGCTTTAGTCATAATTACTATGTTATAGGTTATGTTTAAGTTATGGATATCCTAGGTTATCAACTATGTTTATGGTCATTTTCTATGGTTATGTGTTACTTACAGTGTCATCTATGAAGTGGGATCCCAGCCAAGATGTGGAGATTGACTTCTTGTCAAAGCTTCTCTTTGATATATAAAGTGTACCCTTGAAGTTGTATGAAATTGCTATTGATCTAGCAATGTCATTTGTAAAAACTTCATGGAAGATGAAGAGGTCCAATGAATTCCTATGGGAGTAGGTTGTGCCCTTGAGGGAGGAGACTCAGCAATAAGCTGATACTATCAAGAAGCTTAAGGAAAGAAAGGCCTTTGTAGAAGCCCAAGTGGCTAACTTAGAGAACTTGTGGACCAAAGAGATCATGTGGGCCCACTAGTGGCATACCATCCATGATAAGATGGCACTCTCATCAAAGATTGCAAAGTAGCGGATGTAGATGGATCTCATCTCCTAAAAGGTTGAGGATTGGAAATATCACTACACATGGGTCCTATAGTGGGGTAAGATAGAAAATGACCACAAGAGATAGTACAAGGCTAATCAGAAGGCCTACTTAAAGTGGCTCAAAGGGGAGTCAATCGAATAGCATAAGAGAAAGCTATTCTTTCAAGGGATTTAGGTAGAGAGTGCCTACAAGCTCTTTGAGAGCACACTCACAATGGAAAAACATCCTACTCCTTAGATCACCACTATTGTAGGTGAGACTTCTACAACTACCATCACTTAGAAACCACCTAATTGGACTACAGTGGATAGGACTAGTATCCTCACAGATGTTGATTTTGAAGATATTAACTAGGAAACCATATCAAAGGATCAAATTTTCCATCATTTGAAGAATGGCCTTGAGCATCTACCCCCGCAAGTTATGAAGCAAGATTTCCCATAGGTTTGACATATTCTATGTTTTAGTTTTATTAATGTTTAAGCTATAGTATTGGTTGTTAGTTACTAACTAGCTATGTATTGTTTTATTTCACCCATTAGAAGATATCGATGACCCCAGTGGTGTAGGTGGGGATGACCCACCACTTCCTCCTCTAGAGGCGCCTTAGCATCCTCCATCTCCCTATTTCATCTTGTTGGCTACATGTTGTTTTTATCATTTAGTCAATGGCTAATATTATCCAAGACTATGTTGTGGATTATTATTATTATTATTGGATATTTTGCCACATAGCATGGCCACTACTATGTATGTTATAAAAATTTTAAGTTTAAACTTTTGGTTTTAGTTTTGGCTACATATTATTCTAGTGATATAAACATTATAAATGGTCATGTCAATTTTGGCTATAATGTTAAATGACTAAACAATGTGATTATAGGCTAAACATAAATAAGCTAAAAAAGGTTCTTTCTATGTTGGAAATAAACTCATATTTTTTAGTGATTTTCTATTTTAAATTTTTATGGTTTTCTCTAGTTTATATAATGCTAAACAATAAAAATAAAGAAAGAAAAAGGCCATAGGAAATAAAAATGCAAATAAAAGTAAGTCTCTAGGATATATGCATAAAAAGTAGAAAAAGACATAATTGGTCAACAAAGAGAATTTCAACTAAATGGTTATGGTACAAATAGTTACATGGTCATATGGGTACAATGTGGAAGGACCAATAGTACACCTTACTTGTGCAGACTCTTCCTAATCTTTGAAAGGTTAGGTAATGTATAATGTCTATTCTACATAAGCTTATATTCTCCATCCCCTTCATTTATGATGTAGAAGGAACACTCTTTTCATAGTTTGTCACATTGTTCATTGTTATTGCTTTTGGCTTCCTTTGCTCTCTCAAGTTGTTGGAATTTTTAGCTTGGAGTTTCTTCTTGAAATTCCACTTTACATCCCTACTCTATGTTCATGTTGTTAATAGTAAAGGGAATTACATTATCATCATGAATGATGATTTCACCTCCCTCATAAGGAAGGTGAATATCTTGATGGATAGGTGAAAACATAACCCATAATTGAGAAACCCAAGGTATTTCCAAGATAAGGTTAAATCCTAGCATCTTCTCCACCACCAAGAAATTGGTGGTTGTAGGGAATTTCTTCCCTACCACAAAGTCCAAGGAGATAGACCTCTTGACAATAACCCTTGATCCATTGACAGACTTGCATGTTGTAATTGCTATATGTTGTATCTATTCTATTAAGGCTAAGCATTCAATGATAGTGCATTGTATAATGTTTTTTGCAACATCATCATCCACATGCACCCAATGCACCTTAAACTACCCTATGGATATGGTAATGAAAAGAGAAGCCCTAGTCATTTTGCCATTTTAGGGGTTGGCCTTGACCTTGCTATCGCTAAACACCAGTAGTGTTGACTTATTTTTCCTCAATGAAGAAGAAACCATTATTACATGGATGGATTCCTCATTAGTAGAGATATCCTTGCTAAGAAGAATAAAAGTTAATATTTTGACTAGCACTTCACGATGTGTAGTGGAAGTCACAATTAGTTCATATAGACATAGACTTGTGTTCTTTTGATTAAAAGATTTCTTGACTTGTTTCATCGTATTAAGGAAGTTTTTGTCATTGGTTGTGGGCTTATTGCCCCATGTTTGCCTTACTTTCTCCATGCACCCCAAAATGCAAACTTCAGCCTTAGGTTGTTGTTGTTGGGGCCTTTCCTCTTTCTTCTAACTTTGAATTTGGGATCTTCCTATGGTTTTCTAGTTGAGATAGGCTAGGCAGAGGAGGTCATGGGCATAGAAGATATGAAAGTGAGCTTTCGTGGGCCCACTTCTTATCATGCCTTAGCCTACTTGTTGGCCTTTTTGTTAGGATTCTACTTATGCTTCTTCCTCTACTTGGTTTTCAATTGGTTTTGAGGAAGAGGCTATAGCATTGGCCATCATAGGAGGTCATTTCATGGTTATGTCAATTGATCATATTGTGGTTGGTTGGGTTATATTAGGTAGTGGCACCCTGATGATAAAAGGCTCCCTTGGAGGTGCTCATTATGGTACTCTCACAATAAAAGATGGTCTTGAGCTTGTGGAAGTTGAAGAGGCCCTTTCATCATAAGGGGTTACCCAAACCATGAACAATTCCCTTACTATTCTCTAATCGTCATTGATGTTGAATGGTGATATAACATAGGGATTATTATTTGTGTTTAATAGGTCCTTATATAGTTGCATTGACTAATTTTGTGGATGGACCTAGTTGGAAGAATCTAGGACCAACCCTCCTCTATATATCATTTTCTATAGGTAATCCTTTAGCATGAAGCAGAAGTCTATCATGACCAAACAATTGGTAATAGTGGAAAAAGAAATCTAACTTAAAATACCTAGGCAATTGGGGGTCATCCTTTGTCACTCAAATGGAATCTTTGGCTATTTCACATAGCCACTCATGCTTCTTTCAAGTGGCTTTAGTCATTTTCTTATATTCTATACATCCACTCTTTAGCAATTCATACAATAGTTTGGATGGCTTCAAAGATAAGCTAGTGTATTTTGTCCTATACTTCCTCTCAAAGTTTGGCCTAGGAGCAGTCGATGTAGTGGCCCCAAAGGTTAATGGTTGATTGTCTTGGTTGTTAGCAAGGGCTTTGGGTATGTTTATCTTTGACTTCTAGTTAGTATTTTTAGTCTCTTTGGTTACCACCACTACAACCATGTTGTTTTCTTTACCTCTCTCTTTGTCCCTCTTCTTGTGCTGATTCTTGTACCATAAGTAGGCAAGGTCATGGCTAGCCTCCACAACATCTTCTATGTTCTTTGTTTAGAAAACTCCTTGCCTAAGGTACCATGGGTCAAGGTAGTAAATATTGGACTTGATAAAGTCATTAACCATATCCTTGAATATATCCAAAATATTTTTTTTGACTCTAGGTTATGGTATCTCATTAAGTAGACCATTCCATCATTGGATGAACTTCTACACTAGCTCAAGGTATCCATGCTTGACCTTCATTTTTTGAATAAGCATAGTGTTAGGCTTCAATTTGTACTTGAAGTGATTAACAAACTACACTATCAAGTCTTCAAGAGAGGATAGAGATCCCCTCAATAAGGTAGGGTCCCAATCTAGCACTTTCCCTATCAAAGACATAGGGAATATCCTCATTATGGTATGTGGCCATGGCTACAATAGTAAGCACTCAGAGTGAAAGGTAATAAGGTGAGCATTGGGATCACCTTCTCCATTATACTTGCTAAATTAAGGGATGGGGACACTAGGAGGAAACATCAAGGATGGAACCATAGGACTAATGGGATTGTCTTGGTAGAAGTTCATGATCTTGAGGCTTTGAGATATAGAGGTATTAAGCCTCTTCAACTACTTTGTCAAGTCTTGGATCATTTGAAAGGCTTGATTAAGATCCTTTGATGTCCTTGTTGGCTATAGGGTTTTCAAAAATGGTTGTGACATCTATTGGAATGCTTGTGGCCTTACCATTGGATATTGAACAAAGGTAAGAGGTTGCATTATGGTTGTAATAGGTAGATCAAACAAGGAGAAAGACATCCATGCTGGTATCTAGGACACAAATGGAAAAAAGGAGGTATGTGACCCTTAGGTTTCTTGGGGTCCTATGGTGGACCCCACATGGATGGTTATGAGGTTTGTGATAGTGACAACCATCATTGATGGCTACATAGATCATGGCAGTGTAGTGAAAGATGTCAAAATCCTATATGTTGTTGGTTGTGGAATTGACTAGGTCTACTGGTAGCTATGACTAGTATGGGCATGAACATGGTTGAGTAAAGAGGAGTAGAGGATTGTGGCACTTGGCCTATGGAGGAGATGAAGGGGGTAAAGAAAGATGCTATGGCCTTTAGGGTTGTTTGTTGGAACAACCCACCTAGGATGTTTTTAGGATTAGATTCTAGCTTAAATTCATTCTCCTATTCCTCTTGGTGCCTAGCTAAGCTAACCTNCAAAGCCTTCTTGACTGCTCCATGTAATGGCCAATTGTGCCAACAATATGATCATACAGTGAATGAATATACTTCTTTCCATCTCAATGTGTGAGCTCATGCTTCCTTTTAGCTTCCACTTCCATGTAAGGAATCAGCATGCCAACCTCAATTTTTTCACAAATGTAGTTGTAGTAATCTTTATTTATCATTGAAAATATAAAAAATTTCCCCCTAAGAATCAAGGACTATTGATAATTAGCCATTTTAGGTCCTTGTGATCATAGACCCTCATGGCTTGTTGTTCAGATATGTCATTAGTAAAGTTGAATGGCAAGATGGCTGATTTGCCAAATGACATGATGGAAAAATGCTAAATAAAGAGAATAGGCTAACAAGGTTATAAAATGTTAGGAGAAATAAAAATGGTTGAAAATAGAATACTTACTATAAATAGTAAGTGGGGGGTTAAGGGAGGTACAACCCTTTGCCAAAAATTAAAAGTTGGAAATATGTTTAAAAACTTCACCAACATTGAGCTTCCTAGCTACACCTAGTTGGGTGCAATAGTGGGGAAGGAAAGGAGGGGCAAGGGAAGGTGGTGTGCATGAGATTAGGAAAATATCACACCTTCCTTGCTAATGTTGGACAAGTGGAGAGGGGGGGGGGGGGATGGTTGGGCAGCGGTGGTTGTTGGAAACTAAAGTGGAAAGTTGATATTTTCTACTAGAAAATGGTGTTGGCAATCTAGAAATTTTCTCAATTAGTAAGGATGGAAGAGGAGTTAGTTGACTTCCAAAAGTCTAATGGCTTCAAGAAGAATTGAAACTACCAATGATACAAACTAAGAGGATTTTGGTAATCAAGGAGAAGGTGGAAGAAAATGCACTAAATAATCAATGCTAGCTTTGGGATTTTACAGCAATTACTATAAAATTTTCAAAATCCAAACACTTGTCACTCCCAGATTAGGTTTTGAGAGTAGAGGGGAAGCAGAGGAGGATGGACTATAGTGTTGATTACAAGGAAGATTCAAAGGTTTTGGCTATGAAATGGAGGTTAAAGCTTCAATATATCAACAATTGCTATTAGGAAGTAGATCTCAACATAGAATTTGGGTAGAGACCCTCCTTCTAGCACTAGAAAACTATTGTAATCAAACAATTTGCTCACTAGAGAATCAAAAGTTTTGCCATAGCAGCCTTAACCCCAAATCCCTAGGGCCCCCAAAAGAATGAGATTCAGGATACCCAAGATGGCCCAGCAAATCACCCAAGGACTTATGAGGTGAAAAAATGAATAATGTAAAGAAAAATTTAGATCTAGAAATTAGGAAGCAAATGAAAATTGCACACAACTAGAAAATTTAAAAATTTATTGAAAAAATAAAGAATGAGTTTATAAATTATGTACAAATATTGCCTGTGAAAGAGAAATGGGGGTTCATTTTGATGAGAGCTCAAGATCTGTTGGAGCTAATGTAATCACCTTCACTATCCTAGTTTCTTGCCACTCTTAGGGCTATCTAACCTCTTTTGCTACTACTCTAGATCTACAATGGTGGTCACTGATGGGGGGTTGAGAAATGTGAAAAATCTGGTTGTCAAAATGTTCCACATTGGGAGTTGGGGTTCCCAAGAGTGCAACATAGAAACTAAAACCCATAAATCTCAGGAGGGTAACAAGGGCTACAAGGGTCTCATGCTAGAAGGCTCCAAAAATCGACATTTATGCAAGGTTATGAGAGCTCTTGGAAGCCAAAAGTGCTATATTTCTCAAAATGCCAAAATGTGAAACCTAAAAATGGTATTGAAGTTTTGGTTTTATAGGTTTTTGACAATAAAATATGCTAAAAATTGGCCGCAAATCGATTGTAATGTGGCTGAAAATTAGCTATGATTTTGCTACAAATTTCTATCATGTATAGGTAAGATGGGTGTCCAAATTTAGGGGTTATCATATATAGTAAGTGCAAAATCCCCTTGGCCATTCCATTTACTATACATAGTAATAGAGACACACCATCTATGTTGGGCCTTCAACTTTTCTTGTTGGAATGCAGAGTTAATGCTAAAAGTGCATAAAGTGTTGGAATCTATTCTTTATGGCTTCTACACTAGGGGGAGGATGCATCAATGCTTGGAAGATGGAGCTTCAATGCTAGGGAAGAAGTTCAAACTACCCTTCATGCTAAGCATTTTGAATTTATCATCCTTCCACATTAAGATCTACCCCTCCACACTAGGGATAGGTGACCCACATCCCTTCATATTGGGGGTAGGTGAGATCCACTTCCTTGTAGGTTTTCCTAGAATGGAAAAGTGTATACCCCCATAAAACCCATCAAATTGTAATTTTTGAAAATCCAAAAGGCATCCCCCACCCTGCGCAAGCCCAAATATAGACACTAGGTGATTCTTTTCACTTGGGGAATGAGGCTTTGGCCACTTATGAGGCATTTTTCAACCCAAAAAGTATGAAATATGTGAGTTTTCCCTTCATGGATTACAATCTTCACATTTACTATGAATTTTAGCCTCCAACTTCATGGGGTGAAGGAAAAATGGTTACAACATGCAAATTTGGTTGTGTTTTAGCCTTAATCTTGACATTCATGGAGTTTTCAATTAGTTTGTGAAAGTTTCAGAGTATTGAATGGCTTAATCATTTTTCTTGGGATTATAAGTCCAAGTTTATCTTAAGTAGTAATCTACTATGACCATGAAATAATTTGCTCTCCTATTGAAATAGTGAACATTGTCACAACAAGATCCATGTGCAAAAGATCAAATGATTTTTCCTTATTTATCACATAAGAGTTGTGAGGACAAATTGTTTGCTTTCCTTATATGTAGGTTTCACATTTTTTTAAGAAATATTTTAAATTTTTATTACTATAAAGTTTTTCTATTTGATCATTCTTTCAATTATGTGGAGGCATGACCAAGTCTTCCATGTTAAAGTTTGTACTTGTTGAAATTCTCATAATCTTTTTTCTTCTTACTTCATATTTTTTTGAAATTTGATTGGCTATTGTTATGAGAACATACTTTTATTAAGGAGTATGATTACTTATGATGTCTTCTTTTTCATTAAGATACTCACATTCAAGAAAATATATTCTAATATTCAATGTTTTGGTTTTGAAGATTTATTCAACATTGGATTTATTAATAATGTAGAATTTACTCTTAAAATTGGTATTATTTCCTTCATTAGAGATGTGTTCAAGAGAGATGAGACATTTGGAATGATTAGAAACATAATACATATTGAAAATGGTGACTTTTATCCACTATTTAATTTAACTATACAATGCCCTATTTATTTTATAATAATGTATTTTATATCTCCAATTATGATGTTGTCAAGAATATTTTTTATTTTATAATTTAGAAGATAATTTTTTTTGTGTGTTATATAATTGAAGCACCCACTATCTACAATCCAAGAATTTTTCTTTATTTTTATTATTGAATTAAAAGTTACATAATTTCTTAGCTTTTCTTATTTAGTATTCTTTTGAGATGATGAGTAAGTATCTTATTATATTTGTGAAGTTTTTCCATGAATTGTTTAAAAATAATTCTAGTCTAGCATTGGTTGATGCTATGAGCTTTTATTTCACAGAAGTTGTAATATGGTATTGAGTCTTGATATTGTCTTTATCATTCAAATTGATTTCATCTACCTCTTCCTCAAGCTGAACCTCTTTCTCTTTCTCTTGATATCATTTTCTTTATAAAAAATATCATATTTTTTATTTATGAATTCACCTCCTTTGTCTAATCTGATGGTCTTAATCTTGACATTCATAGAGTTTTCAATCAGTTTTTAAAAATTATTTGATGGCTTCATCCTTTTACTTCAGATTATAAGTCCAAGTATCCTTAATGCAACACTTAATCAAACAATATCTCATAATATAGATTTGGTATCCAATAAAAACAAAGAGTTATGGCCAATATCATACACACAGATCTAACCTTGAGAAAATGGATACAACTCTCATGTAATCTCTCCTTCCCAACTCTCTCCTTTTTTTCTTCTATTTTGGCTACTAGGCTTCTCCTCTTACAAGTAATCACAACTAGTAATTTCAGATGTCATATTTATCCCAAATAGAGAGATAAAAAAATTTAAAACCAATTTTTCCCAATTGATCTCCACCATCAAATCTACCACTTAAAGTTTATCTTGGAACATCTTTAATTTTTTTCTCTTCACTTTTTTGCAACATTGTAGTTTTCAAAAGGGACATCTCTCTAGTTAATTGAACTTGCAAATCAACCACCTATAGGAATGAAAAAGGACTCAGAAGAGGTGTCATTATGTCAAATTTTCTAACCTTCTTATTAACATGTTTAGGAAATCTTGGAAATTTTCTTCTTCTTTCTTTTTTTCTTTTCCTTGTTTTTTTTTTTTGGTGGGGGAGGGGGAGGGGTGAAACCTTCATTAGGTTTCATTACTAGGATTAGCTTAACATAGTTTTCCTATCAAGTGAGTTGCAGTACACTCAATAGACTTGAGAGTTATCCCATCAAATGAAATGTGTTACCCTCCATGGAAGTAATGGTTTTTCCACTAAATGAATTGTGTTACATTCAAGTGGAGTTAAGGATGGAGCATGCTGAGGATATATTAGATGGCTATAGTGTATGAATAGCAAACATAAACCAACATCATTGCTTAGGGTAGGAAGGTTATTATTAGGGTATAGAGTTGGACTCAAGTATTGGTTTTAGAGAGAGAAATGGTACAAGCACTCTTGACACACCAAGACAAACTCACTAAATCTCACACATCAAGGTCATGTGGTAATTTACTACCATAATGAGTTACACCCATGTGATGGTTGCAAGCTTCATCCTATAAATATAACTCTAAGAGGACATGAAAACCAAGCAAATAAAGCATTTTACAATGTTACAATGCATATATAGGGCACATGGAAAATAAAATCAAGTCACATAGGTCACCAATTTTTCCAATTTAAGGTTGTGGTAGGCCATGGTACCAATTTAAAGCCATAGAAGGCCATGTTATTACTAGTTTTAGATCTTGGTAGGCCATATTGCTAGTTTAAGGCTTTAGTAGGCCATGTTGTTACCAATTTTAGGCCCTAGCATGCCATGTTGCTAGTCTAAGGCCCTAGCAAGCTATGTTGTTTATTTAAGACCTTGGCAAGTCGTGTTGCTATTTTAAGACCTTGGTAAGCCACATTAGAGCTAGCTCACTTTTTGATTACCATAGACTACGTCTAATATGGCTTTAGATAAAAATGATTGACTAGATTGGCTAGTTCATCCCCATCCATGTCAACTATCTTGAATGCTCTATTACCATAAGGTTTGGTGACTAAGAAGGGTCCTTTCCAATTGATTGAGAATTTATCTACATGTTCATAGATAGCTTTAATAACTAGGGAATCTTCCTCGATCTTACGCTTGTTCAAATTATGGTGGTGTTTTCTTTTTTTCCTCTCTTGATAACATTTAATATGAGAAAGTGCTTGCATATGTTACTCCTCCAATGAGTCTAAGGCCACTATTCGCAACTCCTTATTTTTCTCATCATTGATTAAGTTAGTCAAGGCTACTCGAAATGATAGCACCTGCAATTCAAGAGGTAACAAAGCTTCAAAATCATAAACTAGGCTATAAGGGAATAATCCAATTACCATAGGTTGTAATAGGCTTTTTTGTAAGGCCATAGTGCATGAACAAGTTGCTCATGCCATTTACATCTATTATTATTGAGCATCTTCTTGAGAAAATTGATAATGACGTTGTTGCTTGCTTTTTCTTATCCATTGGTATGAGGATAATAGGGTAATGAGAAAGAATGCTTAATGTCCAAGTTGTGATAGAAATATTTTGTTTCATGGTTACTACATGGTGGACCATTATCTATAACTATGATCATGGATATGCCAAAATGGGCTACAATGTTATCTAAGATAAATTTGCAAACTTGTTCAAATGTAGTCTTCCTTAAGGGAATAGCCTCAACCTAATTCGTAAAGTATTTGGTTGTAGTGATGATGAAGATATGACCTACAGAAGACTTGGATGTTATGGGTCCAATGATATCAAACCCCCATTGTTGAAATAGCCAGGTGATTTGAGTGGTACGTAAATCTATTAGCGATACATGTATGATGTTACTATGTAGTTGCCACAAGTCACAATGCTTAATGCTTTGCATGTAGTCACTTTCCATATGGGGCCAGTAGTAACCTAACTACCTAATCTTAGTAGCCATGGCTCTTGGTCCTATATGTCCTCCATAAACACCTTTGTGAACCTACTCTAGATCTATTCTAACTTTGATTTTACCTAAGAACTTTAGTAATATACCATCATAGGATCATCGACATAAAGTGCTATCACCTATGATGACATATTGCTTTGACCTTTTTTGTATAGTGTTCTTTTGGGTGGTAGTCAAGCCTTGTAAAGACTCACCATGCATAAGGTAAAATTTGATATCGTCATACCATTCACTAGTAGGAGCAACATGGACAATGACTACAAAGTCATATTTAGTGTTCTACATGATGGAAACAACATAGTCCATGGTTAATGTGGGAAACTTATTAAACACATCTGGATTCACACTAAGAGCTAATGTTACAATTACTTCAGCTATGATGTTCTCATTCTTGGGTACATGCTGAATATCAACATCTACAAATTATTGTAACAATTATTTCCTTAGGTTATAGTATGATTGTAAGTGTTTGGCATTACACACATAGACTTCCATTACCTAGTTAACCACAAGTTTAAAATCACCTTTAATCACTAAGAATCTAATTCCTAGGTCATGAGCTATCATCATTTCCTTGATCAAACCCTAATATTTTGCTATGCTATTAGTGCATTGGAACTCAAAAAAATAGGTGAAAGGTTGGATTTGACTAGATGGAAATGCTATCATGGTAGCAACATTGGCCTCATGGCCAATTGAAGCTCCATCAAAGTGCATGACTACTTCATAGCCCTTAGGCATTTAGCTAATAGTATTAATATGCTCATCAAGGAAATCAAGATCTATGGAAACTTGGTCATTAATAGGTGAAACTATGAGTTGTATGAGTATATCTTGACCTTTCATTAAGGATTGAGAGAGGAGTAAAGGTCAAATTCCATGGTTATGCCTTTCCATTGGGGTATGTGACTACTCTCATAGATATTGGTTGTTATGGCTCTAAGCATGTTATCTTTGCAAATGCCATTGACTTGGCTTCTAAAGAGGTAGTATCTCCACCTCTTAAATGATAAGACTAGTGCTAGATACTACTTCTCCACTTTAATGTATTGGGTTTCATGGGAAACTAATGCATGGCTAAGATAGTATACTAGCATTTTCACCCCCATCATCTCATTTTTGACAAAGTGGAGAGGTAATGGATGTGTCATAGATGGCTAGGTAGATGTAAAAAGGTTTACCTTCTTGCAAAGGATAGACTATTGGTAGTTGTGTCAACTCTTACTTAAGGTTTTCAAAGGCCTCTTAGCATTAAGCCATCCACTCAGAGTGAACCCCTTTCTTAAGCAAGTGTTGGATGGGCTACAACTTATTTGTAAGGCTAGTGATAAATCTATGAACAAATTGTGATCTTCCTTGTAATCCTCAAAGCTTCTTAAGATTGGTAAGAACTACTAATTTGGATATAGCCTTAACCTTATTATGATTGACATGTATCCCTAACTTAGATACTATAAAGCCAAGCATCGTGACAATCTTAACACCAAAGACACATTTCTTAGGATTGAACCTAAGCTCATATTTGAGGCACCATTTAATCACAAGATCTAATTCATTAGCATGGTTACTAGCCCATTGGACTTAATAGGTATGTCATCCATGTAATTGTTAAGCAAACCTAGAATGTAATTGCTAAAAATATAAGTCATGCTTCGTTGATAGGTTGCTCTTGCATTCTTGAGTCCAAAAGGCATCATAGTATAGCAAAAGGTTCCCTAAGGGGTCATGAAGGTTATGCTAAGTTGGTGCTTTGGGTTCATCCTAATTTGGTTGTATCCCGAGAACCCATCCATAAAGGACAATAAAGCATCCCTAGTTGTGGCATAGATAAGCTAATAAATACTAGGCAATGGAAAGTCATCCTTAATAGTTGATTTATTTAGGTCTTAGAAATCAATGCAAATACAAATACTCACATCTTTATTAGAGACTATCAGTATGTTGGAAACCCATTCTACATAGTTCATAACCTTAATGAAACTAGCTCAGTAGAGTTTTGAGATCTCATCATGAACTACCAAAGCTAAATCAAGTCTTGTCTTACATACTTTTTTCTTAATTAGTTGAATGCTAGGGTTGAGTATGATGTTATGTTGTACTAAGCATGGTCTAGGCTTGGCATATCTTTGGATGAGAAGGAAAAGGCCTTAATGTTGCCTTCTAGGACCTTGGTAATGTCTTGAGCTTGTTGAGGTTCTAGTGAGGCACTTAGTTTAAGGGTTTTCTCCTCACCATTATGTGTTGTGATAGGAATCTCAACTAGGGAGTCTTCAGTTATGTTGCCTACCTCTAAGTGAAGGGTTTTGACTAGGTTTTTAGGCCACTCTAGAGGTTTCTCTATTGAGGCTATGTAGTTGACAAGACTCTTAGGCTCGAGATCTAGGCAATCATGGTTAATGTACTATTTCACATCACTGTGAGGCCCTATTAGGCTTAAAGGTAAACTGATTAGCTGCTAGGTACTCATACTTTGATCTTGCATGTTAACCAAATTCATATTAACTAACACTTGGGTAAAGAAAAATTAATAAATCATGCTTAAAATGCTATAACATCATGCAAATATGTTCTATTCTAGTGTAAATAAGGTCATCCAATGCTTTAAATAAGGTAAAAGCAAGCAAAAAAGTGCAATAGTGACTAAGTAAGGGTCAAACAAAAGAAATAAGGTTGCAATTAGTCAACAAGGATCATGGTTTTGCCAGTTATAGGCCTTGGCAAGTCATGATGCCAATTTAAGGCCATAGTAGGCCAAGGTTACATGGTGTCAAACAGTGGTTAAGGAAGGCCAAACCCCATTATTTGGAACCAATTAGAGGCTAAAAAAATGTAAATAAAATAGATAAAGGAAGTATAAGGCTATGTAAAGGCTAAAATAAGGTTATAAGATTTAATAATACAACAAAAGGCCATAAAAGAGTTGAAACATTAGGTAAAGCATGCTACCTATGGTCAAACTTGGCTAATTAGGTCAAAAGAGGGTTGAGTTTTGCAAATTTTAGGCCTTAGAGGGCCATGGTTTGGGGCTGCACAATTGTTAGATGGATTTGTACATTAGCTAGGGTTGTTTTCTAAGTTGTTTGGGACTAAAAAACAAGAGCTTTGAAGCTTCTATGCTGAGATCCCATTGCTTCTACACTAATGTCCTCTTATAGGGGGGTATGTCAACATGGAGGGTTTTAAGGGGCTGAGTTGTGATGGTTTTTGATTACTTTTGGTCATGCATTTGCATTTCCATGTTGCCAATGCTACTAGGCATCATCCAAGGCCAAAAATTTTTAATTTTAAGGTCATTTTATTGATTTTTTATGTTACCCCTTTGTTTCCACGCTGATCCCCCCTCCATGGAAGTGTGTCAACATGGAGGACTTTAAAGGGTTGATTCTTGGTACAAATTTTGATCAAATTTGGGCATGCAGGTGCATTCTTGGGGTTGTTAGTGTTGCTGAACACTACCCATGATCAAAATTTTTTAATTTAAGCTTTTTTAATTAAGTTTTTGGATTACCCATTTATTTTCATGCTAAGCTCCTTTTCCAAGGGGTGGGTCAATGTGGAAGACTCTAAGGGGATGAGTTTTTATGAATGTTGACTAGTCTTGGACATGCATGTGCATTCCCAAGATTACTAGTACTGCTGGGCATCACCCAAGGTCAAAACATGTTAATTTTAAGGTTATTTTATTAATTTCTTATGTTATCTCCTTGTTTCCATGGTGAGCCCCCCTCTAGGGAGATGTGTTAGCATGGAGGTCTCCAAGGGATTGATTTTTTGACAAATTGTAATTAATTTTGGACATGCATGTGCATTCCCAAGGTTGCCAAAGTTGTTGGGCATCACCCAAGATGAAAATTTGTTAATTTTAAGGTTTTTTTATTAATTTTTGAAGTTACTACCTTATTTCCACACTAATTCCTCCTTCCAAGGGGGTGTGTTAGTAACTAAGACTCTAAGGGGTTAATTTTTTATGAATCTTAATCAATCTTGAACATGCATGTGCATTCCTAGGGTTTTTGGTGCTACTAGGCATCACCCAAGGTCAAAACTTGTCAATTTTAAGGTCATTTTATTGATTTTCTATGTTACCCTTTTCTTTCCAGGTTGAGATACCCCTTCAAGGAGATGTGTCTATGTGGAGGACTCTAATGAGTTGATTTTTGACAAATTTTGATCAATTTTGTGCATTCATGTGCATTCTCGGGGTTACTAGTGCTACCGAACATTACCCAAGATTAAAAGTTGTAAAATTTAAGGATTTTTTTATTAAGTTTTGGGGTTACCCACTTGTTTCCACATTGACCACCCTCCAAGGGGTGTGTTAGCATGGAATATCCCATGGGGCATATTTTTGACAAATTTTGATCAATTTTGGGCATGCATGTGCATTCTTGGGATTGTTGGTGTTGCTGGGCATCACCCAAGGACAAAACTTGTCAATTTTAAGGTTATTTTATTAACTTTTTATGTTACTCCCTTATTTCCACATTGAGCCCTTCCCTCTACAGGTGTGTGTGTGTGTTAGTGTGGAGGACTCAAATGAGTTTATTTTTGATAAATTTTGATCAAATTTGTGCATGCATCTACATTCCTAGGGTTTTTGGTGCTACCAAATACTACGCAAGATCAAATGTTGTCAGTTTTAAGGATTTTTTGTTAATTTTTGAAGTTACCCCCTTGTTTCCACAATGAGAGTAGCCGACCCCCCGCCCCCCTCTCTCTCTCTCTCTCCAAGGAGGTGCATTAGCATAGAAGATCCCAAGGGGTTGGTTTTTGGGAAATTTTGATCAATTTTGGGCATGCATGTGCATTCCTAGGGTTGCTAGTGTTACTGGGCATCACCCAAGGAAAAAACTTGTTAATTTTAAGGCTANATGTGGAGGACTCCAAGGAGTAGATTTTTGACAAATTTTAATCAGTTTTGTGTATACATGTGGATTCCTAGGATTGTTGAAGCTACTAGACATTACCCAAGATCAAAATTTGTCAATTTTAAGGTTTTTTTATTATGCTTTGAGGTTACCCCCTTGTTTCCATGTTGAGCCACCCCCCACTCCCTCTAGAGGGTGGGGTAGAGGGGGGTGGGGGGAAAGGGAAGATAAGCTAGGGAGTAAGAACCAAAGGGATGAGAACCAAAGGAGGTTATTAGCTATTGGAGATCACAGAGGGGAAACAAGGCTCTCAATGTAAGAACTATGGTTAATAGAGGTTGGGGAAGAGGATTTTTATGTTATATCCTCTTAAACCCCCATGTTGGCCCCTCACTAGATGGCATGAAGGGGGGACTCACCAACATGAGATATGATACAAAGTTGCAAGTTAGCTTGTTTGAATGTAAGAGATAGGGTATTGGAGGTTGTAAAAGAGTATAAAGGTCAAACATGGTAACTAGCTGGTTGATTTATGGAATTTTTTGTCACTTCCCTTCCATCAATGCTAGGGTTAAGGTGCTTAGCACAGATGACACCTTCCTCAAGTGTGGAACCACCAAATAATTTTTTTTACCACTTTTCCCTAGGTTTTCCAAGGTTTATGGGTGGTTGAGAGTGATTGCATAGGCTCTTGGTTATGTGGGTCTCTTTTGGGGGTCAAATATGGCTGTGATGTGTAGTGGGGGGTATGAATGGGGATTACCTCCTTTTGTTCCATATTGAACCCCCTTTCCCCAAGGGGGTAAGCTAGGATGGACACCCATGGTGATTGTTTTAGAAAAGTTTAATCCCTTTTAAAGCTAGGGATTGAATGATGCAAGTTGAAACTACTAAAAATGGTAAGTTAGCTTTTTATGTTTTTGAGGAGTGGAAGACATGCATCCACGTTGAGTATGGTATTCCCAATGTGGATGCATGGGGGTTAAGGCTTGGTTATGGTTACTATTCCATAAAGTAGCATGTGTGGGGGTGTAGGGTGGGACCCATGGTTTTACAAATTTAAAAAATAGAAAATTAAGAAAAAAGAAAGTAGTATCTAATTTCTTAAGCCTTTATAGTAACAAAGAACTGTTGATGTGCTAAAATTATAAGGCTTATGAACTTAGAGGCTGAATTTTCAGCCCTTTGAACCTAGAGGCTAAATTTTCAGCCCTCCTTCTAGCGCCAAAAGAACTGTTGAAGACCGTTTCGGACGTGACTGCCAACGAGTATCCTTGAACAGGATTTAGATGCCTGTTGGTCTCTGGCAACACCAAGGCCTAGATACCTCCAAATAGGCTCAGTAGTTAATGTGAGTATGTGTGTGTGCTGTTGCAGCGTGCGATTGTGAAAAATGAAACGATTGCATTATGTGTAAACTATAGATGACTTGTCTTAAAGAGATTCAGCCAACTTTGCCAAGTACTGTGAGTTGATGAGAGTTTCTATTTTGTTCAATTGCCTAGTCTACACAGTCCTTATAATACCTACTTGTAACAAATAAAATTTTGCAAAAACATTTGAGCATAACTCTGCCAATCTACCTCTAATTTTCCCTAGAGAAAGAGATAGTTCCACAAGAAAACTAGAAATAGAGTAAGATTCAATGGAAATAGATAGAAAAGAAAGTAGATTTGTGTAGACCTCAAATATTTAAATAAGATAAAATGATACGAGTAAACACTTCGCAATAAAGCTATCCCAAATTCAATATCTACGAATTTTTCAAACTTCCAAGGCTCAAATAAGTAATTTCTTCAAGACAATCGTACTACGTTACCAAAAATTACTACGTAAACTATCACGTACGAGACTCCATTTTGGCTAGATAATGGATGTCAACAATTGCATTCAACAGAACCTTCAAGAGACTTGACAATTTCTGATTTAAATACCACGAATATTCACTTTAAAGATAAAAAGAAGCTATTCTGGTCCAATCAAAATATCAAAGATTTTCTAAACCCTCCTGACTATGGAATCGTTCAATGGCATGACTACAAGTAGAGGCTCTCTTACAACAATCTCAATAGTGGTTCTTATACATTGCACAATAATCAAATTCACTACTAAAATGCTCTTAAGGATTTCAAAAACAAGCACTTCTATGGAAAAATTTTAATAGAAATTTCTATCGTGCAACAAGAACAATAAGAGCAATCTAAAAATCCCAAAATTACTTGCCAAGGATGATACTATCTAAACCACTAGCTAAAAAATTTAAACAAAATAAAAATAAAACATAACTCACAGGAGTATGACAAAGAGGCTGAAATCTTTTCTTTTGCAAGCCATCTTATAAGCAATCGTTCACAATTCTTCTTACAAGTCTTCCAAGAGTGTGTCTCCAAGAGAGAGCTCCCAAAAGTGTTGTGCTCCCTCTGTGACCCATGAACCCTTTTTATAGGGTTCAAAGGTAGGTAGGTAAGTTACAAAATATCTTGGGTGGTTATAACCACCATACAGATAAAAAAGCTACGGGTGCAAGTGTCCCATGTAGTTGCCAAGAGGCCCATTCAATTGACAAGTGGTCACCATGGAGACAAAAAGGCTATAGTTGACATGTGGCCTATTTCGTGGTTATGAGTACCATGGGAAATTAAAATTTAGTTGTAACCACCAAGGGGAAGTTATCACCACCATGATATTTTAAAAATTGCAAAGGACACTTGTTCCATACACATATAACATTGAATAACTGCCCTATAACTTCTCTTTCCTTTTGAAACAATAACAATATACCCTTTACTTCTTTCTTAGACAAAGAAAAATGAAAATCAAATTAAATTTAATTAAAAAGGTTTATATCCTATTGGTTATGCCACTGGGTGATGAGGCTTAGCGTGACCAATGATAAATTAAGAATGATTGGTGGCTCCCTCATTGGTGGAAGGAAAGGCGCCTGAAATTTCGGTAACGTCAACGCCACGTCCATGTCCATGCTCAGCTCAGAAACAACCTGTCTTGCAGCTATGGCTACTACTAAACCTCTTCCTATTTCATCATCTTTCCATTTGGCTATAATGGCCATGAACTACCAGCACCATAATCATCGTCATCGGCAGCGATTTCTCGATCCAGATTCCATTGACGAAGCTCAATAACGGACCTCCCAAAGGACTGGCATCTGCAAGAATGGCACTACAAACTTTAAAAGCAAATTGATGGACTTGCTTAGAGGCAGAGGTAGAGGCATCTTCCTCCTGAAGCAATTCAATTTTAAAACATGTCTATAGAATCTGATGAAGCGTTGGATCTTTGGCCCCTTCAGCAGCCAAGCACATGGCCACAGCTATGCTTAATGGATAAAACACCATGTTTTCATCTCTCTTTAACTCAGACACAGTTAATAGTATGTGTTAGTCATGATCCTGCACTTGATCGTAGTCGTGCAGGTGCACTGTATCCTACAGTAGATTCCGCATTTCCAGCATTGTTAATGAGAACATGTATACTGTCGAAGCATCAAAAAGCCTTTTTAACTGTGGGACTGATCTTGTTTTCAGAAGCAGAGACATCCAGTTGTAGAGACACGGCCTTGGCCAAAGAATAAAATTTTTTGCCATTGATTTGGTACATCAGCCCAGAGGATGGATAAGATGTTTTTCTGTTTCGTCCATATAGATATAAACTGGCTAGTCATGTTGTGGGGGATGAGCGTCATCATGACACTGCCTATGATCTTGATGCCTAGGGACAACGGAGTCGCATCGGGGAGGATCAGGTCTTGGACCTTGTCATTGGACTCACTAGAGAGAATGACGGCTTGTATGGCTACATCGTAGGCAACGACCGCGTTTGGGTTGATGCTCTTACAAAGCTCCTTGCTATTGAAAAAGTCCTGAAGCAACTACTAGACCTTCAAGATCTGTGTAAAACAGCCGATGAACACGATGTCATCGATGGAGGTCTGTAAATTTACTGCCCACTTGTACTGTCTGGGTTCTGTTTGTGTTTCTTGTATTTCTCTAGCCTTCCAGCAATGATACAGATGTCTCTATTTCAGTTTTTCTTTTTTTGAATTTTAGAGCCAGAGATTTCTCAACCTTGGCGTGGTAGCATCTTCCTTTCGGAAAAAGGTAGCGTTGCAAATTTTGTTTGCCGTGCATGACCTGCCTTGTCATCGTGCTTGACATTGGCGCTGTCGTTGTGAACATGGACAAAGGAGAAACCACATTTTTTAATCTTCATGTAACCATATTTTGTGGTTAAATAGTAAATGAATGGTAGGCTTTGCTACAATAGAGCATCATCATTTCTAAGTTTCACTATCAACTTAGCCAGAGGTAGAGGATCAGCATAGTATACAATAACCTTCCAAGTACAATTACAGCAATGAATGAGAAGTTTCAATGGAGTCTCTCCTTAGAATCTCTATTTTCACTTTAATAAATCTTCAAATGATACTTATGGCACAAGCATCATCTTGTTGTTAATGTGGAAAAACACAATAGTTTGGAAAACTGAAATTGAAGATTGGAAATCTGTCCCCAAATTTCAAGCTTTTCGTTAAAAATGTGAACAAGTCATTCAACTTTCTCCACCAAATACAGTGCATGCTCCACAACCACCTTCTCCACAGCCATGTTTTGTACCAGTGGGTCTTAAACTTGAAACTTTGCTGAGGAATGAGCAACTAGAAGACCCACTCCTGTTCCATCGTGCCGATTCTCATAGACCTACATCCCATAAGATGGCATACTTTCATAAGGAGCCACTACAGACTTGTAGGAATCGGGAGTATCAAGATGTACCTTTTCAGACATCCAAAGATAGAATTTGAAAAGGAAAATCAACATCAATGATTTCTTGAACTCAACCATGCCACCAGGAGCATCATTTTTATCAAAACATCTTGTTGCAGCACCTTGAAAACATTCTCAAAAGTATCAAATATCCATGGCTTCCCAATAAGAAACTCTCATGTCTTTGTTGTAGATAAAGTAACCAGGGCTACCTTACCATAAGCTAGAGAAATATCTACAATTGATGCACCATTTGCTTTTGACTCTAGATAAACTCTCATGCTAGCATTCACAATTGCAATGTCGTCATCCGTTCAATGAGGTTGTTTAAATTCCTTCACATATTCATGCTTTCTAGTAAATGGTAGGAATAATTTCTCCTTTGTTTAAATCAACCTGTTCCATGAAATGGCCAAAATGTGCCAACATTTCTACCCCCTTAAAAGCTTAAAGAAAATTTTGCAGCCTCATTTCAAAAATAAAACATACTGAAACTTTCATTGAATTTTTACAGTTGAACAAAAATATTTTTGGAGGAAAATTTCCATCAAACATAAGGTTTGGTGGTATAAAAACCTCATTCCTAACAAAAATAACAAACTGTACATTATCAAGTCCTTTGTTCATGGACTATTCTTGAGATGGGAAGAGAATGGTAAGGATTACTCTGGTAGGAATCCTCATATCTCTAACCTTCTCATAAGAAATCTCTCTACTATTTTTTTGCTTGCTGGAGCTTTCAACTTGATCTTTTTGAGCTTTTTCTTCAGCAATCCTCTCATCTTCTTTCTCAAATGAATTTTCATTTTCTTGGAGTGTACAAATTTTGTTTTCAACACCTCCTTTTTCAACCATCTTACTTTTTCCATTTGAAGTAATGTTATCAATCATGAAAGGTTCACTATAGAAGTATATTTGATTTAGTTCTCCTTTCCAAGGTAGGCACATTTGAGAATAATCTGTTGATATGTAACCTGAGAAGTTTTTACTCCAACTTCTACTCAATAAGAGACTATGCAAATCTGGTGCCACTTGAATAGTTACTCTACTTCTGACGTGGGGTTCAGAAGCAATTTCCAATAGAATATTTGATAATTGACCCACAATCTTCACTTTACTTTTATCCATTTGAACAATCTTTCTATTTGATTTTTCAAGAATCAAACCAAGTTTCTTATATATAGACAATGGCATTATAGTAGACGTAGCTCCAGAATCAACCAAACAATTATGTAAGTATTTATCCTTTAATTTTATTGTCAAAAGAAAAGGAGGAGCTTCCTTATCATACGAAGTCTTTAATTTCTCACCATTGTTAGACACATAATTTAACTCTAATTCTCTAACTCTCCTTTTTCCTTTAATGAACTCTAAATCCTTTCCTTGCTGATCTCCTATTTGAAGCAATTGATAAAATATAATATTGGCCTTGACATGTTTAAGGTCTTTAATCAAATCATACTCTCCATCACCAATAAAGCTTGATCTCTTTATCCATTTATTAAAAGACTGATTTGGAGTGCTTTTCTCAACTTGACTGTCTTTACCTTTATTCTTATCTCTTCTACTTGGCTCAAAAGATTTTCTCTTAGTAGATGGATCAGCAATAACATTTTGGGGTCTAGAAGTAGTTACTCTTTCTTTTGATCGAAGATTATATCCATTTTCCTCATTGTTATTGCATTCATCATCTGAAGACATATCTTCTTCAGAACTTGATAGAGAAGAAGTATCACTTGATCCATTGCTAGAAGATTTACTTGCATAGTGAACACTAGATAACTCATTATTAGATTCAATATCAAGAAAGTTGTACATAATAAGGTCACTTTCATCCTCATCTTCTGCTAACTTAGTGTCTTGATGTTTATGCTTCCTATTTTTCCTTTCTTCCTTGATATTAACTCTTGCCAAGGATTTTTCAAGCTTCACTATTTCGTTAGACATATCTCTCATTAATTGAACTTTTCCAGATTCTACTATTTCATGTTCTTGCTCTATCTTAACATGAGATGGACCTGGTAAAGCTTTAAATTGAGCAAAATCTTGCATAGGAATCACAACTCTTTCTTCTCTTCTTTGAATTGCAATATTTTCTTCAGGATTCAAGTTCAACTATTTTTCTAATTGTATCGCTTCACTAAAGTAGTCATTTAGTGTAGTTAAGTTTGGAGTTCTCCTTAACCAAATTGAAATGTTGGGGTTGACAGCCTTAAGATAAATTTCCTTAATAATTTCTTTTGATGGTCTATATTGTCTTTGAAAGAGTCCACAAATTCATTGAAACTTAATGTTAAAATCTCTTATTGACTCCTTAACTCCTTGCTTAGCTTGTATTAGCTCACAATATAGTTGTTGTTGATCTAATTGATTACCACACTGGGCCAAGAAAATATTCTTCATGTCATCCCAACTTGTAATACTATTACTTGGTAAGTTCGAATACCAAATCTGAGCCATATCCTTTAAATTTGATACAAACAACCTACAAGCTTGACCTTCATGTTGAATATTTGCATGAGCTAAAGCTAACTCAAACATGTGAATATATTCTTTAGCTAAATAAGCTTTTCTAGGAATAAAAGGCTTAGGAAAATATTTGTAAACTACCTTAGGAATATCATTGTAATTTTGAAACCCTAATGATGTAATTTCTTGTCAAGGATTTTACATCCTATTTCTTTGAAATGTTGAACTCTTAGGCTTTCTAGATCTTCTCTTATAAATTGATAAACCAAATATAATGGGTGATCTTCTTGATCTTCTAGTTCTCAATCCACTACTTGTTCCCAATTCAAAAACTTTCTTTTCTTCTTCTTCTGATGAAGAATCAGTCTTAGAATCTAAAATATCTTTTAAAACTTTTAAATTTTCCAAACTATCAATCTTCTTGGTCATGAACTAAAAATAGTATCTAATTTCTTAAGCCTTTATAGTAACAAAGAACTATTGATGTGCTAAAATTATAAGGCTTATGAACTTAGAGGCTAAATTTTCAGCCCTCTGAACCTAGAGGCTAAATTTTCAGCCCTCCTTCTAGCACCAAAAGAACTATTGGCGACCATTTGCGATGCGACCGCCAACGAGTGTCCTCGAACAGGATTTAGGTGCCTACTGGTCTCTGGTAACACAAAGGCCCAAATACCTCCAAATAGACTCAGTAGTTAATGTGAGTATGTGTGTGTGCTGTTGCAGCGTGCGGTTGTGAAAAATAAAATGATTGTGTTATGTGTAAACTATAGATGACTTGTCTTAAAGAGATTCAGCCAACTTTGCCAAGTACTGTGAGTTGTTCAGAGTTCCTATTTTTTTCAATTGCCTAGTCTATGCAGTTCTTATAATACCTACTTGTAACAAATAAAATTTTGCAAAAACATTTGAGCACAACTTTGCAAATCTACCTTTAATTTTCCCTAGAGAAAGAGATAGTTCCACAAGAAAACTAGAAATAGAGCAAGATTCAATGGAAATAGACAGAAAAGAAAGTAGATTTGTGTAAACCTCAAATATTTAAATAAGATAAAATGATACGAGTAAACACTTCCCAATAAAGCTATCCCAAATTCAATATCTACGAATTGTTCAAACTTCCAAGGCTCAAATAAGCAATTTCTTCAAGACAATCCTTCTATGCTACCAAAAATTGCTGTGTAAACTATCACGTATGAGACCTCATTTTGGCTAGATAATGGATGTCAAAAATTGCATTCAATAGAACCTTCAAAAGACTTGACAATTTCTGATTGAAATACCATGGAGATTCACTTTAAAGATAAAAAGAAGCTATTCTGGTCCCATCAAAATACCAAAGATTTTCTAAACTCTCTTGACTATTGAATCAGTCAACAACATGACTACAAGCAGAGGCTCTCTTACAACAATCTCAATAGCTTTTCTTATACGTTGCACAATAATCAAATTCACTACTAAAATGCTCTTAAGTCCTTCAAACACAAGCGCTTCTATGGCAAAATTTTAATAGAAATTTCTATCATGCAACAAGAACAATAAGAGCAATCTAAAAATCCAAAAATTACTTGCGAAGGATGATACTATCTAAACCACTAGCTAAACAATTTAAATAAAATAAAAATAAAACATAACTCATAGGACTATGACAAAGAGGCTGAAATATTTTCTTTTGCAAGCCATCTTATAAGCAATCATTCACAATTCTTCTTACAAGTCTTCCAAGAGTGTGTCTCCAAGAGAGAGCTCCCAAAAGTGTTGTGCTCCCTCCTTGACCCATGAACCCTTTTTATAGGGTTCAAAGGTAGGTAGGTAAGCTACAAAATATCTTGGGTGGTTATAACCACCATAGAGATAAAAAAGCTGCGGGTGACAAGTGTCCCATGTAGTTGCCAAGTGGCCCATTCAATTGACAAGTGGTCACCATGGAGACAAAAAGGCTATAGTTGACAAGTGGCCCATTCAATTGACAAGTGGCCACCATGGAGATAAAAAGGCTATAGTTGACAAGTGGCCTATTTGGTGGTTATGAGTACCATGGGAAATTAAAATTTAGTTGTAACCACCAAGGGGAAGTTATCACCACCATGATATTTTAAAAATTGCAAAGGACACTTGTTCCATACACATATAACATTGAATAACTGCCCTATAACTTCTCTTTCCTTTTGAAACAATAACAATATACCCTTTACTTCTTTCTTAGAAAAAGCAAAACAAAATTCAAATTAAATTTGATTAAAAAGGTTTATATCCTATTGGTTATGCCACCAGGTGACGAGGCTTAGCGTGACCAATGATAAATTAAGAATGATTGGTGGCTCCCTCATTGGTGGAAGGAAAGGTGCCTGAAATGTCAGTAACATCAACGTCCATGCCCATGTCCATGCTCAGCTCAGAAATGGCCTATCTTGTGGCTGTGGCTACTACTAAACCTCTTCCTATTTCATCATCTTTCCGTTTGGCTGTAATGGCCATGAACTCCCACCACCATAATCGTTGTCATTGGCAGCGATTTCTCGATCTAGATTCCATTGACGAAGCTCAATACCGAACCTTCCAAAGGACTGGCATCTACAAGAATGGCACTAAAAATTTTGGAAGTGAATTGATGGACTTTCTTAGAGGTATAGGCAGAGGCATCTTCCTCCTGAAGCGATTCGATTTTAAAACATGTCTGCAGAATTTGATGAAGCGTTGGGTCTTTGGCCCCTGCGACAACCAAGCCCATGGCCACGGCTATGCTCAATGGAAAAAACACTGTGTTTTCATCTCTCTTTAACTCAGACACAGTTAATAGTATGTGTTAGTCCTAATCCTACACTTGATCGTAGTCGTGCAGGGGCACTGTAACCTATGGAGGATTCTGTGTTTTCAGCATTATTAATGAGAACATGTATACTATCGAAGCATCAAAAAGCCTTTTTAACCATGGGACTAATCTCATTTTTAGAAGCAAAGAAATCAAGTTGCAGAGACACGGCCTTGGCTGAAGAATGAAAATTTTTGCCATTAATTTGGTACATCAGCTGGGAGGATGGAGAAGATGTTTTTCTATTTCGTTCGTATAGATATAAACTGGCTAGTCATGTTGCGGGGGATGAGCACCGTCATGACACCGCTTGTGATCTCGATGCCTAGGTACAACAAAGTCATGTCGGGGAGGAGCAAGTCTTGGACCTTATCACTGTACTCACCGGAGAGAATGGCAGCCTGTACAGCTGCACTGTAGGCAACATCCGCGTTTGGGTTGATGCTCTTACAAAGCTCCTTGCTATTGAAAAAGTCCTAAAGCAACTGCTGGACCTTCAAGATCCATGTAAAATGACCCATGAGCATGATGTCACTGATGGAGGTCTAGAAATTCACTGCCCACCTGTACTGTCTGGGTTCTGTTTATGTTTCTTGTATTTCTCTAGCCTTCTAGCAATGATACAGATGTTTCTATTTCAGTTTTTTTTGAATTTTAGAGCCAGAGATTTCCCAACCTTGGCATGGTAGCATCTTCCTTTCAGAAAAAGGCAGTGTTGCAAATTTTGTTTGCCATGCATGACCTGCCTTGGCATCGTGCTTGACATTGGTGTTGTCACTGTGAACATGGACAAAGGAGAAACCACATTTTGTTGTCTTCATTTAACCATATTTTGTTGTTAAATAGTAAATGAGGTTGAATAGTAAATGAATGGTAGGCTTTGCTGCAATATAGCATCATCATTTCTAAGTTTCACTGTCAACTCAGCCAGAGGCAAAGGATCAGCATAGTATACAATAACCTTCCAAGTACAGTTACAACAACGAATGACCAGTTTCAATGAAGTCTCTTCTTAGAATCTCTATTTTCACTTTAATAACTCTTCAAACGATACTTATGGCACAAACATCATCTTGTTGTTAATGTGGAAAAACACAATAGTTTGGAAAACTAAAATTTAAGATTGGAAAGTTGTCCCCAAATTTCAAGCTTTTCGTTAAAAATGTGAATAAGTCATTCAACTTTCTCCACCAAATACAGTGCATGCTCCACAACCACCTTCTCCATAGCCATGTTTTGTACCAGTGAGTCTTAAACTTGAAACTTTGCTGAGGAATGAGTAACTGGAAGACCCACTCCTGTTCCATCGTGCCGATTCTCATAGACCTACACCCCATAAGATGGCATACTTTCATAAGGAGCCATTGCAGACTTGTAGGAATCGAGAGTATCAAGATGTACCTTTTTAGACACCCAAAGATAGAATTTGAAAAGGAAACTCAACATTAATGATTTCATGAACTCAACCATGCCACTAGGAGCATCATTTTTATCGAAACATCTTGTTGCAGCACCTTGAAAACATTCTCAAAAGTATCAAATATCCATGGCTTCCCAATAAGAAACTCTCATGTCTTTGTTGTAGATAAAGTAACTAGGGCTACCTTAGCATAAGCTAGAGAAATATCTACAATTGACACACCATTTTATTTTGACTCCAGATAAACTCTCATGCTAGTATTCACAATTGTAATGTCATCATCCCTTTGATGAGCTTGTTTAAATTCCTGCACATATTCATGCTTTCTAGTAAATGGTAGGAATAATTTCTCCTTTGTTTAAATCAACCTGTTCCATGAAATGGCCAAAATGTGCCAACACTAACAAGGATCATAATGTCATAACCAAATAAAGGAAATTTTTTTTGGTTTAAATGCAATCAAGGATGATGATGTTAATCCTTAGAAAAAATAATATGGGATTTTTATGGAAGTAGCAATTAACATCACCAAAGTTCATTGAGAGAAAGACTTCTATGCCTTCATGGCCATTAGTAGGGATGAGCAAAATATTTTTTTGGACTATGATATTTGAAAAATGTTATGTGATCTAAGTCATGGGTTGAACATGAGAAATTCTTGCATAGGTGATTTAAACACTCATCTTGTTTTTGGAGTAAGTAATTATAAAATTGGTTTGGGAGGGTAAAAATACCAATTTACATGGATCAATATGCTTGAAATTACATTACTTTTCCCATCACATCTTCTTATCATCATTTTTATTTTATTAATATTCATTTCTTTATTTTTCATTTTCTCTTTTATTTCCTTTTTGTTATCTTTTCTTTTTTCTCATCATATTTTCTTTTATCATGTTGACTTTCTCTTTTATATAAAGAGGCTTTTTGATGGAACATGATGGTCATGAAAATGATTGGAGTACTAGATCAATGATGAGCAGAGAGGTACCCCTACACTCAACCATACGAATACAAGCATTTCACGTGCGATCCAGTTGAACTTCAAGGACTAAGTGCTTACGTGCCTTATGGAACACTTAAGGTTAATCAATCGTTGTTTTCCCAAAATTACTTGTATTGTCACGTTTGTATGGTTAAGTAAGTTTGAGGTATGTGATTTTTATATCTTTTCTCTTTTTAACACCTATGCTAATGAGGAAGGGTGAAGAGACCAAGTAACTAACTTTCATTAACTACTCATTAACTAAGTTCTAATGGTCCTAGCACCAGTATCCGTTCCCACTTTCTACACACACCCTAAACCAGTGCAATGTTACTGGGATTACCAAACACTACTCATTATTGGGTTACCAAGCATTACACATGTGCTTAAAGCCATCGTACTGAATGCACTTAACTAGGAGATTCAAGGGTTGAGAGAGATTAATTATCTACAAAAGCATTTAAATATTTAACAGTAATTAAATCCTATTTAGCTTAGTCCATGTACTGCAAGGTTTATTAGAAAGTTCGTCTTTATTGTTGTACACAAATGTGTGCTCAATGATGAGTGGCGAGGTACCCCTATACTCAACCATACGAATACAATCATTTCATGTGCTATCCGATCGAACTCCAAGGACTAAGTGCTTACACACCTTATGGAACACTTAAGGTTAATCAATCATTTTCTTCCCAAACTTACTTGTATTGTCATAGTTGTATGGTTAAGTAAGTTTGAGGTATGTGATTTTTATATCTTTTCTCTTTTTAACGCCTATGCTAATAAGAAAGGGTGAAGAGACTAAGTAACTAACTTTCATTAACTACTCATTAACTAAGTTCTAATGGTCTTGGCACCAGTATCCATTTCCACTTGCCGCACAAACCCTAAACTAGTGCAATGCTACTGGGATTACCAATCGCTACTCGTTACTGGATTACCAAGCATTACACATGTGCTTGAAGCAGTCGTACTAAATGCACTTAACTAGGAGAGTCAAGGGTTGAGAGAGATTAATTATCTAAAAAAGAATTTAAATATTTAATAGTAATTAAATCCTATTTAGCTTAGTCCATGTACTACAAGGTTTATCAGAAAGTTCATCTTTATTACCGTACACAAATGTGTGCTCAGGTACAATTTGCTCAAATAAAGATTCGTTCACTTTGAGACTCGTACTACAGGCAGATGGAAATTATTTTATCTCTGGAATGGTAAAACTACTAGAGTTTAGCTAAGGGTCTAGATCTAGATTATGAAACAAGGGAAAGCTTCCTCTTATTTATAGAACTAGTGACGAGCTGCGATATCACGTACGTGATATTGTAGGGGCTGACACGATATTGCAGCTGATGCGATATCACGGCTCATCAATCAACATTTGGAATCTTTAACTTGCATGAACATAAGAATCCATCCCTCACTTCATGGCACACATAGGTTCATAAGATCATGAACTTATTATAACTAGGGTGGCTAGGTAAGGCAAAATGTGCACCTTGGACCAATCATATTAATTAGACCCATCTATTAATCACAAGAATACTCAATGACATACTAGTTTTCTGATAATAACTAAGAACTCTTCCAAGATTCTAGAACTCATACCCTAATATGTGGATCTACCACCTACTCATGATTCTAGTAGCATGAGCTTCAACAAGCCATGGTGTGAGTCCTAGCTCCCTACTAAATCTAAGCCTAGTTCACTGGTGAAGGATAAAAGAAATGTGGATGGATAAAATTTTTTTATGTATACATTCCATCAATGAAGGCTTTGCTTTGAATTCATTTGGTACTCTTGAATCCTCATCATACCTTCAACTCACCCATCCACTTATGGGTTATTGGATGAGCATTTATAAAGCACATTAATTGGTTTTTTCACACATAATAAAAACACTCTAATAGAAAATAAAATATCATAAATTTTTATTCATTAATCACAAAAAGTAAAAAATTATAACTAAACATACAATCTTTATCAAATGCACAAATAAAAATAGTAGGAAAATAAAATTTTGAAATGATGTGGAGGATTTCTAACCCACAATTGATCCATATCCATCACTTGGGAGACCTCTAAGTGTTAAATTGAGCATTTTGCATGCTTAAAGGTGAAAGATATTCACTATGATACACCAAGTGTTCCTCATTAAATGTTCCATCAAGTTCTCTTGAATGGCATATGTGCATGATGTTAGGGTACTGGGAAGGATACCACATATTTTCTTGTAATTCATTCTTCTAGTCTCATCTCCTTTTCTAATTTTGAGATGAAGGTCTTGGAAGACCAACTTAGTGTTAGCAATGCTCAACAAGGCCCTTCCTATGATAATAGAAAAGTTATGTTCCATCTCATTTTTTGATTTAATTACTAGGAAATTTACAATATATGATCATCCTACAAGAGAAACCATCATATCACATAGTTGTCCAATGAGATACATGTAGGATTAGTCCAATAGCTCTACTCAATTTTTGGTATAGTTTAGAAAAGAAAGCTCCCAATAAACTTACTACTGTAATGACATCATATTAACTTTAGGAACAAAGTCATAAATAGCTAGGAAATGATCCTTTTTTTATTTAAATTTCCATCATGGAATTACCAAGATCTTATTATTTTAGAAAAATATTGTTCTTTGACTACTTGTGTATCCATTGTAGATATAAAAATACTAATAACAGCGCCATTAGGTATCATCTTATTATCTTTAGTAGATATAGAAATGAAACTTATAATTAAGGTAGATACCATACTTTGATTATGATTAGAAAAATTCATTGAAACCTCATGAATATGGTATTTTATTTTGATTAAATTATTTTTGTCTTCAAAATATGAAAAGGGTGATGTAGAACAAGTACTACAATTCTGATGTCTATACTTGTAATAGAATTTTCTACAGTGGGAGTTCAAGCTTCCCCTCACAACCAAATTAATAAGAAGTTGGTAAAATTTCCTAGATACATACATGTAATTAAGATTGATATAGTAGGTAATATTACATAATTTATCTTTCCTTAACTACAACTAATTGGGTATTCCACCTTGCACAAGACTAGGGAGTAGAAGTTTCTTCTAGTGAGATTAATGAGTAGGACTATTTAAAGAAGGTAGGTACTATTGAGGTATCATTGATAAGGATTGATAATCACCTACTTGTACACCATAGAAATATGGGTTTGTAGGAACTACCATCTATTATTGGATGGAAATTAGAAGATTCCATTGAGTAGCATTCCAAGGATTTGGCAATTATGACTATTAGTACTACTACATGGGTTGCAAATATCATCACTAAGATAGTACAAATGACATAGGTATGAAATCCTTTTTATTTGCCTCTTGAAAAATTTGGAATTTAATGGTAGCATAGATTATCCCATTTCACCAACCATGTGAGCCAATGATTATGCAAAACTACAAATAATAAAAGTATATGTAGTATTCATAGGAATTCTCATCATAAAATGATGAGGAAGCCTCATTTAGATCTTTATGAATGCTCTTAGAATAAGATATCTTTCCTTATTTTTACATTCATACTGCATTTAACATTCATGTGGTGTGGTTTCTCTAGTTATAGCTTTAATAGACATACTCTTAATTTCTTTGAGATTGATGATAATCTTTTCAACCATTGCATCCAAAACCCAATTCACTTTGTAGGACAAGTTTATTAAGGTCTTGTTTGTTTTGACCTAATCTTGTATCTAAGACTTGACTGTAGTGGAAGATTCAATAGTACCTTCAATTTTCTTAGTCTTTTTTCTCTATGATTAGTCATGATTGTGCTCCTCTATGAACTATCGCTTCCACCTTTCTTCCTCCATGCTTGTTAAGGTATCCAAGAGCACTTGATTTGGGCCATAAATGTTTTCTAAACTTGGCCCATTGCATAAATATCCACATGCTATCTTATTTCCTATTGTAGCCATTTTATAATATGAATTAACTACTCTTGTGGAATAGTTTTAAATTATAATCATGAGCTTGATCCTTCAGTGACACCTTCAAAGAAGAGAAAGTTTTGAAACAAAGGAAGAATAAACAATTAAATGAATGTTTAATGAAAGATTTCTTTGAACTCACATAATTCCTAGTAGCATTTCCAGAGTAAAGGATAGGTTTCATTTATAGAATAAAATCTTATAACAAGGGGTTTGAACTATCAAGAAATTGTTAAGATGATTTTATATTAAGAACCTTGAGACATTTTATAAAACAAGAGTATGAAAGATGAAACTACCTTCCTAAGGATTTTAATTTACTATTTATGAAATTGTAAAGCTAGATCTTTCAGGCTAAGAGGGGCATCACATATATTAATTCAATTAAGCATTAGGAATAGAGCCTATAGATTAGTTAAAGCTCAAATTCATATTTTCCTAAGCTATAAGGGAATTAAGCAGTTCAAAATGAAATTGCAAGATCTAAGACTTAGTATTCATGGCTACAATCATTAGAGCAAATAGAAACCATTTCCCTAAAGAGGAGGTTCTTAGTTATAAAATGGATTGTTGCTAAATCAACTAGTAGAGTGGGAAATTTTGGTTTGGTTATAAATAAAGAGAAGAGGTTTCATTGAATTAAGCTCTATGAGTATAAGGATGAGTCATAGAATAAAAGAGGCTCTAAAATGAAAATTTTTGATCAATTTTACCACATAAACATATTAATAGTTTTGCATGCTTAAGTTTGTAATCCATAAGATGACATGAAAGAAGCTCTTCCAAGTAAGATTTAAGGTGTTAAAATTAGCTTTATGAAGTGATTTAATAACCACATCAATGGTCATATTAAGGATGCTAATGGAGGAAAAAAATAGCTCTATGAGTTAGCTCTTCCATGTAGGCTTTACTTTACAATGGCTTGAAGAGTGAAGAAGAGATTCTATTAGCCACATCAATTTTCCAAGTCTACCTTACCACATTAGCACTTATGAGGTCAACAAGCTAATAGTGATTACATAGAATATTCTAGATAGAAGCTTTTGAAATTACCTAACAATGTTAGCATAAGAAAGACACTTATAAAATCAAAAATTAGCCCTACAAAGTGGTTCTATCACATCAACTTCATCAATATGGTGAAGGCTCATTAAGCTTAAAAGTTTTAGTAAAATTTACTTTTCCATCTTACTATCTAAAGAGAGGTTGTAAAGATTTTTAATGGTTCTACTGAATAACTCTACCATATCAGCTCTTCAATTTGTGAGAATTCATAGAACCAAAATATGGAAAGGAAAAGCTAAATTAGGTCCATGAGCTAGGTCATTCATGCATATTAGCCTCTCCACATCAAGTATCATAGATCTTAAAAGTGATTCTATAAAGAAGCTATGCAATATAAACTTTGTAATTAGCTTATTTTTTGAGAAGAAAAAATTAATTTCACAAGAAAGCTCTACATGCCATGTCATCACTATGCCAAATTAGTTCAAAGTACCAGTTTGTAAGGTTGAAATTCAACTCTACAAAATAGGTCCACCATGTTAGCATTTGTCACATTAACTCATAGAGGAAGCTAGTAGAGCCAAGAAATGGTTCTACAAATAAGTGCTACTAGGTCAACTTTGTAGAGTTTAGAAAATTATTTTATAAACATGTTTTTCCATGTAAGCTTTAGAGGTAGTTTATTTTCTTAGAAGTGAAAAATAGTTCTACAAAGAAGTTCTATAAGCCATATCCTCAATTTGCCATGTTAGCTTATAGAGCCAACTAATAGAATCAAATTTTCACTATTCAAAAGAGTTCTACCATGTTAGTACCATGCCACATCAGCATGTAGAGCTGGTTCATAGGGTTAAAATTTGGTTCTATACATAAGATCATTTTAATATCTTCCACATAAGCTCACTAACCAATGCATTTTAAAAATGATTCTATAAGGAAGAGGTCCAAGAGTCACATCACCATATTGGCATTTAGAATTAGCAAAAATTTCCATCTAGATGGGAAATTATCATCTAGATTAAAGTGGCTTCATTTGCCACATTAGCAATGCCACTTCAGCATGTAGATGAAGTACATATTTTCATCTAAAGTAAACACACTTCATCTACCACATCACCAATGCCACATCAACATCTAGAAAACGATATAGGTTTGGAGAACTAAAATATTATCTAGAAAGCAGTTCTACAATGTCAGCTTTCATGAAGCTAAAAAATGGTTCTACAAAGTTGCTATTCCACATAATCTCATTCAAAAATAGTTTTATAAAAAGGAGCAAAAATAGTTCTATCACGTCAATCATAGAACCATGTTTAAATCTAGAACTTCACCATATGAAACTACTTACAACAAACTCTACCATGTTAGCATTTAAGTAGTCACAAATTCATAGAACCAAAATATGGCTCTATGAAAGGGTTCTACAAGCCACATCTTTGTCATATCACATCAGCTTGTAGAGAAACCTTGTAGAACTAAAAAATGATTCTACGAATAATCTTTTAGGTGGTTCTACAAGTCACATCAACTCTATAGATTAGGTCATAAGAAAAGCTCTTCTACGATTCATGTAGCTACAGATTTGTATAATTGAAAAATGCCTCTACAAAGTAGTTCTACCATGTAAGATGATGAAATCCAATTCTATGAAGCATGCTTCATTAGCCATGTCAAAGCTTATCCTAGGCCCACAAGAGATTACATTTCATGCATATGTGCATTTCATTTTCAATAATCCAATTTAGCAGGGATAAAGCATAATCCATAGAATGGAATAATAGCTCTATGAAGAAGCCTAAAATCACCCTCATAACAACTCTTCAATATAACAAATTTTAAAAGCTTTATGAATGAGCTAAAAAATGGGCCTATATAGCTAATAATGGTACAAAGGCTAAGCAAAAAGAGAGTATACATCCATAAATAGAACTAGAAAGAGGAATAGAGATTAGCATAAAGCTACCTTTAACATGCTAAATTATCATTAAAGCTTAGAAACATAAGCCTTACCCATGAAAATGTACAGAAAGAAGCACAAATTTCTAGTTTAATAAAGAGCTAATAGAAAACTATTACTTTAGGTAAAAAAAAAGATATTCAAATAATAGTTACTAACAATCACTAAAGAAAAAGATTGGATTCAAACTAGTGTAGGGAGGGGATTCTATGATAGAAATAAATAATTCCTTGACTAAATCAATTGAGGAAGAAATAGGTGCTCAAAGTATTATTAAAGAAGCTTAATTGTGCTCAGCCAAATTCATAAATCAAGCTTTTAAGTTCTCAATTATCATGGAAGGTTAGTTCAATGGTTATCAATAGAAGACTCTAGATTCAAAGAATGGGAAAATTTTATTAAGAAAATAATAAATAGCTTATTGCAATTCTGTGAAGAGAAGAAAATACTAAAGGAGTCATAAAGAAGTAAAATGGTCCTAAATCAAATATAATGAATCAGGTTATCAAGGATCTTTCGAATCACCACAATTATCAATTGAAAGGCCTTCATGGCCATTGGAAGGGATGAGCAACATATTTTCTTGGACTATGATATTTTGGCAAATTTAAGTGATCTAAGTCATGGGTTGAACATGAGAAATTCTTGCATAGGTGATTTACACACTCATCTTGGTTTTTTAGTGAGTAATTATAGAAATGGTTTGGGAGGAAAAAAATACCAATTTACATGGATCAATATGCTTAAAATTACATAACTCTTTCCATCACCTCTTCTTATCATCTTTGTTATTTTACTAATATTCATTTCTTTCTTTTTTTGTTTTTATTTTATTTCCTTTTTTGTTATATTTTCTTTTTTTTCATCACATTTTCTTTTATCATGTTCTCTTTCTTTTTTCTCATCGAAAGATGTTTAATGGAACATGATGGTTATGAAAATTATTGAAGTGCTAGATCACCACTTGGATGAGTAAATTTTTGTTATGCATACATTCCATTAATGAAAGCTTCAATTTAAATCCATTTGGTACTTTGGAATCCGCTTCATATATGCACATGACCCATCCACTCATGGCTTATTAGATGAGAATTTATAAAGAACATTAATTTGTTTTCCCACACACAACAGAAATACTCTAATAGAAAATAAAACATCATACATTTATTTGTTAAGTATAAAAAGTAAACCATTATAACTAAACACATCAACTTTATTAAATTCACAAATAAAAATATCAAGAAAATAAATTTTTCAAATGGTGTGGATGATTTCTAACCCACAACTATCCACTCCAAGTGTTAAATTGAGGATTTTGCATGCTTAAAGATGAAAAATATTCACTATGATACACCAAGTGTTACCCATGAAATGTTCCATTTAGCTCTCTTTAATAGCATATGTGCATGATGCTATAGGACTAGGAAGGATCACAACATACTTTATTGTAATTCATTCTTCAAGTCTCATCTCTTTTTCTAATTTTGAGATGAAGGTCATGGAAGACCAACTTAGTATTAGAGGTGCTCAACTAGGCCCTTCCCATGATAATAGGGAAGTTTTTGCCCACCTTATCTTTGATTTAATTTATAGGAAATTTACAAGATATGGCTAGCTTGCAAGAGAAATCATCACATCACATACTTGTTCCATGAGGTACACATAGAATTAGTCCACTAGCACTAGTCAAATGTTGGTATACTTTATAAAAGGAAGCTCTTAATTAAGGCATTGTTGCAATGACATCATATTAGCTGAAGAACTAGAGTCAAAAAATAGCTAGGCTATGATCATTTTTTAATCTAAATTTCCACATGTAATTATAAGGATATTATTATTTTTAGGAAAATATTCTTCGTTAACTACCCATGTAGCCACTGTAGATATGAAAATGTTGATAACATCACCATCAGGTACCATCTTAATACCTTTAATAGACATAGCTATGAAACATATACTTAAAGTAGATATTATACTTTGATTATGATCAAAATACTTCATTAAAACCTCTTTAATGTGGGATTTTGTTTCAATTAAATTATTTTTCTCTTAAAAATATGAAGAGGATGATGTAGACCTAGTACTATGGTTCTCACATCTATACTTGTGATAGAATTTTCTATAGTGGGATCTGAAGCTTCTCCTCACAACCAAATTAATAGGTAATTGGTAAGATTTCCTAGATACATACATGGAAGTAAGACTGATATAGTATGTGATATTACATGATTTAGCTTGCCTTAGCTACAATTAATTGGGTATTCAACCTTGCATGAGACTAGGAAGTAGAAGCTACTACAAGGAAGATTAACGAGTAGGACTATTTAAAGTAGGTAGGTACTATTAAGGTGTCATTGATAAGAATGAATAAGAACCTTCTTGTGAACCATAAAAATAGGGGTTAGCTAGAAGCACTATCTATTATTACATGAATGTTGGAAGATTCCATGGAGCATCATTCCAAGGATTTAGAGATTATGACTATTAGTACTACTCCATGGGTAGTACAAAAAACCTAGGTATGAAATCCTTCTTATTTGCCTCTTGAAAAATATGGGTTTTAATGGCATCCTAGATCATCCCATTTCATTAATCATGTGATCCAATGATTGGGTAGCACTATGAATCATGAATGTATATGCAGTATTCATAGGGATTCTCATCATCAGAGGATGAGGAAGCCTCATTTATATCTTCATGAATGATCTTAATATAAGAGAGTTTGTCTTTATTTTTATATTTATACCACTTTTAACATTCATGTGATGTGACTACTTTGGTTATAGCTTCAACAAACTTACCCTTAATGTCTTTGAGATTGGTGATCATCTTTTCATCCATCACATCCAAAACCCAGTTCACTTTATATGCCAAGTTTGTTAAGGCCTTATTTATTTTAACCTAGTCTTGTGTCAAGGCCTTGACTACAATGGAATTTTTAATAGTATCTTCAATGTTTTTAGCCTTTTTTCTTTGTGATTAGTCATGATTGTGCTCCTATGTGGACTATTACTTCTACCTTTCTCCCTCCATGCTTGTTATGGTATCCAAGAGCATCTTGATTTCAGCTACAAAATTTTTATGAACTTGGCTCATTGCATAAATATCCACATGATCTCTTCTTTCCTAACTTAGCACTTCTACAATTTGATTTAACTACTCTCTTTATCTGGAATGATGGTTTAGAGAATGATGAGTAGTTTTCATGTACCTCTTCATGATGAAATTGAGAGGATCATAGGCTTCTTTCCTCTAGTAGATCATCTCCTTCCAGATGTTTGAAATTTAGGCATAGGTCTAAAGTTTTGGGTAGAAGATTTTTATCATGTTTTTCCATCTTTGAATTGATCTTGGAAGAAAGGATTTGTATTATATCTCTACATGCTTGATGAAGGTATATGAAAACAATTGTAACTTTTGATAATTGCTCATGATTCCCTGGAGATAGAAAGTATTGTCAAAGGATTGTATATGAATCTAGGAATCATCATTAGCAACTCGATTATATGTTGGTACATTAGCCATGTTGATTTATTTCATTCTACTATCATGAACATCCTTTGATGAGTGGCGAGGTACCCCTACACTCAACCATACAAATATGGGCATTCATGCATGATTAGGTTGAACTCCCCAAACAAACTAGTTTTGATATCTAGATAGTTACTCATTGATCATAGTTTGCTATCTTTCCACTTGGACTAGTATTTGCTCTGTCATGTATGGTTTAGTCTAGAGTGAGGTGTATGATGTGGTCCTAACTAGTGCTACTCCTAGAGGCAATGGAAATAACTTTGTTTAAGCTAATAGGGAAAGGGTGAAGAGAGTCTAAGCTAGCCTAAGTGTGATGAGCATCCATCCCTTAATCATCCATACACATCTTGGACCTCATGTACTACTACTGGGATTACCAAGTGCATGTCTTAGGTATACTACTAGGATACCAAGTAGTCACACTTAAATGCTTGTGATTAAGTTGTACTCATTCTACGTTTAAGAACAGGGATAGGAGAGGAAGGTAAAGAGATATTAAGTAAGAAAGTAATAAATAATAGTTAAAACTAAGTGAATGCTACAATGATGAAGTAATCTAGATCTTTATTGCTGGTCATGTGCATGTCCAAGTATGTCACACTTGAATAAAGGTTTCATATAATTACAATCATCACATTATGGGCATGCACTGGGGAAAGAGTTAAGAGGGACTGAAAAATAAACAAAAAGACTCTACTCTAATACTAACTTTTCCTATGACTTTCCTGTGCACCTAATTGTGTATTTATAGGCTCACATAGGAACCACGATATTGCTATCCAAGCTGCAATATCATGTACCCAATATTGAGGGTCTAATATCAGTGGTCTAATATTGAGACACATTAGATATTAGGGGTCTGATAATAGGGGTTCGATAATAGGGGTCTAATATCAATGCCTTGTTAACAAGGGTCCGATATCAAGGGTCCAATACTAGCACCTAACAAACCATGATTCATCATACCCCCACAATTGAATAACAACTTGTCCTTGAGTTAAAAAAAATGAGAACAAGTCCAATTGATTACAAAATGGATAGGTATGGGATTATTGACTAACTAGGAATTATTCATGTCGTAGTGTGGGATTGAACAAAACAATATATAGACACAAAATTACAAAACTTTGTTGGAACTCATGTGGTTTTAGGTGGCAGTGGTTCCTCCATGGGTGCCTTTCCTTTGTCTTGCACACCAGGCTTCTTAGATTGATACCATTGAAGGAGCACTTCATGTTTCTCCTCTTCTATCCAAGGATTATGAGCCATCCATGGTGATGTTCCAATGTTTGATGGAGTTGGCACTTTCCATGGACATGATAGCTTCAAGAACACTTAATTGGCTTTAACATGCCATGTCGCAAATAGCCATCATTCCTCTTCATAAGGTTGGGCCCTAACCTCTCTACCTTTTTCTTGGCCAAATTGTGTAGTGATAGGAGGTCCCTAATGGATGCTGAATGATTATGCCTCCTTCTCTACATGTTTTGCATGAGGTCCTTGGTTTCTACCTCCCCTTGGGCATTTAGTTACACCTTGAGAAGGTCCTCCTTGTTGTCCTCTTTTAGGGGCCATCTATAATCACACAAAGATAAATTTTTAGTAAGGTTATTGAAAGAAGTGCAATTATTGCATACCTTACTTATTGCATTTAGTAAATGTTGAATTCTTTGCTTAGTGTGATTTTAGAGTTAGAAATGTTTTTTAAGGAAGTTTCCCTAAAAGTTTAATGTTGGACCTAGTTTGTTTAGGTGACATATTAGAGGACACGTATTGGTTTTGAGGAAAATTTGATAAAATGATAACAAAGAAAAGAATAGATTTGGCAATGAAGTGCTTGGAGGGTATAAAATGATGTGGTGATGTGCAACAAGTACAAATTACAAAAGTCATGCAAGTGAGTCCTCCCCAAAGAAGTTTCCAACCTATAATGCCCTTGCATAACCACACCTTAAAATGTTTGTAGGTACTAGAAGGGTTAAATGTAATCCACACCAAGTCCACAAAACACACAAATGTAGATACCACCATGATGAGGTATGAATTCCATGCTACACAAGACACAAGTCACAAATACATGGACAATGAGATGAGGCAAATTGTAGAAGGGATTGCAAAGATTGGGATATGAGGTAATTGACCCAAGGCACAATGAATCTTGAGTGTAGATGTGATTAATGTGTCATTAGCCTATCACTCCAAAATCAAGATCAAGTCCATTCCTCCGACCAGTGACATTGCATTGTTTCATCCCATGATGGACAACCATAAGAGTACCATGACAACAAGGTGTGCAATCACTTGGCATTTTGTTCAAGGGAGGACTGATTCATAATTTCTTTGTGCAAATTTGATCTTGATCTTTTCTTTTTCTTTTTGTGTGGTTACTTTGGCACACTCTTCTTACTTTTTTCTTCTCTTATTTTTTTTGAATGCTTAATCCAGAGGAGAAGTTTCCTACCTTCAAGCATGGGTGCATGTCTTTCCAGTGGGACCCCCTAGAATAGCATTTTTTTATTGAATGCCTTTATTACTCTTACTTCCATTTTCCATTATATCTACAAGGATCTTAGCACAACCAGGTTGCATGATAACTCCTATAGATGTCACTAAAGAGAATCCACAAGTCCTCTTGATGTCAAACCCTGGCCATTCCCTCTTAGTCCATCCTTCTTCTCTCTAGGTATAATGAGCACAAAATTACTTTAAGTTTTAATGATGTCAAGAATATCATCATACCCAAAGTAGAACCTCTTATTAATAGAATGGTTGGGTGGATGTGATGTTTTGGGCTCACTATTCAAATAATTAGTCACTTGGGACTTGATAGCATAAAACAACACCTCAACCAATGAGTCACATGAGTGTTTTATTCATAGATGAGGTTACTCATAAAAAGATAAAAAGAAAAAATAATAAATAAAAAGATAAAACAACAAATTGAAAGATGAAAAATAGGAAAATAAAAAATTGTAGAATTAAATAAAAGGAAAAACATTTATTAATTCTATTTGTTAGAATGGAGGATATCTCCCATAACTAAACTTTTGATCATAGAGAGAATTAATAAATGGAAGGGTTGGATCCATTCATTTTAGAAATGTTGGGAACTAGTCATATCCAAACCACTGGGTGTCTTTTGATGTCATGGCTAGAATGTACCCAAATTTGGGTGCACACACTGTATTAAAGTTGACATAATCGGGCAAGTTAGAAGATGAGGTTAATTGATAAGGAGTTGAGCCACTATGGCAACCATGACTATAAGATGGTATGCAAGGATTGGTATGTCTCCCTATGTGGCTATATTCATTGGGCCCCATAGTTGTTAGAGTTTTGATTGATGGCCCTAATAAGGTAACACGAGGTGTTGGGTTCAAGGAAAAGGATGCACCATAGTGTTGAACTTGTGCTGAGTTAGAAAATGCAGTGGTCTCAGAACTATGATGCCCCTTCCTATGGTTGTCTAAAGAAGGGACACCTTCAATGTTGTGGAGGGTTTCTAGTATTGTTGACAGTAGAAGCACAAGTAACATTCATGGGTTGATGCTGTGGTGTAAATCCCTTAGTTACAATTAGTGGCAATGTTTAAGGAGGTGAAGGATGAGAATGTTGAAATTGAGGAGAAGTGTAAGGTACCTAAGGTGGTGGTGCTATTGGCAAGGATATGGGTTGATGGTATTGAGGAGAATGATAATAATGTTGTGAGATAGAGGATGTTGACTTGGTTAGGGAAATAGGATGTTGGACTTGACAACCACTTGCATTCGGATGATAGGAAGGGTGTAACCAATTTGGTGGTGGCTTCCCCCATGACTGGGATTTTTGCAACTATGATTGAACAAAATATTTTTTTATGAACTCTGGACTGTGACAATATTGGGCATTGACCTTTGTGGTGATCGTACAGGCAAATGTTACATTGATATGTATGATTGGCAGTTAAGTTCTTATTCTCTTCTACCCTTCTTTCTGATTGTCTAGTGGTATTTTTTCCTGTTTCTTGGTTCATCATGGCTCTAGCTCCAATAATATTGGCATATTCTCAACATTTTTCATATATCTACTTTATCATCTTATTGATCTTTGCCTCAATTTTGTCTAGTGATTGTAATATTGGAAAAGATGGTTCCACCTCCTTGAGGTGAGTTGATTTTTCCTCTTCCTGATTATGGACCTTTGTTAGGTTGAGATTTTTCAACATTCTCCCATTTAGCCATTTCTCCTTCTTCTTTTTCTAGCTACTTAATAAGCTCTTGGAATTGATGGGTTCATAGTTCATATAGTTGACCTGGGACATACATCCCTAAGGTTTCCCTTATTTCATTATGGAGCCCATCTACAATATGGTACATTACCCTCTCCTCAGAGAACCCATGGCCTGGGAAGTTGTTTAATAGTACATAATATCTTTCTAAGGCCATGTCCAAGGGTTCATGTTATGCTTGTTTCCATTCTTGGATTTGTCTCCTCAAGGCTGACACTCTTGCATAGGTTTGATATCTTTCATTGAAGAGTTCTACCATTGTTGGCCAACATCAAATTAATTTTTGTTTTAAAGACCTATACCATATTTTTTCTTGTCCAACAAGTGTCGTGGGAAAGATCTTAAGTTTTTGCCATCCATTATCAATATTGTTCCATATACAGGCATCATGGAAGGCTTGTAAATGATGTTGTGGATCTAAATCATATCCTCTTGAAAACTTGGGAAAGTTGTTTAAGTTAAGCCTGGGTAGACAAATTTCCTTATGATGCTTGTGGGATATTTGAATAGCCACTTTTATATTCATTAGGCTCTCAGTGATCAACAAGGGTTCATCGTCACTAAGTAAATTATAAGTTTGTGAGTCGGGATGATGTTGTCTTTGTTCATGTTCACATTCCTAACTTTGCCTGTGGGTTAATTTTTATTTCTATGTCGATACCTTGAGGAATAGTCATCTATTCTTGGGGATGTACCACCTTCACTAGATGTGTTTGAGTTGGATGACAAAATTCTTTGAGTATCATTCGGGTTTTTATGAACATATGAAACTTCTGCATAAGATTGAGTACTCCAAACTCCTTTGTTGATTCTCCAATGAATTTCCTTGCTAGATGTTGCATTATCATTGTCTTGTGAAAAATACATTATTTTGAATTATGTGTGAATTAATTGAAATTAATTTATTTTCTAAAAGATATATTGTAAATACTTGGTTACAACGATCTTGTATGATATAACTAATCTAGATAACTAGCACCATCCTTGGCAATAGTGCCAACGATGAGTGACGAGTGTTCATGCACGATTAGGTCAAACTTCACAAATGAACTAGTTGCGATATCTAGATAGTTACTCATTGATCGTAGTTCACTGTCTTTCCACCTGGACTAGTATTTTCTTTGTCACATATGGTTTAGTCTAGAGTGAGATGTATGATGTGGTCCTAACTAGTGATACTCCTAGAGGAAATGGAAATAACTTTGTTTAAGCTAATAGGGAAAGGGTGAAGAGAGTCTAACCTAGCCTAAGTATAATGAGCATCCATCCCTTAATCATCCATATACATCTTGAACCTTGTGTACTACTACTGGGATTACCAAGTGCATGTCCTAGGTATGCTATTGGGATACCAAGTAGTCACACTTAAATGCTAGTGATTAAGTTGTACTCATTCCATGTTTAAGAATAGGGATAGGAGAGGAAGGTAAAGAGATATTATTTAAGAAAGCAATAAATAATAGTTAACACTAAGTGAATGCTACAATGATGAAGTAATCTCAATCTTTATTGCTGTTCATGTGTGTGTCCAAGTATGTCACACTCAAATAAAGATTCCGTACAATTACAATCATCACACTATGGGCATGCACTGAGGAAAGAGTTGAGAGGGACTGAAAATGAACAAAAAGAATCTACTCTAACACTAACTTTTCCTATGACTTTCCCATGCACCCAATTCTATATTTATAGGCTCACACAAGAACCACAATATCACGTATCTAATATTGCTAGCCAGGCCGCAATATCATGTACCCGATATCAAGGGTATGATATCAGGGATCTGATAATAGGGATTTGATATTAGCACCTTGTTAACAAGGGTCTGATATTAGCACTTGAAAAACCATGCTTCATTATCCTTCCTTGAAATTTTTACAATTTCAATTAACTCATGATAATTATCCTAGTCAAATAAAGGGGCATCATCACCATCACCAAAAGATCTCTCCAAATGTAAGTGTTGAAACTTGAGAAGAACATCATTTTAAGTATGGGCTACACCTTTGTCAATAATATATAATCATGGATCTTCAAGATGCAATGGCCCTTTGCCATTCTTATCTACTTTTTATTCTTGCTCTCCATTTGAATGATTAGATGAAAAGTTGTGGTTGGCCTTTTCTTTCACCATTTTATCCTAAAGATCTTCCTTGTACAAATGCTCCTATTCATCATACATAGGTTCATGAGATTTGTATGATGCACATTCATTCTCTAGCCTCATGTTTATTAGGACATCTTTAAGATCATCTAGTGAAACCATGAATGAATCTATAGAGAACCATCCATGAATGTCTCTCCAGCTTCCTTATCTAGATGATAAGCTAGCATAACTGGTAGAATGGTCATATTCTTCAAATGCTCAAAGGTGACAAAAATCCTTCTTCCTTTTAGTATTTTTCTAGAGTTTTTTTATGGACTCTTAGCATTATCTACCATCTTGTTCATGTTTACAACCTACACATAGCACTAAGAAACACATGCTTAAATTGAATAAATATTAAAATTAAGAATGTACAAGTATTTCTAGGTAATTCACCAATATCTTCCTCGATAATGATGCTAATGATAGGAGTCACACTAGTAAGGGACCAATGAGATATATCATACAAATCATAATGTGAGCTAGTTGTAAGCTTCAAAAATGATGTTGAGTGGATTACAAAGAATACTTGTGTATATCATTGTATTCAAAAAATATAAAAAAGATTATAATACATATAATATAATTAAAACCCATGTTGTCACTATGAGAGATACAGATAATATTTATAATTTTTTTTATAGTTTTTATGGGTTTTAGGAAATATAAGAAATAAAACAATAATAAACACAAACGCATTACAATCCCTCTTTGAAATAGGTGTAACACTACATAGGAAATGTAGTACTAAGATCATGCCATATAGTCATGACATCCTTGGGTACACATGAATCATTGTAGGTTAAGAAATTAATAATTAATTAAATAAATATTTTTAGTGTTTTACGTTTTTTAGTATTTAAGGAATTAATGGTAAAATGAGGAAAAAATATAAGCTTTATTACTACATAAACACTAGATTGTGCATCAACCAAATGATTCTAGGCTATGTTAACAAAGTAGCACTAGTTTAGTTGCACTTGTAAAAGAGATGACTCAAAACACGCACAAGACAAGGAAGACAATCAACTTACCCAAGGGAGAAAGATCTCTTCATAGAAAACAATACATCAAAAGCCAAATGAAAATGCTAGAACAAAGTTGTTAAATGTAATAGCTTATTCCAAGTATTTATAGTTTTTACAATGCAATGATAGAGGTTCATAATATTCAGATGTTAATGGGGGTTCATTAGTGCAACCTAGAGATCCCAGGAGCATACCAAAGATGATAGTTAAGCAAAGGAGTTAAACTAGATCTACAAGGTGGATGCATTAGCACCCTTGCACTAACATAGGAGTCGTGTTGAGACAAGGTAGTCAACATGTCCCTGCCAAACATACTTTGCGCAATCAATTCTAGATTAAAGTTGAAATAATAGGAAACATATTGTAATATTCCTAATGTTCTTTAATAAATCTAGAATCATCATATAAAGAATAAAACATGCATCAAATATAAAAGTATGAAATGAAAGACTAGGATCCATCCATTATCTACCAAAGAATCCTAAATGAGATTGAGAAGCTTTCGTAAGAAGAGAAGAAAAGTAAGAAGAACATGATGAGAAAAAGGCTCACTTTTTAGTTATATAATAGGTTGATAAGAGTAGTGGTAAATTTATTTACCAAAGGTGAGGAGAAGCAAGTAGAGATTAATTTTGAAATAGAATTTAGGCCTTCATTATGTCAATATTTAGGAATTTTTATGTTTGCATACAACATTAGAGGAGGAGGTCCTTTTTCCTTTGCATATAAGACAAGGGAGATAATGACTACTATGATAGAAAGTATAGAAGAGCCTAAAACAAAGACTAGTAGTGAAATGGTGGTGAGAAAACATGGGATTCTAAAGAGAACCTCAAGAACCATTGGAAATGGCAAGATTTTATGAAAAAAAAAAGAATCTTTAATACCTACAAATTAGGAGGTAATCTCAAAAACCTCCATAGTAACTATGTCTTAACTAACATTTAAGAATACAATTGGTAAGTAATGAATATCTTATCTTATTGCATATTTTTTATTGGTTATTAAGGTATTAAGTCTAAATGATGTTAGGTATTAACATGAGATCTTAATAAGTATTTGTTACATTACTTTATATTTTTTAATGTGTGGGAAATGATGTATGTTCTTAATTATTTTCAATGTTACAATACTTATGTAGAAATTTCACATTTGAAGAGAAAAAAATAGAGGGAAGCTAAAAATATTTAAGCTACCTTTCTTCCATACTTGAGTATTGAAACAAAGGTATGAGTAGTAATGATTTGGAAATTCTTGCTAATTTTCTAGCATCAGAAAAAAAAAATAGATGAATGCAATCTTGACTTATTCTTGGATCCATTAGACTTGAATTTTAATGAAATATATCAAGACAAAAATAATTGGGCTAGAGATTCCTTAAGTAATGGATGGAATGATGTATCAGAAATAGATACTTTATCCCCCAATGTAAACAACATCTTTCTCAAACAAGGAATATTATCTTAATTGATGATCATGTTTGCAAATGGATAAAGAAGATAACTAGTTCTAAGTTATCTACATCATAGGATAAGTTTGTCTTTGAGTAGATTTTAAGAGGTATAATGATGTATATAATCTAAATATGTGTATGCTACATTGTAAAGATAAAAAGAAAGATTTGGTAATGTGTAAAAGATAAGAAAATGATGATGGAAGGGATAGGAGAGAACATAAAGTAAAAATTAAATTTTCTCTCTTCTAAAGAAGTAACTATTTTACTTAATGAATTGATAGGAATGTTAAGTTTATCTCATAGAAATAATTGATTAAACTAAATATGAATGTTTAATGTAGAGATAAAAATAAACTTGAACAAAGATTAATTCACATTCCATGATCTAGTAATAAATGCTAACATATTGAAGGATAGTGAAGCATTTGAAAAAATAAAAGCAACTCTAAATGGGGATATTGGTAAATGAATAGATAAATATCAATATCATATTATTGGCTGGAATGAAGCAAACAAAGAAATAAAGGTAGAAAATAAGAGAGGAAGAAAGAAGCTTTCAAGCAAATTAGAGATGGTAGAGGTAGAGCTTTCATGAGGCAAAATGATAAGACACAATCCTTCGATAAAAGCTTATTGAAAGAAGAAAAGGAAAGCTATAAAGTTTTAAGAAGCTCTTACAATCCAAATTTGGTCAACTTTGGCCTTGATATGGACCATGACAAGCCTAAGAAATTTAGCTATTACCTTGAAAAATTGGAGTTAAAAGCATCAGACTAATAAAAAGAGGAACAAATGGAAGAACTATAGCTTACTAAAGAAAAATAAAGACCTTTTCATAAAATGAAAATTCAAAAGTTTTTTCATTTAATGAAAAATGTTGGATGAACTGTTTCAAAATTTTGCAAATAGTCTAATTGTAACCATATCATCTAAGCAAAAGAAGCTTCGTAGGGGAAACCAATAGAAGATGTTGATGATGATATCAAGCATAAGAAGCTAAAAGCTTATGAAGAAGTGTAATCATTATATCAAAAATTCCAAGCTGAGCATTTGAATGTTTAAACACATCCAACTTGAGCTTGGAATAGATGAAAAATAGGATCCTTAGAATGTATGAAGATACCCAAGATAAGAGTTTAATTTATATACATAAGTAGATGAAGTTTTAGGAGGACTAACTAACATATGTGCTATGATTACATCAAACTAATGTAGAAAGCATTAGAAAGAATGTACCTAGAGTAGCAATTGATCCAATGCCTATGAAAATAGATGATGAAGAAATAAAGGAAGAATAACGAAAATTGGCTGATGGTGGGGCTAATTAACATGTAGCATCAATTAATAATGTAATGGAGATTTTGCAAAGTGATAAAATATCAATGATACTTTTTACCATGATAACATTAATGTAGCAAGCATGTGTTAATGATGCAAGACATTGATTTTATATAAGAATTTTATGATGGTGTTTCACCATTTTTATGTGCTATGTCAAATATAAACATGTGTGTCAAGATACTTAATTATACAAAAAATTATTATTCATCATTTTTCAATGTCTCATAATATTCTAAAATGATGCATTAGTGCTTAATTCTAGTAGTAAATAGTAGAAAATTTGTGAATCAGATAGTAGAATATTTCTTGGGACTACTCTCTTCTTCTCATAGAGAGTTATTTGATGTTCATTGGAAGTAGCAATAAGATCACATATGGAGAGATTAGTTTCCTTAGAGTTGAAAATAGTAGTAATTTGTTGTAAGGCTTTACTTTCAATCATCTAATACTTTTGTAAAATAGATGATACTACAATAGGTTGTATAGGATTTGATGTAGAAGGTAAGTTACTTGAAGTGGTAGTCTTCTAATGTTGCTAGAAAGTGATATTATTTTAAGATTTATAAGTCATTTTGATGTATTAGTGGATTTTCCCTTTCCTTTATCTTGATGAGATTTAGTTGTCTAATGATTATGAGCAAGAACTCTTACATGTGGAGAAGGAAATGATTGAACATAAGTTTGTGAAATTGGATGGTAAGGTTCATGATATGGGATAGGGTGGAAATATGATAGAAGATTAGGAAGAATTGAATGATAAAATGTAGATTATTATTAAAGTAATTATGGAGTAGAAAGATGACGATAAGCTATGGGGTTCATGCAATAAGGTTTTGTAGATGAATGGGTAGATGCATAGGAGATGTATGAAGGTTCCCTATAATTATTAAGGTTAATAACTTAAAGTTCTTGTAAAAATTGAGAAGGAGATATATCTTTATAGTTAGAACAATCAATTACATAGGATTCCTTAGGGAATTTGTATGGTGAATGTTTCTACATGTAGTTTCTATAATTAGACTAGAAAATAACATATGGTTCTTTCATTAGAGAATTTTAAGAATTTCTCTCTATATGAAAAGAAAAATTAACATTTCTAGTTCTCAAAGGATTTTAAAAAGTGTTCAGTTGTTTCTTATCAAAATGCATCATTGAAGGTTCATTTTTAACTACTATCTTGCCTCTATCAATAAGATCCTGGATACCTCAAATCCCTACAATTATTCATATCATGTAGGAAATTTAGGATCTTCTTTGTGTCTTTAAGAAGGATCTATTGATATCAACATTTTCATGAAAGGACAAGGCCTTTGATAGACCTTTCTAATCTAACCATGTTGAAGACCATGAATTTAAGCATCAACCATCTTAATGATCATCTTCCAACTTGCATAATGAAACTAAAAGATCTAGGTGAATTATTCATGTAGAATAATAACTTTAGTGATGAAATACCAAGGCATCTTGAATATGTTAATTTTAAAGACTTCCCTTAAAATAAGTTCTAGGTTTTAAGTTAAAGGATGCATGCTATGATAAATGGGGCATCAAGTGTTATTATTTTGCTAGTATTTATCCCATTGGCAATTGCCATTATTTTCTTCCCCAAAATAGGACATCAAATACCTTAGACTGAGTATAGTCTCATTTTTAGACATGTAAGTTCATTCTCCTATTAGTGGCATCAAGACAATGTTGGATGGATGTTTGCACATGTAGTCTTCCTTTAGCTCTTGTCAGTTGGAACAATTGAAGCATAAAATATATTTAAACATGATAAAAGAATTTTAAAGGAATTCTTTCCTATTTAAATTATAATGTGTTTCAAATGAGATCAATGGAAAAAAACAAAACATAGCTAGATCTTCCTATGAGGTATCATGCTTAATATTACTGGAACTAAGCACTTTTTCTAGTTTAAATTACTTCTTAGTTTTATCAATCTACATTGCATTCATAATCATAGTATTTCATTGTCTATTATTGCAATACATGGGGCAAGATACATATATACTAAACAACCAACAACATGTTGATGATGCATTTTATAGGTTGATACCATGTTTTGTCTATTGGCCTATGTTTCTCATTGCAAACTTTAACATAATCATAGTGTGTGAGGCCACTATAATAGCAACATTTTCAATTATCAAGTAGTTAATTGCACTTGGGTTTTTTTCTCATGAGTCAAAGTGCATTACAAATCAAATGATATATATGGGAAAATTTATATTCTTGAAATCAATTAGATATTAATGATTCTTTGCATTATAGTTATTGCAAGATTTAGTAGTGCAACTCAAATTGGAAATGCATATAATTTTAGAGTCATTATAGTTAGGTTAGTTACAAATATTCTAATGGCATTCCTAAAGTTGGTTGTATGAAGGATACACTATTTTTACTCATCATATTTACTAGTTTATTTCTTTTCATAGAACTTGGATACTTCTCATCTCTATTGTTTATGATTAATCAAGGAGGTTGGGCTCCAATTGTAATTGCAACATTATTTGAATTTGTCATGTATATTTGAAATTGTGGAATAGTTACATTATATGAATTTAAAATGCAAAGCCTTATATCTGTTGGATGGATTATTGGCTTAGGCTCTAGCGTGGTTTTGGTTTGTGTTCCAAGAGTTGGTTTATCCTACACAGAACTTGTAAAAGATGTTTCTTACATATTTTCTTATCTAATTGCTCATCACCCAAAAATTAATAAAATTAAAATAAAAAAGTAAAAAACAAAAACAAAAACCATTTGCTGACCTTTAGCAAGATATGCATGATAGCAATGAACATTGAACCTATTGAGATTTAAAACACTAGTTGTTCCTCTATAACTGGCATTTGAATGAGTGTCATCATTTAAGAAAAATTGATTGGCTCAACCTCTTATAACAAAAATACATCCTTATTGTAATTATAATACTCTAATTATCATAGTTTTAGTGCAAATGTATTGCATCTACAAATGTATTTCCTTATTTTATTTTTGAATGTATTTTTAGTTAAAAATAAAATACTACTAAATAATTGGTTAAGGAAGCTTAGTTTGTTAATTTCATTTCACTCCTCTAGCTCAAGTGGTTGAATTCGTTTTTCAATCTCATAAATTTGAAGTCTTTTGCAAGGGACCTTAGTCAGTCAAAGGACTCTAATCAAACTCCTCATTAACTACTAAACCAAGATGGATAAATTATTCTATTTTTTGGAGATCTTTCTTATGTAGACTACTATCCCTTTCATGATAACAAGAGATGGAACACATGGACCATTGAGAGAAACACAATTAATAAAATCATTGAAAACATACAAAATTCAAGGATAAGAATAAGGAAGGAAAGGACAATGTGACATCATGCATATAAATAGCATCTTGGATTTGAAACCTCAACATTCATGCTTACATATCCTAACTCAACATAGTTGCCAGTATTCCTATTTTTTTGATTGGTTTTATCCTGATCATAAGGGAAGGTAGAGTTGGTTCTTGGGTTTTCAATGGGACAAGTAATCATTTCCCAGGAAAGGATCAATATTGATATTGTGGCTATAATATCACACCCACCACAATCATTATGAAAAGATAAATCAAGAGGTGGAAATCACAACAATGATGGAATTTATGAAAGAGTTGTAGTAAATTCCCTCATCATGGACTTTACCCTTAACATTACTATTGTTCCCTATCAAGGTTCCAAAGTGTCCTTTACAAAATTCTGTAACATTGAATGCCCCAAGAAATGTAATATCACATTTATTGATTATTGTACCTCAAAAATTTAGCTGCGAGAAAAATAAAAAATCACAGGCGCATAATAGTTTTGATCTTGAAACCCAAGGGCCTTTGAGAAAGAGGATCCATGGTGCACTAGATGGTCTAGTTGATCACCCAAGGACTTGAAGAATGTAGATGGAGGTAAATGATGAAAATGAAATTGTAGATTTGAATGAAAATAAACATAGAAATTAAAAATTGAAATAAATTTTGTGCAACAAATGAACCACAAATTTTATTAAAATAACAAGATGCTTAAAGTATAAAGTTCAAAGAAGTATAGATTGTCTACTAAAATGCATAAGAAACTTGCTTGGATGGAACTTGAAGCCTATTGGATTTGGCAAGTTGTGTTTTGTAGTCAAACTCCATGGTATAGGTACTTTCCAAATCCAATCATTAAGAAATCCTTCTTAGTTCACACTTGAATATGCAACTTTGGTTACTAGTGGTGTAAATGATTATTCTTGACTCTTATTACAATGGTACTACACTGAGAGTCTTTGATGCTCAAGTAGACACCAATCTACTCCAAAAGTCATGCAAATGTCAAATCGGTAAATATTGCTCAAGCTTTCAAAGTTCTTGAAATTGAAAAAAATGTTTAGAACTATAAATAATGTGTTCAAGTTTTTCTTTTATAGGCTTTAAGATTGCTAATTTTAGGTTGCAATTTTTTCTCATGACTACTGACATAATGGTGTTGTTTATAGGTATAACAAATCATAATTTGTAGTGTAGTTGTTCATTTGTAAAAATTTTTGATACCCAAGGGTTATCAAAACCATGCCAAATATTAAAAATAGTAAATGAACTTTTATTACTATAGTGGCTTCACCTCAACTACGCTAGCCTTAGAGAGCCATTCTAGCATTTTTGAAATCTACTAGGAAATATGGTGACTACACTATCCATGTGAAGATTGTTGAGAATTTTTGATGACTACACTTTTCATGATGTAGCTGCTAGAATTTGTGATGACTACACTAGCCATTGCTAGGAAAATGAAAAACCTAGCAACTCTAACACTAGGTGTATGCAACTCTAGCATAGTAAAGGTCATGACCACCATAAAACCCATGAAGATGCCTAATTTGATAGTCCCCAAGGCATTTTTATCTTTCCCAATCCCAAATATAGACATGAAATTACTTTTCCCACTTGGAAAGTGAGGCAACAACAACCTATCAGGTATTTTCTTATCTCAAAAAGTTAATGTATGCAAGATTCCAACTCATGGGCCACAAATCATACATTTGCAATAAAATTTTACCTCAAGTTTGGTGGTAAAGGTTACAAGTTACAACATGAATTTTCATGATTGTGTTTCATTGGTTCCTCTTTGTTAATGTTTTGAGGATTAATCCAAGAGACATCAACAAAAGATACAGAACAACGTTGTAGGTCCATCACTAATGCTTTGTCTCTATATTTGATTTAGTAGTGTCAAATCATGACAAAGAGTTCTTGTGATGATGAGATAAGATTATGATGATATGATATAGAATAAAGGTCATTTTTGGTTAAGGAAATGATCATGAGGATTGAAAATGAGTTTCATACATTGACATCATGGTTATATCATGGTAGTGACACTTTGGCTACATGATATGCTCTTCATTCTTTCAAGCATTGGTTACTTGGTAATGTTTTTTGAGGAATCAACACTCTGCTCCAAGGTTTCCTTGTCTAATAGGCCTTTCATCTTACATGTTTCAAGCCATTGATCTATCTTTAAGTCTTCATTGGCCTCTCTACTTCTTAATAATTTACTTTCCCATTTTTTTGATAGGGTGAAACCTTCATTCGATTTTATTACCAAGGTTGAGCTTGATATCATTTTCTCATTGGATGAGATGTGTTACATCCAACAAACTTGATGATGGAGCATGATGAAGAATATGTTAAATGACCATGATTCATGAGTATCAAACATAGATCAACATTGTTATTCAATTTAATGAAGATTATAATCAAGCTACAACACTAGGTTCTAAGAGAGGTAATGGCAAGAATTATGAAGCAAGCATTCTTGATATGGAAAGTCAAGCTCACCAAATCTTATGCATTGAGGTCACATGGTAACTTATTTCCATAATGAGTTGTACCTTTTTGATGACTCTAGGCTTCATCCTGCAAGCACAGCTCCAAGAAAATAATAAAATAAGTTAAAGAAAACATGTTGTTACCAAATCATGCATAGAATCTATGAAAGGACTAGCAAATCAAGCCACTATAGCTCCAAATCATTACATCTAAAAGGGATTTGTATCTTTCATTATGGATATTACAGAGTTTCACAATCTACTTGTATACAAAGAGATAAAGAAAATAATGTTAGCTTGCTTGTTATTGGTTACTATTATTGTGGATGTTAATGTTGGTACATGAAAAAAACACATGTTAGATGTAATAAGGTTTTAGATAGGAATTATTACTTGGATTGGCCAACTCATTCTGATCCATGTCTACCACTCTAAAGGCTCCATTTTCATAGGCCTTGGTGATCATGAAAGGACCTTCTTAGTTAGCTAAGAACTTATCTACATGCTCATGAACAACCTTGAGGATCATATCTCCCTCCTTGATCTTTCATCTATCCAGGTCATGATGATGATGTTGCTTCTGCCTCTCCTAGTATCACTCAATATAAGCAAGCATTCATACCCATTACTCTTCCACCAATTCTAGTTCAATGGTACATAGCTCCTTATTTTTTTCATCATTAATGAAGTATAATAGAGCCACCCTTAGTGATGAAACCTATAATTCAAAAGGAAAAATAGCTCTAAAACCATAGACTAGGCTACATGAGGTTACACCAGTTGCAGTTTTATAGGTTGTTCAGTAAGCCTAGAGTATGTGGACAAGCCTCTCATGCCACTTGTGTTTGCTATTTTTTAGCATCTTTTTCAACATATTTATGATGGCCTTGTTACTAGCTTTAACTTCTCCATTAGCTTGAGGGTAGTATAGTGATGAAAAGGAATGCTTAATGCCTAGCTCTTGGCAAAAGGTTTGCATTTCTTGGCTACTATATTATGGTCCATGGTCTGTGACTATAGTCATAGATATGCTAAAATGTGTTACTATGTTATGGAGTATGAATCTATAGACTTGTTGAGATGTTTTCTTCCTTAGGGGAATAGCTTCAACTCACTTTGTGAAGTATTTAGTTATAGTGATGATAAAGCTATGCCCTATGGAAGGCTTAGGCATTATAGGTGATGTGAATATTAAATAGACAAAAGTGACATCTCTCTAATGATGGGTTCTTTCCCTAGAGTTTTGGCATGTTTTTGCGTGTTTTAGGCCTATTTTGATGACTTTAGGAGGTTATGGGAGCTATGGGGACTTTTTTCAAGGTGTTTAGAGGTTCCAAGGCTTAAAACAAACATCTTTGTATTTTACCCTTGTAGAGGAGACATCCCATTTACAAGTGAGATGTCCCATCTATAAGTAAGACTTTCCATCTACATTGTAGGCATCTCTACTGAGACATCTAACATGGTTTGAAGACATCTACTCTAAGACCTCTGTAGTTAGGAGGGATGTCTTCTATTTCTCATAGACGTCTCTAATGAATTTTAATGGACATTAAATTGAATGATAAATTAGAGGGAAGCTGAAGAGACAAGAGGAAAAATATATATATATACTTCTTGTGCATCCAATTTTCTCAAGAGAGTCTAAAGAAATTCTAGATGTGAGTGTAAGAAGAGTAGAGAGAGATAGAGTCTTGGCATGATGCCTTGATAATCATCCTTGTGTGTGTATGATTTCTTTTATTGAGTGTGTGAGAGTTGAATTTAATATCTTATCTATTCTTAGGAAATCTACTTTGTTTTAAATGTAAATTCTCCATTTTAGCAAGAATAAAGCTTTCATTTTCCTTTTTCTTATACAATTTATTTTTTTATGACTTTCAGAGAGCTTCGATTGTGGAATCCATGGGGGCTTCCCATTAATAGGTCCAATGATGTCCAATTAGCACCATTGAAATGACCAAGTTATCTAAGTATTGTGTAACTTAGTTGGTGGCATGTGTATCAGTTTGCTATGTCATTGACACATGCCACAAATTTTGACATTCTATAGGTAGTCACTTTCCATATAGGGCCAGTAATAGCCTAGTCATCTAATTTTACTGAATATGTATCTAGGTCCTATATGTCCCCCACATATGTCCTCATGAACTTGATCAAGGATCATGTGGGCTTCAATTTTTCCTAAGCATACTAATAATATGCCATTATAGGACCATCGACACAATGTGTTATCACCTACAATGACATACTATTTTGATCTTTCATGTAAAATGTCCTTTTGAGGCATAGTCAGGCATTGTGAAGATTCACCATGCATAAGGTAAAACTTAATATCATCATACCACTCCTTTTGAGGAGTGATACTAATAGAGGCTATGGACTTGTCCTCAATGTTTAGCATGATGGGAATAGCATAATTAATGGTTAAGAAAGATAATTAACTAAACACATCTAGCATCATGCTAAAGGCCAAAGCTACAAGGACATCAGCTAATGCATTTTTAGTTAGGGGTATATGTTGGATACCAATGTCTATAAATTAGTGCATTCGTTTCTTTTCTAGGTCATAGTAAGATTACAAATGTTTAAATTTACATGCATAAACCTTTGTTACATGGTTAATCACTAGTTGTGAATCAACTTTTATCATTAGGCATTTGATCCCTTGGTTACAAGGTAACATCATTCCCTTGATGAATCCTTCATACTCTACCATGTTGTTAGTACCTAAAAATTAAAATGGTAAGCAAAGGGTTTGATTTCACCAGATGGGAATGTTATGATGGCAACAGCATTGGCCCCATGGGTATTTGAAGCTTTTTCAAAGTGCATAATTGCCTAATAGTCCTTGGGTACTTTGCTAATGATGTTGACATGCTCATCAGGGAACTCAGGGGCAATGGCTACATGGTCTTCTACCAAGGAAATAGTTAGTTTTGTGGCTATCTCTTAACCTTTTGTTGAGGCTTGGGAGATGTAATGCAGGCAAAACTTTGCTATTATGGCTTTCCAATGGGCTATATGGATACTTTCATAGATATTACTTGTAATGGCTCTAAGCATATTATCCTTTCAAATGAAGTTAACTTGGTTACTAAAGAGGTAGTGTCTTTAGTTCTTCAATGAGAAGACTGGTGCTAGATAGTATTTCTTCACTTCAGTGTATTTGGTCTCATGGGTAATCAATTCATGGATTAGGTAGTATACAGGTAACTCTACTACATATTCCTATTTCTAATAGAGTAGACAAATAATGGATGTGTCAGAGATAATAAGGTCGATGTAAAAAGGTTTATCCTTTTGTGGAGGATAGACTGTGGGTAGTTGTCCCAACTCTTGCTTAAGATTTTCAAAGGTTTCTTGGCATTGAGACATCCACTGATAGTGAACTCCTTTCTTAAGCAAGTGTTACATAGGTTGTAAATTATCCATAAGCCTAGCAATGAACCTACAAATAAATTGCAATCTATCTTGAAGCACCCAAAGCTCCTTAAGATTGGTTGGTGCTGCCAAGTTGGATAAGGCCATAACCTTATCAAGATCAACACACTGAGCTTTTTCTAATGGCTTTCACTTTTGTCCATTTGGTAAAATAATCTATAGTTATAAGTATAAGCTTATGTTTAGCTCTTGATGATGTAATACTTCCAATAAATTCTAAATCATACTATTGAAATGGTCTATCCATAGTAACTAGCTTCATAGGAGAATTAGTCATTTTATTTTTGGGCCATAAATTTGGCATCTAAAATAGTTTTAACCTTTTATGATAATATCTTGATACATGTTTTTCTAGTATAATTGATATTGCAATATATGTTGCATTGTAGTTTTGGATGAGTCATAAAATAAGTTTACATGATTATGAAACTAGTCTAATATAAGTCCTATTTAATCATTTCTAACATAATCCAATAGGAATCCTTTAAAATATTTTCTATACTAAATTCCATCCTTAACTAAAAACTTATTTGTCTTTTTTTTTATTTTTCCAATAAAGTGCAAAGGAATAAGAAATATGTAGTTGTAATAATGTGAAAATTACCCTATGTTATCAAATCATGGAAGGATTAATTCTATACACAGTGAGACCATACCATCAATTCACTCATTTTCAATAATAATAGGTTCCTATCATAGTCATAATGATATTCTTTTCATAATAAAACTAAAATAAATTTATGATAATTATGCTTAGGTAGAAAAGTAAAGAATCAAGTGGGAATAAAAAGGATGTGACATCAAGGGGATTTGTGGATTCTCTAACACTACTACTATAAGGTTTATTCTCTTTTCAAGACTGTATTATTTTCTTGAGTTCTAACAAAAAGTGAAAGTATGAATATAATAAGTGTTTCCTTACCATGTCACTAGAAAGACATGTTACCCATGCCTAAAGGTAGTCCTTTGGTAAGTTTGACACAATAAAAACATAATAAATGCATAGAATAAATTTTTTTGGGGGGGGTATCACTGCAAAAACATATTATCCATTCTTCAAGGTAGGTGGCTTCTTAGAAATATCAAAAATAAAGTGTGTTCTTAATAAACTACTTCCCTGAACTTCATTTCCAAGCTTTAGAACTTGTTGAAGAAGTCGTAGTCTTGTGGTTGTTAGTTTTGGAATGCTACAATGTGATGTCACGAGTATGTGGTATGGACTTTCTTTGAATTTTGGATGGAAAGGCTAATGATTACTTCAATCATGCATCACACACAAGAATTCATTATGCTTATGGTAAGACACCTCACATTCCAATTTTTGCAATCCTTTCTAATCTTGTTCCACCTCATTAGTATATATAATTATAATTCTACGATGTTGTATAATATAGTATTATTTTCTCATTTGGATGATACTAACATGTGTGCTTTGCAAGAAAGGTATGCTTTACATTCAACTCCTTGAGTGCCTACAGACACTTACAAGCATAGTTATACAAGGGCACTAAGGGTTGAACCCTTCTTTGGGGAGGACCCACTATTATAATCCTAGTGCCTCATACCTAATGACCAATTCCATATCATCTTGTGTCTTTGAGACACTTTAATAATCAATGTTTACTTTCCTAAATTCTCATATCTAATCATACTTTTGACAATTCTCTTTACCATTTCTTATACAGGTAATTGATCTTCTTTACCAAACATTCCTTCCTTATGATCTTTTATCTTCAAAACCTCATAATCTAAGCATCATTTATAATTAAGGATCCTTTAGAAACCTTATACATCTTCCAAACTATCCATTTGACTCAATATTTTTTTTACCAAAAATTATTTTTGTCACATCCCCATTCCCAAATGATGCTGCTGCCTAATGAAGATGGTGTCTTTGCATAACAAGTATTATTGTCATCTTAAAAATACCTAAAAGGGTAGTTATGATAAAGACCCAAAAGGTCATGTTGTAATAATGGACATGTCTCTCAAGGTGACCTTTGGGGGTTTGACCTAAGGCATTTATACCTAGTCTTAGAGGTTATGCCAGCATGGAGTGGTGGAGTCGGTAAAGGCATGTCACAAGAGCTAAGTGAAGTGGGATAGGAAGTGGACTAGCCATCCCTTCTAATTGAATTATAGGCCTAACCATGGTGGTAGTGCTAGATTACCTCTAAGGGATAGATTCCAAAGGAACAAAACCCCAAGGAACACTCTCAGAGCATGATCCGAATATGCTATTCCATATTAATAAAGCATTTTTTCTCTTTTTCTAAATTTTTCCTATTATTTCCTTTATACATAATGTTGAATATCACATATATTTCACATTTGATATATTTTCTTCGTATGCATAATGTCTAATATATTGTATGTTTGATCTTTGCCATGACATCTAGGGATGAGATGTCACAATTGGTATCAACTCAAACCATGACCCAAGGACCATTCAGAACTATGGACCAACTACAACATGAAGCTAATGATGAACCTTGAAGCCACAACATAGGAAAAGCCATTGATCACCATTGAATGTACCATATGTTTGTTATGTAAGTCAAAAGATACTTTTCATTGATTTCACAAACAATGGATCAAGCATCTAGATCCTAGCAACCAACAAAATTCTTTCATGGATATCATTAACTAACAAAGATCTAATCACACCTCATCAAGACTAATCAATTATAAGATATGTTGGTAAGACAGTGATACATGGGTCTAGGTAAATATTACCCATTGTAATACTATAATTATTAATTAATTAGGATCATTGTTAAATTTCATTTAAGAAAGTTAGTAACCATGAACTAAATTGATCTTGTTTTATTCAAAATCACTATCCAAGTAGTGTAGAAGATTTCAAGTTAACATATGTCAACCTAAAAATGTAAATTTAACAAAATAGGTAGTTTGGTCCTTTTAATTTCTAAAAAATCCTAACTTCATTTTCAAACCCTAATACTATGGTCAATGTGTAGTACTCATCAAGATGATTCTAGTGGTAGAAATTTTGTCTAGATCAGACTTACTATTTGGGAGATATTGATGTTTAAATTTTCTCATTATACATGCATTAAAATAATATTAAATTGTTAAAATTATTAATCTATTATTTGAAAAAAAAATTGTCAAAATTTTAGGATCAAGAATCAACTTGAAATCATCATTTATCCATATCCAACCCTTGCCCTATCATCGACCAAATCACCACGTCAATCACCAAGGAAAGATGGATTAAAATAATAAAAAAATGTTAGAAAAAAAAATTTTAAAGTAAGAGGTTATGAATTCAAACCTCAACCTCCCATCACATTCAATGAATATATATATATTTAAAAAAAATAAAAAAACCCTTTTAAGTGGAAGGTTTCCCATCCTAGACTGTAGTGAAACTCTGGCAGATTGATCACTCCATAGATAGAATATTTTCCATGTGCCTGTAGTAGGAGTCCTAAAGTGAACAAATCTTTATTCGAGCAAACATTGTACCTGAACACAAGTTTGTGTACGGCAATAAAGATGAGCTTCTTGGATAAACCTTGCAGTGCATGGAATAGGCTAATTAGGATTTATTTATTGTTATTTAATATTTTCCATTTACATGTTTTATTAGGAATTAAATATTTCTCAACCCTTCTCTCCTAGTTAAGTGCCTCAATACGACCACTTCGAGCACGTGCGTTATGCATGGTGATCCCAGCAACGATTAGTATTTGGTAACCACAATTGCATTGGTTTTGGGTGTGTACGGTAAGTGGGAATGGATGCTGACGCTAGGTTAAATTAGACTTAGTTCATTAGTTAAAGTTAGTAATTAGTCTCTCTACCCTTCAACTCAATAGCATAGGAGATAAAATAGAAAAAGATATAAAAATCATATACCTTAGACTTAACCATGCACTGTGACAAATACAAGTAAGTCTAGGAAGACAACAAATAATTAGCCTTAAGTGTTCCATGAGGTGTGAAGGCACTTAGTCTGTGGAGTTCGATTGGATTGCGCATGTTATGCTCGTATTTGTATGGTTGAGTGTAGGGGTACCTCGCCACTCATCATTGGTGCCATTGTCGGGGACTAAGTGTTTGTGTGCTAAGTAGAACATAGGAAATCATTCACATTGTTGGGAGCTTAAACGAACCTTAGGGTTAATTAAATGAAAAAATTATAATGGTTAATTAGCACACCGAATTAAATAACAATGTCTTCTTCTCACAAGAGCATTACACCACCTAGGGACAATACTAGAGACAGTCGATAGTCTAAAACACATAACCTAAATCTGCCAGTGCCTCAACAATATAGGGTGGTATATACTCATCCCGATGAGTATATACCTAATTTTACTTTTATCCTCCATCAAGATGAATAGATGTGCTGGAGAGACTTGTAAGGTAACATTGTGTTACCTTCAGATTGTGTAGTCCCCAACATGCTCCTCCGTGCTTTGGCATAGATCAGCATGACTCAGCTCTATGTTGAATACGTTGCGACAGATTTTGATACAAGGGATTATCATCCCACAACTTTACAATGTATGAGGGACTCAGGGTAGGAGAGCCAACATACACTGTTGAAGGGCAAAGAGGTCTTGCACATCCTAAGTGAAATGGGAGATGGTGAACCACTCATAATAGGTTCTCTATCGAAAGATGTTCCCCCTCCTAACAATAGTGAGGAGGGGGGGTATCAGAACCTATGCTCCATGATACACAACCCTGGTTCTGATCCCCATGAACACCAACTGTTCACTGAGGGAACAAAAACATATGACAAGGACGGCACTTAGATTGTCATCACAATCAGGGCCAAAGCCACAGAAGAGAAGGTAGGAAACATCGCCACAACATTGGTTCTCCTTCTTCTTCCCCTTCTTCACATCATTCATCCTCTCCTTCCACCTCTAGGCATAGAGAGCATAACGGTGAGGATAAAGGTAGGCAAAATGAGAGACCTCGACGAGAGAGTCGAGAGAGAGGACAAGGGCATGAATGAAGTGAAAGTAGGAAACAACATAAACACCATAGATGTCATGAAAGAGACGATCATGATGAGCCCCTACTTTCCACCCAAAGCATGTTGAATATAATGGAGGCTATGAAAATACCAACAAGGGATTTAAAAGATAGTCGGATCAAGTGTTTAGACATGAACAATATCTCACGCTTTGAGGGGGGTACAACACTGATTTACAACATCATTTACATGTATTCCATGATGCCTGCACCTTGAAAAACATAGAGAACGAGTGGTAGAAACTTAAGTTGTTTCCCAAGACACTCATCAAGGAAGTAGAGAGTTGGTACCAGAAACCATCAGGAGGTGTAGTACAATGTTAGAACTCTTCAATGATAAATATAAAACATACTCCAGAGTGTTTAATTTGTGTAAGAATATCCAAGCCTGGAAGCAAGGAACTCATGAACCCTTGGATGCTGCCATGGGCTGCTACTACACATTGTTACATCATTGCTCGGGCCATGGTTATGCACAATAGGATCAGCTCCACCACATCATAGATGGGCTAAGACATGAGACTAGGAGAACCCTTGGGACTTATGCCCAAGGGAGACTATCAGAACTTAGAGCCCATGAAATTCATCTCTTGTTGGAGCAAGTAGCAAAAGAAGAAGGTGAACTATGAAAAAGAGAAAGTGCGAAAGAATATAACCATGATCACTCTCTTCGAAAGAAGGGAGTAAAATTTTTCGATGAAGAGGATGAGTCACCACTCGAAGAGTTGGTGAATAGAAAAACCTTTCTGATTCAAAAGCTAACAATACAAGTATCGGCTAAGGTAGATCAATTGTGGGATTCCTTAGACTCTAGACTTGAAACTATTTTGAAAATCATAGAGGAGTCTAAGGTGGAACGAAGTAGTGACAAGAACAAGACAAAGAGGAGAGATTCAGGCCCTGCACATAACAAGGGTAAGGGGAAAATAACTATCTCCGATGAGGTTGTGGACTCAGACACAGACGATGACGGTGGATGTGAGATCTACCACTATGACCATCCTAAGGGATGTTATCCAATCATCTCACATCTACAAGAGTCTGGGATGTATGCACTTAATCCAAGACTTAATCAATGGTAGACACCTCGAAGGTTACCTTATTCCCAAGGTAACCCAAGGTAGTTCCACCAATCGTTGATGTACTACCCAAGTGGAACTCCACCACAACCCATCGGACAACATCAGTAGTGGCAATACCCACAGTCATGGGGGATACCACCGCTGAGACAACAGTACCCTTATCAGCAACCTGATTCTTATGGCTATTATGTGCAGTAGCCGGTTTCTCCAAGTGACTCTATGGGTCATACAACTCCCCAACGTCACTACCAAGTTCAGGAGTACTTTAGGAGGACTCCTTCTCCTTCAGGAGGCACCCCACATACCTACCATCCTTCTAATCCATCTACACCTCTTCCACCGATAGTTCCCATAACACCTCCTACTCCAACAATGCAAGGGGAACTCCCCACTCAACTGCAGCAACGTCACGTTATGAGAGCCATAACCATTCAACCTGCTATTGGTTTTGACAATCGTAAAAAGAGAAGACCTTTCTTTAGAACAAAAATCCTAGACAAGCTCTCACAACAACCAGTGGTTGAGTCTATACACGTCTCTCCAACAAATAAAGCTTTGGGGCATCCTTCAGTCCAACAACAAAGCTGTGCGCATACGGTTATGTTAACGCATACCGTAACCGACTGGATCAAGGTAGAACACCTTCCCAGGAAACTATTTGACCTTGGAAGTCCCTTAATCTATTTACAAGTTACTAGGAATGCACCTCATAAGGTTCTTCTTGACTAGGTTCCAGAGTCAACTTAATTTCATGAGAGATGTATCAAGCCTGGAACCTACCCCAACTTAAGAAGAGCAACATTCAACTGGAGCTAGCAAACCAGTCCATCATCATTCCCTTAGGATTGGTGGAGGACATCGTTACCACTGTGTGTGATTGGTCCTACCCAGCAGATTTCCTGGTGATAAAAGTTAACAATAATGAAGGGGACTTCCCAATTATAATGGGAAGGCCATGGCTCAGTACAGTAGATGCGTACCTAGGGATCTGCGATCTTTCCTTGAAGATATCTAAGGTAAACATATATGGAAAGATCGAGAAGAAGAAAGTTCCATGCATCACATACAATGACTCAGCGGGTGATGACATGGAAGAATGTCCAGCATCTCTTCCATGTAATCAGTGTGCCCAAGAAACAAAAATTCAAAGGTGCTTGTATGTAGCAACCACACAAACAATAGTAGACACCCCGTGGTTAACAGCTAGTTGAAAGAGAAATTGACAAAAATGCATGGAACAAACTAGGGGAACAACTCATGCCAACAACAAAGGCATAGATAAATTGAAGTATGAGCATCACCAACTTCCACCCCTTAATCTAAGAACATCAATTAGGAGAAGTTGGACACTTTTGAAAAATTCAAATAGGTGTTCATTATTTTAGATCTCTCCCTTTTCATTCAATCATGGGGGAGATGGCCACCTATGCTAATCATTGGAGGCCCTTAGTTCTTTTTAGTTTTTTTTCTTACACATTTTTGTTTTACACATTTTTTTTACATCTTTTTGTTTTACACGTTTTTGTTTTACATCTTTTTGTTTTACACATTTTTGTTTTACACATTTTTGTCTTACAAATTTTTATTTTACACATTTTTGTTTTATACATTTTTGTCTTACATATTTTTGTTTTACAAATTTCTTTAACTTTTTTTGTTTTTGTTTTATAACATTGTTATACTTTTTTCATTTCTTTGTCTGTGTTTGTGTGTGTGTGTGTGTGTGTGTGTGTGAGACCCATCCTGTAAGTTTTTCACCCAATAAGTGTTCTTCCCAATGGTATGAACTATTTTTCATTGATTGCCAATGTTTGGTTTTTACCTTTAGGTTATGATGTTGATACTAAGGTATTTTCTTTTGATATGATAGGAAATGAGTCCACTTCATCCATCCATCCACAAGTTCTATGGTCTCTCTTGGCCTGGAAATGTACAGTCCCTTTCTAATAAGAACTATAACTAATTGGTGGCTCGGTATTTCTCAAACTAAGGAAGGACTCAAGGATTGAAAAGGGTGTGACTTCAAGGAAACTTGATGCATTTGTGTTGGCCGTTCTCTTGGGTGCTTGAATGTTTTCTTCTTGAGTTTTCTTACCATTCTAATGTCACTCAATCATCAGGAAGTTGAGTCAATAAAAATAAGAAGTCTTTGCATGGTGTGGTTCTCACGCATAAAAACACAAAACACAGAAATAAAAGTGAGAATTCAAAGCACACCCCTTAGACGGAATAATCTTTTGGGCTACAAGCACTAGTTATGGAACTAAAAATGTTCCCTCTAACTAAGGCCCTCCTCACTTTCCATTCTCTCCTCATTCGTTTCGTTAGAATGGTGGTGGCTCTTGGGGGAAGTATTCTTGTTATTCAAGGGGATGGATTAGCTGAATGCATTAATGCGAAGTCACTGGATGTGGTTGGTTTGAGGCCAAAGTTGGAATGAGATTTTCTAAGTCACATTAATCATGAAACACACAAGGGGCTGTACACCACCTTGTTCTTGGGATTCCATTCCATTCTCTTCTCTCCACCCTTCTCTCCATTGTTCACCTCATTGTTGGTTGTATCATTAGTGTATATCTTAGTAGATGCATTATTTTCTTTTTGGTAAATTCTTGTGGTTAAGACTTTAACTCTTGCTCCAAATGACATTCCTAGATCCCACAGACTCTTTGAATTTGGGTTTGTCAGGGCATTAAGGGCATAAGCCTACTTTGGGGAGGACCCACTGACATTCCTATTTGGTGCATCAGTTAAATTCTTTTTCCTAAAATTTTTACAATCTAATTTATTTTGTTCATTTCCATCTTGACATCCATTTCATTGATTTCATAGTTGTCCCTTTTTATCTATCTTTCTTATTCCTTTTCTTTCTCCATTCTAACACTACCGGAGGTTTGTGATTATTCATGGGGGTACAGGGCCCAATTTTTTTGATTTTCTCCTAACCCCTAAACCTTCGGTAGTTATCAATATTATATCTCCAAACCCGCAATCATCCATACCACAACTTAGCCAATGGACTTTTACCAAAGCAACGTATCAATTGCATTGAAATTCATTTACCCTTACTAATATGAGACTGTGTTGTGTGTCCAGATGGTAATCATACAACAACAGATTGGATCTAGAGGGAACCCTTGGAATGGAGTAGTGTTGAAGTAGTTATGCAAGGAGCAAGATCAATGGTGCACTTATGGATAGACAATGAAAGGTGCAATCTTGGCATTGGTAGTAGCAAGATTTCTTTCTCTCTCTCTCTTTCTCAGCTGCCAAATGAGGCCTGATGTCAATGTAATAAGGTGTTCACTCTTGTTGGCATGAACCCTAGTTTTCTTGTGTCTTGTAATGATGATCCATTCACATGTCATTCCATTAGTTTCATTGATTCAATAATCCCATACCTTTCCGATATTATTGTAAAGAACTTAAGGATGAGTTTTCATTTAGTCATGGGGGTATGATGAGACACGATATCACAGCCATCGCAATATCGCATCATCCCCCGCAATATCACGTATGCGATATCGCATCATCCCCCGTGATATCGCGTATGCGATATAGCGGTGCACCATCATATCTATAAATAAGAGGTAGCTCTCCCTTATTTTCCATCCTAGGCTTAGACCATAGTGAAACTTTGGCAGATTAATCACTCCAAAGATAGAATACTTTCCATGTGCCCGTAGTAGGAGTCCTAAAGTGAATGGATCTTTATTCGAGCAAACATTATACCTGAACACAAGTTTGTGTATGGAAATAAAGATGAGCTTCTTGGATAAACCTTGTAGTGCATGGAATAGGCTAATTAGGATTTATTTATTGTTATTTGCTATTTTCCATTTACATGTTTTATTAGGAATTAAATCTTTCTCAACCCTTCTCTCCTAGTTAAGTGCCTTAGTACGACCACTTCGAGCATGTACGTTCCACGTGGTGATCCCAACAATGATTAGCATTTGGTAACCATGATTGCATTGGTTCAGGGTGTGTACGGTAAGTGGGAATGGATGCTAACGCTAGGTTAAATTAAAATTAGTTCATTAGTTAAAGTTAGTAATTAGTCTCTCTACCCTACAACTCAATAGCATAGGAGATAAAATAGAAAAAGATATAAAAATCATATACCTCAGACTTACTTAACCATGCACCATGACAAATACAAGTAAGTCTAGAAAGACAATGAACAATTAACCTTAAGTGTTCCATGAGGCGTGTAGGCACTTAGTCTACAGAGCTCGACTGGATCATGCGTGTTACGCTCGTATTCATATAGTTGAGTGTAGGGGTACCTCGCCACTCATCACCTAACTTTAAAAAATTTCTTTTTTAAAATAAAATAAATATTTAATAATAATTTATATTAGAAAAAATTTGCAGGCTATGCTAGCCCTATAAGAGCCACATAGGCCAAGTAGGAGCCACATAGACCTTGTAGGATGCATTGACCCTGTAGGTCAAATAGGCCTTACAAGGGCCACCTACCCTTATTCTAGCCACCACCATCCACTTTTTTGGGCCACTACCATGAGACCACTACTCCACTTCTTCACCCGCCACACCACCACTCAACCTTTCCATGACATTTCCATGCATCATCAATCCACCCTACCACCTACCTTGTTTTGTGTTGATCCTCCCAATTTCCTACCTACAAAGTTGTTGCCATTTCTTCCTATTTCCTAGATCCAAAAAAATCCTCATTGCATATTTTGTAGTCGCTATTGACTACCTTGATACTACCAATCAATGCTATGAATCATCACCTTCCATGCCATGGATCATCACTTACCATGCCACCGATCATCACCTCATATCCCATGGATCATCACCTTCCATACTATGGATCATTGCCTCCCATGATGTGGATCATCACCTTCCAAACATTGATCATCACCTCTCCTATTATGGATCATTACCTCCCATGTTGCCAATTATTCCCTCCCCTACCGTGAATCATCACCTTCCACACCATTGATCATCACCTCTCCTATTATGGATCATTACCTCCCATGTTGCCAATTATTCCCTCCCCTACCATGAATCATCACCTACCATGTCGTCAATCATCACCTCCTGTGATACTAATCATTGCCTCCTCTACTATTGATTATCATCTCCCCCTCTAACACTAAAAAAAACCTCCTTCTCAACACATTTTGGGGTTACAATGGCCTTTTTTGGGACCATACAAGCCATGTGAGCCATAGGAAGGGTTCCAATACCCCAAGGAATAACCACATGAGCCCTAAAAAGGGGCTACATAGGCCTAGGCCATGGCACCTAGTGCATCCCCTTCTCCGACAACTTTGCCACCGCCATCACCGATGTGCACCTTCATTTGCCGCAATGCTTACCTCATTCATGTTTTCTACCCCATTTTCATCTACTACATAGCCATCCAATAGCCACCTAGGCCTCTATCATTATGCCTCCATGGCTATTGTTGGCATCAAAATGAAACGACAAATTCTCCATCACCTAATGGAACAACTGAAATTTTTGTTAATTAATGGAAAATTCAAAATTCCATCATCAAATTGTTAATTTAAATTAAAAACATGCAAAAATAATTTTCAAAATTGAATTTTGCTCATTGATAGCAATAGAGATGAAAATTCCACAATTAAGCATGCTCGCCCTAGAGCAGAATTGGGACAGGTATCCTCTCAAGAATTCTCATTTTTCATGCCAAAGGCTTTATACTATAGAAACCATAACTTTTGATTTTAAAAGCCATTTTTGGTGAATAAAGAGTTTTTTCCTATATTTTTCAACCTTTTAGACACAATGGTGAAGTTAGATCCATCCTAGGGAGCCCCAAAAAAAATTACTCTTTGCCTAATATAGTGCCTCGAGATCCTCAAAACTTGAGCATATGATGTTCTTTTTCAACATATGAATAATCATTTCTAATATTTTTGATCCTTTTGAACTCAATGGTGAGGTTAGATTTATTTTCTAGGCATCCAATAATTCAATGATATCATAAATTCAACCTTTTGGGCTTTAAGATTTAGTGCATAACCCTTATAGATAGTCTTAAGATCACTATGGCATGTAATTAATTACATTATCAAAGTTAGTGTTCTTAAGGGGGTACAAAGGCCCTTAATAATTAGATAATATAATTACATATTACTAAAATTATATGATTTCATTAAATATTACTAAAATTAGATAATTTAATTATAAAAATAGATAATTTAGTTATTCAATTAATGTAGTTGATTATTAGTTGATATATAAATTAATGATTAGTTGATGTATTAGTTGGGGAATTAGTTAAGAAATATAACAATCTTCAACCATCAAGAAAAGGATATATTAATTGATCTTGTGATCAAAACATATGGCAAAACAACATGGAGACTCAAAATCTTGTTTCAACAAGAAGTATAATACTCATGAAGAGAAATGATCCAAATAAGTATCCAAGAATAGAAATGAAAGTTGCAACATATAATGTGCTTGCTAGATCCCTAGTAAATGAGAAACAACATTTGCTATGTTCATCATGGACCTTAAATTTGCATGAATATTAATATCCATGCATCTTAGTAGAGTTAAAATATTTGGATGTTGATGTCTTATGCTTACAAGAAATCTTTCCATGGGAATTTCTATATGAATTCCAACTAGACTTGGGAAAGATGGGATACAGAGGTATTTATAAGTAAAAAGGTTCCTATGGAAGTTCTTCTTTCAAGCCATATAGATTAGCCTATTGTAAAAATCACAGCATGGATCATTATTGATGAGTCCTAGTTGGTTGCATCAACTAGGCCTTATTAACTTAGCCTCATCGACTGGGCCCCTTCAACAAGGTCCCATTGATGCATCATTTCATACATCAACTAGGCCCCATCGACATAGGATCTACTTTTGCCTATAAATACAAGCTCATCAATCACATTTATGCATGTATTATCATACTAGTAGTGGAGCTCTTGTAGTTTTCCCATTTGAAAGTTAGAATATTTTCCCAAGTGCCCACAGCAGGAGTCATTGAGTGTACGAATCTTTATTTGAGGTGTTGAACCTAAGCATGATAGTGTGTGTAGCAATAAAGATGAGCTTTTTGATAAACCTTGTAGTATTTTGGATAGTTTAAATATTTTATTAATGCATTCAATGTTTTCAATCAATTATTCAATATTTTTTAGTAATTAAGCTAATTAAAATAATTAAGTAAGATAGGCTACATAGATTAAATACATAAGTACGACTGCTTTAAGTATAACATGTATTTTCTTGGTAATACTAGCAGCATTAGTGCTTGGTGCACCTAGTAGTGTAGCACTTGGTAACCCAGCAATGAATACATGAGTTTAGAACATGTACAAAAAGTGGGAATGGATGCTTATGTTAGGATTAGTTATATACCAATTAGTTAGTTAATTTAGATTAGTCATTAAATTACTCTCTCTCTCTCTCTCTCTTCAAGTACCCAAAAACATAAAACATAAAACATAAAATGATAAAAATAATTTGCCTTGATTACTCTTAACCATACCATTATGCTTCATAAGTGTAATTGGGAAGATAGAAAATGACCTTAGGACAAGGTTCGCTTCCTAGAAGACTAGTATACTAGAAACTGTAAAGTTCACAAGATGATGCTAGTTGTGACATCTGCCAATACAAACATCCAAGGGGGTGTTGCCTAGTGATGTCACACTTACAAGATTCTGGGGTGTACACATTGAATACTTGAATAGCACGTAGACAAGCACCCAAAATATTGCCTTATCCTCAAGGTAATCCAAGGTAATTCTACTAACAACAACAAGCTTACTATCCAAGTCAAGCTCCACCATATCCATGTGAACAATACCAATAGTCGCACCAACCATAATCATGGTGAATGCCACTACCAAGGTAACAATATCCTTATAGATAAAAAACCCATACGAGTACTATGTTTAGCAACTTGTCCCTCTATGAATTTTTGCAAGCCACACCTAATTTCAACATAACTATTATCCTCTAGAGTATCATAAAACACTTTCACCATCTACTCAAGGGAAGAATCCATATCCATACCATTCATTGCTTCCATCTACATAGATCCCTCTACCCTTAATCTAGTTACCTCCTACTCTATCCATGTAGGATGAGATTCCTTCACAGCCATAGCAATGAAATGCTATGAGGGCTGTACATTCACAACTAGCTTTCCAACTAAGTGGTTTGGACAATCGATCCAAAAAAAAAGACTCTTCTTCTAATGCAACAATCCTATCCAACCCTTATAACCTAGCACAATTAATTTCCTTGCATCTTTAGTACCCTCATCCTTTGCATCAGATACCTTTAAGTGCCCTTCAAACCAAACACCAACTCAAATCCACACTATGATGTTAACTCATGTTTTTTTAGATTGGATCAAGACTAGTAATCTTCCCATGAAAAGATCTGACCTAGGAAGTCCTCTCGTTTACTTGTGAATTATTGGACATGAGTCATGCAAGGCTCTTCTTGATTTTTATTCCAGCGTCAATCTCATCTCCCATGACATGTACAAGGCCTAGAACCTACCACCTCTCAAGAAGAGCAATATCCATCTAGAATTTCAAATCAATCAATCACTACTCCTTTGGGATTAGTGGAGGACATTATGACCATGGTAAGTGGGTTGTCCTATCCTACTAATTTTCTAGTGATCAAGGTTGAAAACTACAAAGGTGACTTTCCCATCATTATGGGAAGGGCTTGGTTAAGCACAATCAATGCGCATATGGGCATAAGGAACCTCTCCTTGAAAATCTCCAAGGAAAATGAATTTGGAAAGTTAGAGAAGAAGCATATTTTATGCATCACGTATAGTGATAGTGGGTGCAATTGCATGCAAAATATTTGATCCATTAAAAGTACATCCATCAAAGCATACAATTAGTGTGCATAAGAAATAGATATTCAGAGGTATTTGTACCTAGTAGCCACAAAATAGGAGGGCACCTAGTGGCTGATAGATGACTTAGATAGCAACACATTATACATGGAACCAACTGAAAGCTTAACATGTGTTTATGTTGAAAGAATGGATGAACTTAAGTAAGCTCATCACCAATGATGAAAATGATGATACTTGTTGGAAAGAGTTGGAAATCCCTAATAACTTAAGGTAGGATCCCCTAGAGCTAAAAATGCTACCAGCTAGTATAGAATATGAATTTTTAAACAATGGTAAACTAGTCATAATTAATGCCAAACTTGCTCCTGAACAAAAAGAAAAGCTATTAAAGGTGGTTAACAAATGGCCAACAACCTTTTCTTCGTCATATCCTAAGCTAATAGGAATTGATCTAAGGATATGCTAACATTGCATTTACATCAACCTTGCCATGAAGCCAAGAAGGTAGCCGTAGGGGTGGCTGAATTCCAAATTGAAGTAGATCATCAAGGAGGAAATAGAGTAACTCTCTAAGGCAGGGTTCATCTATCCCATTGTAGATAGTGAGTGGGTTAGCGCACTCATAATTTTACCAAAGAAAAGTGGCAAGTGGTAGGTCTATATCAATTTTAGGCTATTGAACATGGTGACACTTAAAGATCTCTTTCCATTGTCATTTGTGGATCAAGTGTTGGACACCATATCTGGGCATTGCTATTATAGCTTCTTAGATGGTTATAGTGGCTATAACTAAATCCAAATTTCACTAGAAGATCAATCCAAGACAACATGCATGAGTCCTTGGGGAACTTTTTCATATTGTAAGATGCCATTTGGTCTATGTAATGCCCCTACAACATTTCAATGCCTGGTCCTTAGTATTTTCCAACTACAGATCAGTAGTGGTGTAGATGTCTTTATACATGAATTCTCCACCTATGGAGCTACATTTGAGCAAGCCTTGGACCACCTTGAGCAAGTACTAAAGAGATGTGTTGAAAGAAATCTATGGCTTAATTGGCAAAAGAGTCATCTCATGATCCAAGAAGGCATTGTGTTGAGGTACCAAATTTCACACAAAGGTATTGCGGTAGACCCAAAAAAGATAAGGGTCATCCAAGAAATTACATGTCAACTAGAGACAGTTAAAGATGTTAGATCATTCCTTGGACATATTGGCTACTACTTGCAATTCATAGAGAATTTCTCTAAGATCACAAAGCCATTAGTTAAGGTTACAAAGAAAAATTCTCTATTCATCTAGACCAAGGAGTGTGAAAGTGCATTCTAATAGTTGAAGAAAAAAATCATAGAAACTCCAATTCTATAAGCACCAAACTAGTCCAAACCATTTGACATAATGATGGATGTATCTAATTATACTTTGGGAGCTATGCTTATGTAGCCAGATGATAAAAAAACATCCATATTACATGCAATACATTAGCCAAAGCATTGTGGTTGAATGGCTAAATTACACCATAACTAAAAATGAACTAATGGCTTTGGTGTTTGTTCTCAACAAGTTTAAGCACTATGTGCTTAGCTAGAAGGTGTTTGTGCACATAGACGAAAATGCCATCTACTTCCTGATGAACAAGCCGATGATGAGTCCTTATATCATATAGAGGCTCATGATCTTATAGTAATTCAATCTCATGATGGTAGGTTGTAAGGGAACTAAGAATGTGGTCACTAACCACCTCTCTCGTTTATGATGGAATAACAAAGAATAGGAGAGTCCAATCTCTAATCAATTCCTAGATGAACTCCTCTTTACTACTGCAATCAATGCATAAATGTCAACAAACCAAAATGGTATGATGACATCCTCACTTATCTTCTCACTCAGGAGATGCCACAAGATCTTGACTTTAGAAAGAAACAATAGTTTCTTCATCCAAACAAATATTTCATAGAAATTAACAAACACTTTTACAAGGTGTGTGCTAATGGCTTGCTATGCTAGTGTGTGCCTGATGTGAATCAATTATGTGTTCTCTAAGATGGTCATAAAGGCCCTTGCTGAGGCCACTATGCAAGTAGGTGAATGGCCATAAAAATCCTAATGGTAGGATATTAGTGGCCTACAATTTTTATGGACATCCACTAGTTTGTCTGATCTTGTGAACGCTACCAACGAGATGGTGGGATTACTATATGAATGGAGGTTTCTCAATAGAGGATTCAACCACTAGAGTCATTTGATATTTGGGGCATAGAATTCATGGTTTCGATCACACCCATGTCCAATAGAAAGGTGTATATCAAAATAGAAGTCAACTATTGCATCAAATGGGTAGAGGTAACAGTTTTCATCGATTGTGCATCATCCACTAATACTCGATTTACACAACAACATGTTGTAAACAAGTTTGGGATGCCATGTGTACTAATTTTTGACAATGAAACTCATTTTACAAGTGCCACTTTTAGAAAGGTAATGAAATTCTTGGGGGTTACCCTATCATCCCCAAGCCAACAGTCAAGCAAAGGTAACTAACTAGGAAATCACAAAGATCCTAACAAGGACCATAAGCAAATATAGGAAAGATTGAAGCACAAAACTCAATGATGGCCTATGGGCCTACCTCTCAACATGGAAAATTCTTATTGGCTACTATCCCTATGAGCTAGTGTATGAAAAACTTCCAATGCTCTCGATTCAATCCAAGCTCTGTACACTCTCAAAAGCCTATGACTTGAATCTTGACTTGAGTCTAGCATAGAAAGAAAGACTAATCAACCTCAACATGCTATATGAAAATCAACTAGTGGTCCTATCTTTGAATGAAGTACATAAGGCATTCAATAAGTAATGACATGACCTAAGGATAAGGAAAGTAAAATTCCAACTAGGCAATAAGGTTCCCTACTAGAACCCCACACACGTACCTCAAAAGATAAAGTTCCAAATATTGTGGGAGGGACCTTACATAGTTGCTAAAACCTTTCCTTCTAGGGCCATGATCATATACAAACTTGAGAGCCATAATAAAATGTAGGTGGTCAACATCCAATAGGTAATTCTTTTCTATGAGCCCAAGCAAGCTAGAGCAATAAATACCTTGACAGATGGACAACTATGTTCAATTTTTAGGATCTCCTTCTTCCAACTCAATCATGGGAAAAATGGCCATTATGCTAATTATCTATATAGCTCTTCAGTTTTTCTACTTTTTTCTTTTCACATTTTTAATTTTTCAAATTTTTTAATTTTTTATGCCTTTTTTATTTTCAAATTTTTCCTATTTTTACACCTTTATTTGTTTTACACTATTGTTAGAATGCATGAATCCCTCTTAAATATTTTACACTTTCTTATATATTTTACTTTGTTTGAGTGTTATTTTCAATCTTTGTTAATAAAACATGCTTTATTGCCAATAGGACATGGGTCGCCATGGTTGCTACTAATGGTGGTTTGTATTTAATGTTTGTTTACTAATGTCTAGTTTCTATGTTTGAATTTTTGTATTGATGACTCAATCCTGGTTTCTTTTTCATGGTTACAAGTAGTGAGTTCATGACATTCACCCATTTGACTAAATCTATGGTTTTTCTTGTTTTGGAAGTCTGAGTTCGCTTCCATTAAGTAAACTTTTAATCAATTGATAACCTTGGTAGTTTCTGGAATTGGGAAAGACTCAAACATTTGAATAGGGTGTGACTTCAAAGGGACTCAATACGTTTTTTACTCTTCTACTTACTTGAGTGCTTGGGTGTTTTTCATGAACTTCTTATCATTTCATTTCAACCACTTCAGGAAGTCAAATAAAGTCTTTGCATAGTTTGGTTCCCATCAAAAAATTTGAAAAAAAATAACATGATGGGAATTCAAAGCACACCCCTTAGATAAATAAATAGGCTACAAGCACTAGTTATGAGACTAGAAAGACATGTTATCCATGCCTGAAGGTACCCTCTAACTAAGGCCCTCTCTCACTTCCTATCTCTCTTTTCTCTCTATTTTTTGAAATAGTGGTTATTTTGTGGGAACACCCTTGTGTCTCCATGGGGTGGATTATTCTTAGAATGGTGATGCGAAGTCATTGGAAGTGGTTGGTTTTGGTTTGGACTAAGGATGGATCTTCTTTCGTCATTTTAAACATGTGATCCATAAGGGACTTCTTATGACCTCAACTTGGGAATCCGTTACACCTTCTCCATCATCCATAACTACTATTCATAATTCACTTCATTGCTAGTAACAATGTTTCTGATCCATTGATTTGGTTAGATGTACTTGAATTCTTTAGTAGATCCTTCTGGGTGGATTCTTAACCTTCCTTACCATTAGTCATCTATGGATTCCATGGGCTCCTCAGTTGAAGTTATGCAAGGGAAAACTAGGCATGTGTGTGCTATGGGGGAAACCTACTTGCATATCTTCTGGTTGGAATGTTAAGCCACTTACCCTTGACATTGTTGCAATCATACCTTTCACGTGTCTCATTGTGCATCCTACTCTGTGCTCTTATACAATCTTATAATGTTCATTCTCTACATTATTGTCTCCAATTTCTCAATTTTATAACCTTCAATTCCCTCTTCTACTATTTTCATTCCAATTGTGCCTTTTTAAACTTCCATTTGACTCTAATTTCATTCAAAAACTCCTTGTATTTTTGAAGTTCTATAAAATTCAAATAAAGTTAACAATGGTCAATAGTTGCGTTGAGTAGGCCTAGTTGTTGCAACCAACCCTATTAAGAGGGCCCCATCAACACATGAGAAAAATACTATAAATACTACCAAACACTTTGCCATTTTTGCGATTTCTTTCATAATACAAGGAGAGCTTTTACGATTTTTCAAAGCTCAAAACCTTTCCAAGTCCATAACCTTCTAACCATTTGCCCAAATCACTTCGTTCTTCGATTCTGCAACTACCAAAGGTAAACTCTTAGTCATGGGGGCCACAAATGTTCCATTTTTGACAAAAAAAAATTTCACAATTTCTCTAACTCCCACAAAGGTTTAACTAGGAAATCAACTATCAAACATTAAACATAAAGGAGTTAAACCTTTCCAACAACCTCCGATGATAGTTGCAATGAATAATTAGTAAATAAATAACTAATTAATTAATAATTAATTAGTTTAAAAAATATTTAATCTACCATGGTCTAACTTTAGTCAAAGTATAACCAACTAATAGGAAATATATTCAAAAATTTAAAGTTTTACATTATATCTACTAATTTGTGGATTTGTTGTGACCACAAATGGCACCAAAGGGAAAGCATCCATAGGAAGTAGGACCATTCCAACCAAGGGAAAAATGACCAAGAATAGGAAGGGGCCAGGAACAAGTCCAAGAAGAACCAGTGGCAACCCATGCAACTAGACCATCCCAACTAAGGAAAAATGACTAAGAATAGGAAGGGGCTAGGAATAAGCCTAAGAAGAACCAGTGGCAACCCATGCAATTGGACCTCTTCAAGAGGAGCCCAAAGTGGAATTTGTTTAGTAGATTCTAGAAGTAGTAATTACCTCAGAATAATGACAATGTGGTAAGGTACTAGGACCAACACCAAGGCTTGTAGGCACATTAATAAAAAACTGCCTTGACACCATCAAGCCTTGCAACATCCAACGCTCAATTCTCCAAGAACTAAATGTTGGGCCATTTTTAGAGCATGCCCTAGTAGAGGTTAAGACACAACTGTAAACCTCTCCCCCATGTGGAAAACTATCACTTCCAATGGGGAGTGGTATATGGGAAAGACATACCTCTTTTAGAATAACAAAAGTCCCGGCTCTATCATTAAGATTAACGACATCCAAGTGTTCTATTCAACTGAAGTAATTGCAAAGGTGCTTGGGTTGCTTAACATAAAAACAAAATTGGTAGAGTTGTTGACACAGGCTAACCTTGAAGTCAAGAAGGAGTGGACCCAATGGTGTTACAAGGTTGACTACAAGGAGTTTGAGGTGCTCACACTAGTGGAACATATATATTTCAAAATTGTGGCCTATCACCTCAATCTAATAGTGAGGCCTAGTAAGGTGACTTCTTTTTCTACCCAAGAATGCACTCTATAAAACTTCCACAACTAATATACTTAGAGATCAAGAAATTTTTCAAGGGAAATGAAGATTGAAGGAAAATCCTACCTTTTTCATGCCTTAGTAAGAAAATTTACAAAAGGGTGGGAATGATCCGCTATTCCAATGATACAATCCAACATACTCCTGTCACTTCATGGTCTAAAATGATGAAAGATAAGACACCTGCCACCACCAAAGAAGAGGGGTAGTAGCTTCCACCTTTGCCACCCACTCAAGAAACAACACTGGAGGCTTGCACAACCATTGAGTGCTTGTGTGAAATCTGAGAGTAGCTTCTACGTGAGCAAGAATAGCATGCATGAACAAGTGGTGGTGATCCATCTGCATATCAACCAACAACGATTCACCTTAATGAGATGGATCAAACAATTAGTTAGATAGAGAGTGGTGGACCAATATTCTCTACCCAGTGAACGTAGTTTCCCATGAGATCAAATCCTAGTCCTTGAGAGGTGATAGTGTCCTTATTACAACACCATCTATTCATAGAAATTTCTAGGAATGTCACTTTCTTTTTGTTGGCACATTTCTGGCCATTTCATGGAACAGGTTGGCATGATAAAAAAAATTCAAAGGAAAGAAATGAAGAATCCAAGTAACTACAATTGATAATAAACTGGTCATGAAGTTATTTGTTCATGTGCCCTGTATCTGAAGTGCAGAACAAAAAGAGAAAAAATGATACCTAAATCTATTGAAGTCATACTAACTCAGCTTGGGTCGGAAAAATTTCTAAGTCTGCAACTAATCAATAAATTGATGATTTATCACCAAGCTAAAAAACTATGCAATAGTTACACACAGATAAGGAGAGAAGCTAGTGCTCACGAAACTGCGTATATGATGTTATTGTGTGAGGGCAGGGTGACCAATTCCTCCCCGATGCTAGATTTATGAGGCATGAGGTCATGAACAGACAAGCTCATTAGCCCACCTCTGTTCTATGACTTCTATCACAGATGTTTACAAAAAGGTAAATCTGAGGCACATTGGCATACCAATCAGGAGAACCTGCATGGTAAGTGCAAATATTTTGACACTGCTCTCTTGGGTCTACCTCAGCCTGTGCGCTTTCTAAAATAGTAAAATCCCATCCACTATAGTGTATATTGATAGCCTAATCTAGTCTATTCGAGTGGAGGCAATAGCACACAACTCAGTGCTGCACTGAAAATAGAAATTGGAAAACCTTGCTAGTAAGTTTATGGTGTGTAGCGTTCGCTCAACCATGACTTTCTCAGTGCATCATTGGATAAGGAGACCAAGATATTACCAAATATTTTACAATGGTCATTGAATGCAAAAACAAGCGACTATCAAGTATTAAATGCAAAAACAAGCCTAGTATTGTTTGTGGTGGTAGAACAAAGGTCATTTATGCAATTGGCTTCCCTGTGGATATTCTCCTACCTCAAACCACATTTTCTTTTGAAAAAAACAATAACCACCTTTCCCTAGCGAATCCCTAGTCATGTTAAGTTATGTGTTGGTGTTCTAATTTTGAGGAAGAAGTCCACATTGCCATCTTTGCAGCATTCCACACTCTCGGATTTATGAGCTCTACATTAAAAATACATGAGCTTACTATCAAAGCTACCAAGTTCTTGTAAAGGAGGATGACAAAATGAATTACTAGCAGTATAGATATGCAACGTTTTTGCTAGGAACTCATTAAACAACGCTGGCTACATCATGCATGGACTCAACTGCCTTCTCAACTCCACATTTCTGAATTCCCTGCACTTGACATTGCAAGTTGCTGAATAAGCAAAATATCCCATCATTTCAGCACTTGTATTATGAGAAGCTAACAACAATGTCATGGAAGACATAGTACCTAATGACACAACACATCTATTATCAAAGTTGAGTAGTATCATGAATCCAGAATTTGAAGAATCATTTTCTGAGAATTGGGACTATGATTTTACTAGCTTTGTGACAGCCTCCATGGAGCCATATTTCTAATGAATATCCATTACCCACTACAAAGGCATTTTATCCATTCTTGAAGGTAGGTGGCTTCTTAGAAATCTGAAATATAAAGTGCATTGTTAATAAACTACTTCCCTAAACTTCATTTCCAAGCATTAAATCTTCTTGAAGAAGTGGTAGTCTTATGGTTGTTAGTTTTCGGATGATGCAATGTGATGTCATTGGTATGTGGTATGGACTTTCTTTGAATCTTGGATGGAAAGGCTAATGATTACTTCAATCATGCATCACATATAACAATTCATTATGCTTATTGTAAGACACCTCACATTTCAATTTTTTCAATCCTTTCTAATCTTGTTTCACCTCATTAGTATATATAATTATAATTCTATAGTTTTTTATAATATAGTATTATTTTCTCATTTGGGTGATACTAACATGTGTGCTTTGCAAGACAGGTATGCTTTACATTCAACTCCTTGAGTGCCTACAGACACTTACAAGCATGGTTATACAAGTGCACTAAGGGTTGAACCCTTCTTTGGGGAGGGCCCACTATTATAATCCTAGAACCTGATGACCAATTTCATATCATCTTGTGTCTTTGAGACACTTTAACAATCAATGTTTACTTTCCTAAATTTTCACATCTAATCATACTTTTGACAATTCTCTTTAACATTTCTTATATACCTAATTGATCTTCTTTACCAAACATTCCTTCCTTATAATATTTTATCTTCAAAATCTCATAATCTAAGCATCATTTATAATTAAATATCCTTTAGAAAACTTCTGCATCTTCCAAACTATCCATTTGACTTAATCTCTTTTTACCAAAAATTATTTTTGTCACATCGCCATTCCCAAATGATGCTACTACCTAATGAAGATGTTGTCTCTTCATAACCAATATTATTATCATCTTAACAAGACTCAAAAGGGTGGTTATGATTAAGACCCAAAAGGACATGTTATAATAATGGACATGTCTCTCAAGGTAACCTCTGGAGGTTTGACCTAAGGCATTTATACCTAGGCTTAGAGCTTCTACTAGCATGGAGTGGCAAAGCTGGTAAAGACAGGTCACGAGAGCTGGGTGAAGTAGAACAAGAAGTGGACTGGCCATCCCTTCTACTCAACTTATAGGCATAATTATGGTGGAAGTGCTAGATTGCCTCTAAGAGATAGATGCCAAAGGAAGAAAACCCCAAGGAACACTCTTAGAGCACGATCTGAATATGTTATTCCATATTAATAAAGCAATTTTTTCTTCCTCTTTTCACATTTTTCCTATTATTTCCTTTATACATAATGTTGAATATCACATATATTTTACATCTAGCATATTTTCTTCATCCACATAATGTCTATTATATCATATGTTTGATGTTTGCCATGACATTTGGGAATAGGATGTCACAATTGGTATCAAAGCAAACCATGACCCAAGGACCATTCATAATCATTGACTAACTACAACATGAACATGATGATGAACCTTGAAGCCACACCATAGGAAAAGTCATTAATCATTACCAAATGTACCATATGTCTGTGATGTAAGTCAAAAGATACATTTCCATTGATTTCACAAACAATGGATCAAACATCTAGATCCTAGTAACCAACAAAATTCTTTCATGGATATCATTAACTAACAAAGATCTAATTACACCTCATCAAGATTCATCAATTACAAGAGATGTTGGTAAGACAATGATATTTGGGTCCAAATAACTCTTACCCATCTTAATACTATAATTATTAATTGATTAGGATCATTGTTAAATTTTATTTAAGAAAGTTAGTAACCATGACCTAAATTAATCTTGTTTTGTTGAAATTCACTATTGAAGTCATCTAGAAGATTTCAAGTTACCATATGTCAGCCTAAAAATTTCAATTTAACAAAATAGGTAGTTTGGTCCTTTCAATTCCTAAAAACCTAACTTCATTTTTAAACCCTAATACTATGTCCAATGTGTAGTACTCATCACAATGATTCCAATAGTACAAATTTCATCTGGATTTGACTTACTATTAGATATTGATGTTTAAATTTTCTTATTACTGGAGCTTTTGAAGCCTACTACCTCTAGCATCCACACTAGCCTTCTTGCTTTGAACTTGCATGCATCTGCAATTGACAAAACACTCATGGCCCTTGCAATGCCCTTGCAAATAGGGCTTCACCTTCATCTCACATGGTGTGGTTTTTTTTCTTATTTTCTTTGTGTTGCGTTTGTAGGATGAAGCCTCAGTGATTCCACTTAAGGGTGCATTTCATCATGGTGGCAAGTCACCACACTACTCTGATGTGTCTACTTGGATTTGCCAAGCTACTCAAGAGTGCACATCCCCATTATTTCATCATAGCCTATTCACATTGCCCCTTCACCTTACATTTCTCCACATTCCTTATAAGCTTCTCTAATTCACATAACACCCTTCTTTTAGTCAACTATAGAATCCATGATGGATGTAAGACAACTTGTCCCATGGGGAGCATTTGTGAGCTAGTCAAAGCTGTAAGCAGATTTTACACAACTCATCCTATGGAAGAAACACCTATCCTACAAATGTGACATGGTTGCCTCTAAGAAAAATCTGTTAAATGGCACATAGTCCGCTCGGCAACAAAACATCTTCTTGAAAAAAAAGGGAGAGAGAGCAAATGAAAAATAAACAAGAAAGCAAAAATAAAAAAGAAAAGAGAAAGAAAAGAAAAATGAAACCAAGAGCAAAAGAAAAATGGGATGAAATAAGTGCCCAAGTAAAAATAGCATAGTTTCCATTTTGCAACTGGTCCAACCTTGGATCAACCATCTCATGAGCACTCCAATGAGAGGTCAAAATCCTAAGGGTAGGCCATCTCCACGTGCTGACTCCCTAACAAGTACTTTGATGAGGGATCATGCTTTGGCAATAAGCCATCGTAACATTGCATCCTATAGCCACATGTACAATGAGCATCCTTCCCACTTGTTATCCCTTGACCTCTCTCCCTAATCTATTTCCTAACATACCTTATTTCCTTAGCATTGTCAAGCACAGTGAAGTGTTGTCTAATTGGGAATTCAAAAGTGGTGTTGGTGTCATCTTCACTATGGTGTTTCATATTCTTTTTCAACATCTCCTAGACCAATCCTCTAGACGTCAACAAAGAGGGACCAATGAAACACCACCAATTTCAAGCTCTTTTTGTTCAACAATAAATTTGTCTAAGTGTCAAAACTTGACAAAATTTTCTAAGTGGCGGAGATATGCTCTTCAGCATAGCCTGCGTAGCACACATCAAGGCTTGTTTTGCAAAATTTTCTAAGTGTCAATAGCACTTGCATGAAAATTTTTCTAAGTGTCCTACTATGCTCTCAATCTACCTACTATGCTCCCCAGTGTATCCAGCATAGCACATACTTCCATGGCTAGTTTGCCTAAGTGTCAAGCCAAAACTAGTCAAGGGTCACTTCGAATGGATGAAATAGTTTTGTAGATTTTCTAGCTCCTAGGTTGTCATGCTTGCTACGCTTCCTAGCGAAGCCAGTGTAGCACATGTTCTAGTGGCCAGTTCACCCAAGTACCAGGCTAGAGGCTGTTAGAATTGCTCAAGATGGCAAAAATACTTTGAAAAATTTTCTATCTCTTGGGTTTGTCATGCCTGCTATGCTCCCCAACATAGCTAGCATGGCATAGGTTCTAGTACCTAATTTTTCCTAAGTGTTGGACAAGGATTTTTTAAGCTAGCTTGACATGGAAGACACATTTGGCACATTTTCTAACTTCCAAGGCTACCTCTCCTGCTATACCCTAGAGCATAGCTAGCGTACCATGAAGGAAGATTGTAAATATTATCAAAATTTGTCTAAGTGTCCCTACTATGCTTGACTACACTCCCTAGCATAGCTAGCATAACTGGTGTGAAACATCAAAATTTTGCAAATTTTCACCAAGTGTTGTGTTATGCTCTAGAGTGTAGCTAGCTTGACATTAGAGAAAATCCTTTAACAACCTCCAAACGCCTTCAAAACTTGGCATCAGCCTTCATCTCAACTCTAATGTCCCTCCAACAACTAAGATCAATAGCTTGCATCTTTTTTTCACCCCCATTGGTCCCCAAAATTGTTCCTATGCTTGACCCTACTCAAAAGAGGGGAAGATGTAGTCCCAGAGCATAGCCTCCAAGTCGCACTATTTTCCACTATTTGAAGGTACATCATGGTCTCTCAAACTCTGGCACATGTAATCCAAGCAATGTAGTCACAATTCAGTAGTCTCTGGGGACCTGTTGCTATTCTTTATAGCGTAACATTTTGCTACTCTCATGAGAGCATAACATGTTAGTGTAACCCCATTTGTGCTCACCTCACCTGGCATCCATGCCACATGGTGCCCAATCCGTGTTTCATGCTACACCTAGCCCCATAAATAGCCCAACATCTAATACTCTAGGGGTTGGCAAATCAAAATAGCATTGGGCATTTTAAGTTTTTGAGCATCCCTAGTACTCTTGCAGCTAAAAATCTGAGCTTCACATCTTGGTGCCTCCCAAAATGTAGTCCACCATTGCACCTACACAACATGGCAACAACCAACCTAGTAGGTCTAGTCTCCATTGCAATTGTTAGCTCCATGTCCTAAGCATCCCACAGATTGTGACTACATTGTTATGCTACCATTGTGCCTGCCTGATGCTACATACCATTCTCACGTCTTGTCTAATAATAGTTATGATCCCTATTTTTGGGGCAAGGAATTTTTTTATTCTTAAGCTCTGTTCCATTTTCCAAGCATTTTTCTTTGATATTAAGCATAACTCTTGCACTTTTCTATTGTTTGATACATATTTGCACACTCATATCACTATTTTCAGGCTGGGACACCATGCTATAGTTTGGCTTAGCTGGTCCTGGTGTCCGCAGGTACGCTATAAAAACCCTTCTCACATACAGTCATTTTAAGATCATGTAAGTCCCTATCTAATCAACCAGACCATTCAGGGTGCCTTGTTTTCATTTCCTAGCATAACCCTCACATGGATTCAGGGATAGGCTATATGCCCACTGACCTCTCAATGTTCTAGCCATCAATGTTTTTGGACATCACAACAATAACCTAGGGGCTTATCATTTGATATAGACCTCTGATGACGTTGTTAGGTTCAGTCTTAGCATCAAACTCATCGATTTTTTGTTTTGTGTTGGTTCACTATACTGATCTTCTCACTCTACTCATTCATCTCAATCAAATGAGATAAAATATGATTTTGGGTGTCATTCAAAGGTATGTAATCATATGCAGAATGGATATACTCTTTCCTCTCACAATGGATAAGCTCATACTCACATTTTTCTTTAGCTTCCCCACATGGAATGAGTAGGCCTGCTTAAATTTTTGCATGAATGAAATTATAATGCTCTTTATTTATGATGGAAAAATCTAGGCTTTGATCCCTTAGCCTAATGGATTACCTACATTCAACTACTATCAGATCTTTAGGATCATAGACCCTCATGGCCTCTTCACCAGAAGTGTTATTGGTGAAGTTGTAGGGTGATATAGTTGGCTAGCTAAAGGACATGGTGAAAACTATAGTTTTAGCTATTTTAATATTTTTACTAATAATGTAATAAGTAGGATAACCTACTAACATATTTGGTTAAAAATGGAAAGGCAGTGGAAAATAGCTACTAAGTAGTGAAAATGCAGAAAAGGAAATATGGTTTACCTATTAGACAGAAATGGGTGTCACAATAGGAATGACATTAGATGGAACAGTGTTAAACGAAATGACATTGAATAGAATGATTTCAAATAGAATGGAATTGAATAAAATGACATAAAATGGAATGATGTTGAATGGAATGACATCAAACAAAATGGATGTTGGAATATATGGAAAATTTGCAGTAGATGGGAAATTGATAGCAAAACCCAACTCTACTACAGCCAACATTGGTAGGATGGAATGAAAGAACAGAAATGTAGTAGGCTTGGTATTGGAAAAAGATGGATGAAATAAGTTTATGACCAAGAATTTGGGAAAAGGTCCTCCTTCTAGTGCCATAAAACTATTGGAGCTAGAAATCTTGGTTGCTAGAATGGAAAAATCAAAAGATCCAAGTGTTGAAAGAGTTTTAACCCTGAATCCCAAGGGCCTCCAGAGAATAGGACTCAAGGTACCTTGGATAGTCTTACCAATCACCTAGGGACTTATGAAATGTAAAAAAAAAATGGAAAACAAGAACATAGACATAAACATTGACAAAATTGGAAATGAAAATGTAAATGTTAAAAGAAATGAAGTTGTTACAAATCCAAAGATGAAAACAAATGCTAAAATGGAAGCATGAACAAAAACTTGTACAACATGAATAGTAACTTTATAAAACATAAAGAATAAGCTTTACAAAGTACAGATTTCATGCCAAAGGAACTAGAAGTTACTGGTAGGACCTTGAAGTCCATTGGAGAAGGTAGGCTATGTTTCAATGCAACAACATGATCTAGTTTCTTCCTATCTCTAGCTTTCAACAACTTTACATCAATTTCTACTAGGATCTACAATGGGGTTATGGAAATGCATTCTCACTATTTGGAGCAATGGAAACTATGTGGGAGTCTCTATGCCTAGTGTAGTACTAGTTTCTATTACCAAAAGGTGCAAGTAAGATTACAAATGAACTTTTACAATTGTGGAAGTGCAAAAATTACTATTGTAAAGGTTGTAAAAATGCCAAAGTTTGAAAATACCAAAAATTTGGGAATCCAAAATGATGTCAACATTGGATTTTTATAGGGTAGGGTTTCCATTTATGGGGCTATCATTAATTACCATTGATTATTGACAAATTAATGTTAATTGTGGGTTGCAATGGTCATCTACTACCAGCATAGTTGGTCACCTATTATTAGCATAGTTGCTATTTGTGGTAAATTAAGAATGGACTGCACCCACAAAATCCATCTATTTACAATGAATAACAAATAGACTATTGTGACTAAACTGGTAGTGCTTTCCCTACACTAGTAATGGTCAATGGTCATCTATTGTTAGTGTAGTTGCCATTTATAGTAAGTTTAGAATGGGCTATAGTGACAAAATCCATTTTTTAGTATAAATAGTAAATGAAGTTTTTTGACTACACTAACAACATTCCTACTATGCTAGCATTGGTGAACTATACTAATATTTATGAAAAATGGCAAAAGTAGTGAAAAATATGGAGAAAGTTAGAAACTATGAAAGTGGTGGAATCCATAAGAAAGTGTCATGCCTAGTGAAGAATTTTGTCTATGCAAGCCATTGTTGATTTGGGATGACTACATTGGCTATTATTGGAAAAATGGAAATTCCAACAATCCCAACATTGCACTTCTGCTAGGTCTTAGTGGTGACTACGTTGGCTATTGTGACTACTAAAAATATAGTTATTGTCACTACTAAAAATTTCTCAAGTTTAGTTGCCATTTTATCCTTAACAAAACCCATGGAAATACCAATTTTAGCCATTCAAAGGCATTTTTAGCCCTTCTAATTCCAAAAATGGCCATGGGGCATCCTCTTATACTTAGGAAGCAAGAAAATAACAAATTTTAAAGTATTTTTTCACTCCAAAAAGCTAAAGTATGCAAAATTGTAGCTCTTGGTCTACACATCCCACATTTACAATTAGTCCTTAACCCAAGCTGGGAAATAAAGGTTCCAACATGAAATTTGGTGGTGCTTCAAGTAGCAACCAATAAAATTCTTTATACAATCATAGAACATTTAGGCCTAATAGAGCATATGTAATATATGTCAACTTCTAGTCTCAAATCCTTCAATGAATCTTGAGTTGCTAAAAAAGGCTTAATTTCTTTGGACTTTATGGTAGGGAAATAATTCCCTAGAATGATTAATTTCTTGATGGTGTAAGAAACACCATGATTCAATCTCATCCTGGGAAGGCCTTGCACCTAGCTTAATTATGAGTTATTTCCTCACCAATCCATCAAGAAAATCACCTACATTATGAGGGAGGTGAAATAATCATCCATGGTGATAGTGTAGTTCCTTTGGCAATCAACAATGCTAACATTGAATAAGTATCCAAAGTGGAGTTTTAGGAAGAAGCTTCTACTATTAACCATAAAGGTGAGAAGCTTGATAGAATAGGAAAGGCCAAAATCGATAATCATGGGCCTATGAATGCACCATGAGAAGAACTTCCCTTCAACATAGTTAATAAAGAAAATAGAGAGGACAAAATTATGCAAAGTAGACCATACACATTGTCTAATCTCTCAAAGATTAGGAAAAAATTGTGCAATTGATGTATTCCCTGTTAATTCACTCACCCTTGTACCTATGACTATGTAGCCTTCTTTTCCTATAGCCTTCTTAGTCTAGTTTAAATATCATTTGCATGCATCATTTTGCTTTACTTTGTTTTATATTATTTAACTTTACTTCATGCATAATCTAAGATTCCTTTTCATTTATAGTTTACCTTTTAGGAATTTTTATTTTAGAACATAAAATGTGAAAAATACCATAAAAACTTTTAAACCTAAAAGCTCACAAGAAATTTTTAAAATCTAAAAATGACAAAGACTTTTCTTTCCAAAACATAGGGCCCGCCATGGCCTAAAATTGGAAAAACATAGGGTCCACCATGGCCTAAAACTAGAAAATCATAGCACCTACCATGGCCTAAAACTAGCAAAACCTATGGCCCACTAAGTACTAAAACTAGCAAACTCATTGAGGGTCCAACATGGCCTAAAACTGGCAAATCATAGGGCCTTCTATTGCCTAAAACTGGCAAAATGTGGGACTTTCGATGGCCCAAAATTGGTAAAACCTATGGCTCACTAAGGCCTAAAATAGACTAACTTAATGAGGACCTACTATGGCTTAAAATTGAAAAATTGTAGGCTTTTCCATGGCCTAAAACTAACAAATTGCATGGGGCCCACCATGGCCTAAAACTAGCAAATATCTTATAACTTGTTTACAACCTAGCTCACATCCTAGTTGCTTGGCTATTTTACACATCTAAACAATGTAGATTTATAACATGAATGAAAACATAAAACATATAACATGAACAAAAAATTAAGCATCAAAACATATAAATGAAATTAAAAATTTTAAAAATAATAATACTCTAAATGTTTATCATAAATGTGACAAAGGTTTAAAAATACATAAAATAATAAATTGTCTCTCAAACATCCATGGCTAACTCTAGCCACAACATCATAACAACATGAATACCAACTACAAATGAAATGACTAAAGACAACCAATTGATGGTGCTAAGGTGTCACTATAGGAGGTTGAGGTGCATCTCCAACATCATTGCCACTAGGGTTGGCAGTGTTGCTCAATACCTATACTACAATAACATATGTCTAATCAATAATCAACACATGAAATCAAATTACATTAAATCAAATGAAAATAAAACATGCCAAAATAGAATAGAATATGAAAATTGGAAGGACTCTAGTGCAATATCTTCTAGTGGGAGGCTTCAAAGGAGAACCTCCAAATGATGGGGGATTTTATCCTTAGTCATGTGGACCTAGTCCATCTCCCTAAGATTAATACATGTCAATATGTTGCTTTCATCAATCTTGGTCCATGCAAGTGGCTTCCATGAAAATGTAGTAGTAGTCACCTCCCATGAAGTAGTAGAGACCTGAGAAGACGGGGAATCAGCCATTGTTAGAGAGCCTTCAAATAGTTTGAAGATACTTTCTGCTTCAATCCCCTACACAAACAACTCTAACTTGCAATGTTTGGTGGACTTATTTTTCAAAAACTTGATATAGGTTTCATGTTCAACCTTATACTTTTTATTATGATCTTTTTGTGCATAGTGCCACTCTAGGACCAAGGCACTATAGTCTCACCACTCCCTAGCCTTATGCACTAGTAGTTCCATATGTAGTTTCTCCTTAGAAACTTGTCTAGCAAGGGAACCCTTTCCATGTATGGTATTTTGGTACCTTTCCCATTCAATATTTTTAGTTTTCAAGAAACTCCTATTGATCATTTGGGCCTCCACAAATTCCTTGTGATCTTTGAGATCTCTATTCACCTCAACCAACTTCTTGTTTTTCCTTTCCAACACTACAACTTGTTCCCATAGGAACTCATTGGAACATTGAATTTCCCATAGAGTTTTAGTGCATGAAAATGCACATTCAATGACACTTTCATATAACTTTCATAGAACATACTCTATATTTGAGGGCAAGCTAGGAAAGGCATCAATCTCAATGGGACAATTAGGATCCCATCTAATTTTAGGCAATGAAAATAACACAGAAAGACATATGGAAAAAATAATAAAGGAAAAAAAACCATGGAACAATAAAAAAACAAGATAACTAGAATAATATAACTACAAAAAATAAAAAACTAAAAGTTCAAGATAAGAAAAGTTCCTATCGACATCAAGAGAAATCTATTGCAACTGATTGATCATGTCCTCAATCATCCCATTCATGAATTCCCTCTTATCAGGATGTCTACCCATGGCTTCATGTGGAATGTAGAGGTTAGATTAGTGGGCTAAGGCTTAGCAACTATGACAAGCATAATAATTAACTAATGATTAAGACCAAGCTTAAACATAAAACAACAAAGCTCTAACATATGAAAGAAAATGCACATATACTTGGACCATCATTCAAAATCATAGTAGGGGGTTGACCTAGTTTCGAGCGGTCAAATGTAGTTTCAAAATCATCCACTATGACATTAAATAATTCCTCATCCTAATGTAGTTGTAGGAGCTCTCCTCGTGATGCATTTTCTCCTCTAGTTCTACTACTTGGGTTGCCAATTCCTATTGCTTGCCTACAAGGCCAACAAAAACAAAACATAGAATAACTTAGCACATGTTACCAAAAAAGAAAAACATAACCTAAAAACATAAAAAATGTAAAACATAAAACAAACTAGAAAATACCTGCAACCATGTTACATGCCTAGCTAAGTTTAACAACAAATATTCTCTTGGAGGGTTCCTCAATCACTAAGGTTTCTTTCTCAAACATAGGCCTCTTCAATTTAGTCTAGCTACACCTTTAGCTTTACCACACAATATCTTTGCATTTTCAATGATGCCATGTTCAACTTGGGGCTTAAACCCCATGATGTCAAGGGAAGCATAATGCCTACCACTAAGTTCCTTAATGGTAACAAATAGCAACTCCTCGATGTCCTCTAGTGGATTCTGAGCCTACATGGTGGGATAAACATGTTTCAACCAAGGCTTGGAGAGTTGGGATGGATCTTGGCTTACACATTGTCCATCCTTCCTTACCACTAGGAATTCTATGAACCTCCTTATATATGCTGTGAAAAATGCATAGGGCATGTGGCATTTCATCATAAGATTATTCCGAAGTTTAAGGATCTCCCCACATAACCTGGAAGACAAATGACCAACCTACTTAATTTAAGCATCCTTCAAAAGGACCTTCCTCATGGTCCATGTCTACTCAATGTCAATGATCTTTCCTTGTGAAAAGAACTTAGGGAACACTTGGGTGTAGAATAATGGATATGTCTATCTAGCCTCTGCAACTTGAAACTAGTTAAGAGAGAATTCCTTGTGATCACGAGAAGTGTCTAACCATTCTTCCACTTCATCTTATTGATCCACCTCTTTACCTACTTTGGTGAAAATATTCAAGCCCTCACAAGGGATGTAGAAGAGGTCACTAAAGGTAGATTCATTGATGGCCATGGTTACTAGCACATCATGAATTTGGATGATGAACTTCTTCACTCCTTTTTCAAGGGAGTCGATGATGTTCACCATCTTGATGGGTAGGAATAGGTCGATTGGGGCCCATGAAAAGATCTAGAAAACCTACATTAGTGATTTTTTCATGGATGTTTCTAGGTGTCTTACTTGTGAACCACTACTATGCCAAATCCACATCACCATACCTAAGGGTGAGAGACTCCTCAGAGCATTCTAAAATGACCAACATGATGTTGGAAATGAGGTAGCCCCTATAATATAACAAAAGGCTAATTAGCTTAGGCATAGGCACATCACACAAAATCAAACTATAACAAGTATAACCAATCAAAATCAAATCTATAGTGATACCAATAAAACCATTTAAACACTTAAAAGGCTAGATAGCCTCTAAGTCTATAACCATGAAAATGTTGACGTAGCATCAAAATAAAATATAACAAAAGAATAAAATGAACAAGAAAAAAATTTATTATTTGTCTTTTCAGATGAAGGAAATGTAGGAATACTAAGGGGAATATGCATATCTATGCTAAAATTAGGAATTTCCCACTAGCTATGGGTCATCCCATTTGCCAAGCACGTACTATAGGCTTTGGCATAAAGCATGGTATATCTACCAAAGTCACCTTTGAGTTGCTCCATCACAATGAACCTTACCACTTAGCCTTTGATAAATACATCCAATCTTATTTGGGCTTAAGGTAAGAGTTGGTTACTTTTGATCAACCCTTGAGCATCAATCTTGTACCTACAAGAATAATAATGTTTAAACAAAAATACTAAAAACCAAAATAACCCAAAGAAACTAAAAGTGAACCAATAAAAACATAATTTTACACTTTCTCCTCCAAATGGTAGATGATGCCAAGAGGGTTCTAGAATGGTGTGTTGATCCACTAACCAATAAGAAATGTACTATTAGCAATATATTGGATGAACTCGAGCATGTACAAAATTTTGGACAATTTACAAGTTCTCGCATTTTACTTGTTATCATGTTGCTCATCCTTAGCATGATTTTCAATAATAAAATTGATGATCATACATGTAGAATGGGACAGTAGGGTCTCCACAATCACTGAAGCAGTCTCCAAGACCAAGTGTAACCACACTATCACACTAAAGTTTTGGAGTAACAAGGCTAAGAACTTCTTTGGCCTAGGCTAAAACCATAAGGAGCCACACTTCAAGACCATGTCAGTAGGTGGGGTGTTAGACCCTAGTACATGAATGTGGCAAATCAAACCCACCAACTTGATGACCATCAAGATTGGTTTCAAAAAGGCCTTGCGCACAACAGCAACAACCATTAAAACCATAAATGATCATAACAAAAAAAATGAATAACTATCCAATAACCAAAATTATTAAAACCTTAGTATCAATATCCCCACTTAAGACAAATAATAAAATTTATAATTTTCAACACTTAGAACCAAAGACAAGATAATAACCAAAATTATAACTAATTTGCACATTAAAAAAACAAAAAGAACCAAGTAGTCAACTAACAATAAATAGCAGTTTCATGGTAAAATATGCATAAATAAATGTAAAATTATTTATGTAGAAACATTGAAGCCATGAAAAATATCTTGTACCTACTACAATAGTCATAAAATCCCAAATTTAATTTTACAAAATCCTAGTAAATAGTGAAACTAGTTGTAGTAAAAACTCTAGGAAGGCTAGCCCAAAATTTTAGAAAAATTCAAGTGATTGTTGAAAACTAAAATAAAACATGAAAGGAAATTCAAGAATCTTGTAACATTTCTATTTAAAAAAAAACTATAGAAAAGAAAAAACCAATCCTATTTGTATAGGTATGGAAGTTTGTAGTTTTAACAATAAAAAATGCAATTGTACAAGGCATAAGAATGAAAGTGACAAATTAGAACTAAATTTTTTTTCTTAGTATAGGAACTAAGTATGCATGAAATTCAAAAAAAATTGGCATCTATACTACATTCCTAAGCCTAGAAAAAATTTTTGTAATAATTTAAAACCATAACCAAATTCAACCAAAAAAGTGCACAACAACACAAAACTAAAGAAAACAATCACTAATGAAAAATGTCAAAAAAAATTTAATTTTACTAAAAGTAATTCCAAACCCTTCCTAACACCTCTGAGAATTTTTAAGAATCTGAGATGCTGGTGGAAAAAAGTTTTCAAAGTGCCAATGTTGCTCATCTTCACAAGGATAAAACCATAAAACCCAAAAATCTCACTTTTCGCCAACTCATGAAAACATTCACCAAAAATTAACCACAAATTCAAATTCAGTGATTCCAGAATTATTTGAAATTTTAAATGATTAAATAATAATCCATTACTTCAGAAAAAAAAAATTATTATCTATTTTTGCAAAAAAAAAAATAGAAAGTGACATGAAAAATAGCAAAAATTGTATAAATCCTTGTGTATTGGCTTATAGAAAAATTCATAGAAAATTCATTATAAGTCAAAATTTAATGGTTCAAACACCATTTCAACCATTAAACAAAGTACTACAATCCTATCTCCACAAAAAAAAAAATAGAAAATCATAACCGTTTCCTCACAAAAAATACAAAAATGATGTTGCTTTTTCGTGGGAAAAGCTAAAAAATGCATAAAAAAAGGGCTAAAACTAGATTTATAACTAGGCATAGTAGAATCCTAACACCAAAAAAACACTAAAACCCCATGAATATGAACTAAATCAAATGTAGGAATTTTACAAGATTCAACTGTAACCAACACAAACAAAATGCCCAAGTTTATAGCAAAATTTCTTTAGAAATGATTGTGAATTGTGTACTAGGGAGTGATGGTGGAAGGTTCTTCTCTTAAAAAGGACCATGATAGCTTGGAGAACCCTCTTAAAGTAGCATCAGTTTCCTCCAAGGCTAGATTCTTGTTCATCAAAGTTCTCCTCTTAGACATCTTAAACAAGTGGTGCCAAAATTGATAGGATCTTCAAACTTCTAAACCTCTTGTAGCAACTACATTACCTCCATGGTGTAGGATGGCTAGATTATGTTGGGGATAGGTGTGTTTGAAGAAAGAATAGGAACATAGTTTTGATACTAGGCATTGCAGGTTGGAAGTGAGGAGAGGAATTTTGTTTATGTAAAGTTTTAATGTGGTAACCAATCCCAAGCTTATGTGATGATCACCAAAACCCTAGCTTCCAAAAACACTTGTACAAGTATCACTTAACTTCATGAACACAATTAGAAGGTAGGACTATGCTAGTTTGGTGAGAAAATAGTTTGTTTAATAATTCAAACTTAAGATGGGCCCCACTAGGTGCCTCTCCAACAAGCCAATAAAAATCCTAATACACTTGGATTTTAACTTTTTCATGGTAACTATGTTGGCACCAATCCATGCCATTTTTAAACCCAAAGCTTTATGTCCAAAACAAGAAACTAGGATTTAATAGAAGAAACCACCAAACACCAAGAAAAGCCAAAAATCATATCAACACTTACTATTTTTGAGTAACTATGCTAGCTAGTAGCTTGACTATGCTAGCTAGTAGCTTGACTATGCTAGCTAGTATAGTCCCAAGTAGGATAATGTCTTCCACAAGCAAAAAAAAGTATTGATTAACTCTAGAATTATTACACCCTACACCAAAACCTACTCAAAACCTTTGATAGCTCTAAAACTACACAAGAATGATAAAAAAGAACCAAAGATCATTTCTTTTACATGGACTACACTAGGGAAGATCTCAACTATAATGGATAGTATAATCCCAATGTATTTGAACAAGAGATGAAGACCAAAAGCTAAAATAGCCTCCAAAATGATCCACTTTGAACCCCAAAGTCTCTGATAATCCTAAAATACAAGAAAACCAAGTGAAAATGGAATAATTCCTACTTCCAACTTCACACTATGCTAGGAATGGCTAGGACTATAATGGTTAGCATAGTCCCAACATAGTTGGGTGAGGATGGACAACTAAAAATCATAAATATCCTTCAAGTTGACATATCTTGGCCTTTACACTTCCTCAAAGCCTCTGGTGACCTTGTACCAGAAAACGTTGGAACAAAAGCAAACCAAATCCCATTTCCACATTGGAACTATACTAAGGAAGCCTGAAACTAAATTGAATAGTGTAGTACCACTATGGAAACACCATGAAAAGCCTAGGTTTTGGCTCCGCTATGCTAAACCAATCTTTAACTATGTTGGCTAGTGTAGTCATGAGGTGTTGATGCCAAAACTACACCTTTAGTTGTCTACTTTAACTTCCAAATGGCCTCTTTAGCCTCTCTAGGATCTGATGCTACCCTGGTAAGCTAATGAAACACCTATTTCAACTCTAAGACCTCACACAACTACTTTTCCCATGCATCTACTCTAGGATTATGGTAGCCAGCATAGTTCCATTGTAGTCACCAGTATTCACACCATCTATAGCCTCTAGAAGATCAAAATAATGTCAAAATTCATCAATATCCAATCTTGGTCCACTACACTAGCCATAAAGACCATGAGGATCCCAAAACTAGCCATAACAAACTTGGAAAACCATCTACTAACATCAACTACACTACAACCTATCCCAACTACATAGGTCACTATAGGCCTAGTTGGGCCCAACATAGTCACAATAAAAGGTCTCAATTTTGACTTCAAATTGCCTCCAAAAGACCTTAACAAGTGTCCAAATTCAGTTTTCAACCTTGTAGACCAATACCATGGCTTACTAATGTCTAAAATTTGCAAAATCTAATCTTGATTGACCAATATTAACCATGTTTTACCATAGGTTTTCTACCTTGATTGGTTTGAACTTATTTCACTATATTTCAACTTAGTTTGACATTGGTATGCATTATTGACCTTTGTTGCCATATAATTTGATGTTATTTGGCTTCATTTTTATCATTTTAACATCATTTAGCCTTGTCCCACCAAATGTTTTTATCATTTACCATCATTTAACCTTAGAAAACTATGACCTTATTTTATTTAACCTTAGAAAACTATCATTTTTATCACTATGACCTTATTTTACCCTCTAGAACATCATTGGGTGGGATTCAATCATCATTTGAGCTCCATTTGACCTCATTTGGCTACCATGTGGCTTTGTTCCATGTTAGTTAGCCTCTTAATTTACCCCATCTACCTAATCCTATCCTCTATGTCCTCTAGTAACTATGTTTTAGCCCTTTTCAACCTTGTTTGATGGTGCTTGACCATCATTAGACAACCATTTGACCTTAATTGACCAACATTTGACCTTGGTTTAGCCTCATTTCATGCTCTTTAGCCTTTGCTTCACCTTGTCCACCTTTAAATTCACTTATATGACCTCTATTGACCATGTTTGGTCCTTACTTAACATCATCAAATGAATTTTAATCATCATTTATCCTTCATTTGACTCAATTATACCATATTTTGCCCTTCATTTGACCTTATCTAGCCTCTATTTCACCTCATTTGTCTTTAGCTACCTTTAGTAACCTTTAAGTGGCCTTGTCTAAACCTTTCTTGGCCTTTATTTTGGCACATTTTGGCTATTGCTAAAGTATTTTTCTTTATTTTGCCATTAGTTGCTTATTTTATCACATATGTGTCACTTAATGTGCTAATGGTTGATCTACAAGATTGAAGTATGGATACTTGGGAGCAATTCAGTATACCTTTGAGTCTAAATGGGCCTTATGATAATGTTGAAAGATGCATTAACCTTACTTACCTAGATCTTGAGCCTAAGAGTCTAGTTGACCACATAGCCTCTATAGAGAAACCCCTAGAATGTCTTGAAAATCTATTTAAAACACTTGACCTTAAGGCTAGCAAAATTATTGAAGACTCTCTAGTTGAGGTTCCTATCATGACACACAATGGTGAGGAGAAAACACTAAAACTAAGTTCTTCAATGGAACCTCAACAGGCTCAAGACATCGTCAAGGTCCTCCAAAATAACATTAAGACATTTTCTTGGTCATATGAAGATATTCTAGGTCTTGAGCCATGCATAGTGCAACATAACATCATACTCAATCCTAGTATAAAACCAATTAAGTAAAAGATTTGTAAGATTAGACTAGATTTGGCCCTGGTTACCCATAATGAAATCACAAAACTATATCAGGCTAGTTTCATTTGAGTTGTCAATTACATAGAATGGGTATCCAACATAGTGGTAGTCACTAAGAAAAATGGAAGTATATGCATCTATATCAATTTTTGAGACTTGAATAAGGCAACCATCAAAGATGATTTTTCTTTGCCTAGTATTGAACAACTTATCAATACTATGGATATACATGCCTTATTATCCTTCATGGATGGGTTCTTAGGATATAAACAAATTAGGATTAATGTAAAACATCAATTTTGCATGACCTTCATGATCCCTTGAGGTACCTTCTGTTACACCACATGCCCTTTGGCCTAAGGAAAGTAAAAGCAACCTACCAAAGATTGATGATGTATATCATTAGTAATTATATGCTAGGATTGCTCAATGACTACATAGACAATATAGTTGTTAAGTCCAAAGTGAACAATGATCATGCACATGACCTTGACCTTGTGTTGAAATGATGTCTCAAATATGAGCTTAGGCTTAACCCTAAGAAGTGTGCCTTTGGCACCAAAACTAGTAAAATTCTTGGCTTTGTAGTATCCAAAGTAGGAATATGTGTTGATTCTAATAATTTTAAGGTCATATCTAACTTGGTAGCACCAACCAACCTTAAGGAGCTTTGGGGGTCTTAAGGCAAATTATAATTTATTCATAGGTTTATCGCTAGGCTTACAGATAAGTTATAACCTATGCAATACTTACTTAAGAAATGATTTCACTATGAGTGGATGACTCAATGCCAAGAAGTCTTTGAAAACATTAAGAGTTAGCATAACTACACAAGGTCTATCCCCAATAAAAGGATAAACCTTTTTACATCTACGTTGCTATCTTTGACTCATCCATTGCCTCTCTACTTTATATGAAATGAAAGGATGGAGTAGAGCTACATCTATACTACCTAAGTCATGCAATAATTACCCATGAGAACTAATACACTAAAGTAGATAAGTATTTTCTAACCCTAGTCTTCTCATTGAAGAGGTGGTAACACTACCTCCTTAGGAGCTAGGTCAATGTCATTTGCAAGGACAATGTACTTAGAGCCATAACAACCAATATCTACGAGAGTAGTTGTATAACCCATTAGAAAGCCATAATAGTTGAATTTGATCTACATTATGTCTCCCAAGCATCAACGAAAGGCTAAGTGATAGCCACACAACTTACTATCTCACTAGTGGAAGACCACATAGCTATAGATCCTAAATTTCCTAATGAGAATATCAACATTATGAGAAAATTACCTAAGGACTATGAGGCAATTATGCACAGTGATGGAGCCTCAAATACCCATGGGGCTAGTGCTACTACCATCATAACATCACCTTCTAGTGAAATATAACTTTTTTCCTATTTTTTCAAATTCCCATGTACCAACAATATGGTGCAATATGAAAGGTTGATTATGGTAATAATGGTAGTCCATGACCAAGGAATAAAGCATTTGATGATTAAAGGTGATTCATAACTTGTGTTTAACCAAGTAATAGAGGTTTACATGTGCAAAGCCAAATGTTTGCAATCTTTCTATGACTTAGGAAAGAAATTAATGCCATAATTCATAGATGTTAGTATCCAACATGTACCCCAAACCAAGAACATGCTAGCTAATGCCATTATGACCTTAGCCCTGAGTATGACACCTAATGTGTTTAGTAAGTTACCCTTCTTAACCATGATCTATGCTATTCCCATCACATTGAACACTGAAAAAAACTCTATAGCCTTCTTCAGTACCACCCCTCTGAGGGAATGGTATGAAGATATCAGATTTTAGCTTATGCATGGTGAATCTCCACAAGGCTTGGACTACTTCTCAAAAAGACATTGTATATAAAAGATAAACGTATTACGTCATCATAGGTAATAATACATTATGTCAATGGTCCTATGATAGCATATTATTAGTGTTCTTAGGTAAAACTAGAGCCCACATAGTCCTTAAGCAAGTTCATGAGGGCATATGTAAAGGACATATAGAACCTAGAGCTATGGTTGCCAAGATTATATAGCTAGGTTATTACTAGAACTACATGAAAAATGATTGTCTACAGAAGGTTAAAACTTGGAATACTTATCAATGTCATAGTAACCTAATACACATGCCACCAACTGAGTTACATACTTCTTAAATAACTTGGTCATTTCAATGATGGGAGTTGGACATTATTGGACTTATAATGCCAAATTTTTCCACAAAGAATAGCTTTATCATCACTACAAACAAGTACTTAAAAAAGTGGGTTGAAGCCATTTCCTTAAGGAAGAAAATGTCTCAATGATTCTATAGATTTATACTAGATAACATAGTAGCCCATTTTGGCATACCTATGACCATAGTCACAGATAATGAACCACAATTTAGTAGCTAAGAAATGAAAACCTTTTATCAAGACCTAGTTATTAAAAATTTATTTTCATCACTATACTACCCTCAATCCAATGGACAAGCTGAAGCTAGAAATAAGGCCATCATAAACATGCTTAAAAATATGATAAATAATAAAAAACCCAAATGGCATGAGCAACTTGCCCATGTGATTTGGACGTATTAAAAAACCTATTGGACTACAACTTGTGTAACCCCATATAGCCTAGTTTATGGTTCTGAAGCTAATTTTCCTATTGAATTATAGGTCCTATCACTTCAACTAGCTCTATTAGACTTCATTGATGATAAACATAACAAGGAGTTACATATCATGGACTTGGACTTTGTAAACGAGTAATGGGTATATACACTGACTCACATTGAGAGATACTAGAAGAGGTAGAAATAATAGCATTGCCATGACCTGAACAAATGAAAGATCAAGGAAGGATACTTGGTCCTCAAAGCTATTTGTGAGCATGAAAACAAATTCTCAACCAACTAGAAAGGGCCTTTCTTAATCACTAAGGCCTATGGCAATAGAGCCTTTAGAATAGAAAACATGGATGGGAATGAATTGGCCAATCCAATTAATCATTCCTACCTTAAACTTTATTACATCTAACATGCTTTCTTTAAAGGCATCAACATTGATATCCAAAACCATAGTAACCAATAACAAGTAAGCTAGTATTCCTTTCTTTACCTCTTTTTGCACAACAAGTGGACTAAAAGACTTTGTAATATCTATAGTGCAATATACAAATCCCTTCTAGGTGTAATGATTGTGACCTTCAGTGGCCTAATTTGCTAATTCTCTCATATGACCCTATGCATTATATTATAACAACATGTATTCTTGGTCTTTTCTTCTTATCATCTTGGAGTTGTGCTTGCAAGATGAAGCATGGAGTCATTGTGAAGGTAAAACTCATTATAGTGATAGGTTATCATGTGATCTTGATGTGTAGGATTTGGTATATCCTATTGTACCAAGAGTGCTTGTATGATAATTCCTACTTGACATTACTTCCAATAGAACCCAATCCCACAACTTGATTATGACCTTCCTTACCCCAAATAATAATGTTGATCTATTTTTGACATTAATGCATTGTGGCCATTCGACATCTCCTTCATCATGCTCCATCATCAAGATTATTGGATGTAACACATCTCATTCAATGGGAAACCAAATCAAATCTAGCCTTGGTAATGAAATCCAAAGAGGTTTTCATCCCATAAAAAATGAGGACCAAGAGATAGATCAATGCCTCCAAACATACAAATGGAGAAGCCTAACAACCTAAGAAACCTTGGAGTGAACTATGGTTCCTTGAAAACACTACTAAGGACCAACACTTAGAAGCACAAAGTCTAAAGATCTTATTGATCATTTAACATGTCATTGTCATAATGGTAGCCATGATGTCAACATATGGAACTCATTATTAACCCTTATAATCATTTTCTTATAGCTAAATATGACATTTATCCTATATCATCTCATCATAACCTTACACTATTATCACCAGCAATCTTCTATATGGTTCAATACTATTGAATCAAGTGTAGAGAGGAAATGTTGGTGATTGACCTACAATGGTGTTTTGTATTATTTGTCAATGTCTCTCAGGTCAATCTTACAAACATCAACAAAGAAGGGCCAATGAAACACCACCTAGAAAATTCATGTTGTAACCTATAAACCTTCACTAGTCAATTTGAGGTATGATTCTATTGTAAATGTGAGTTTTATGGTCCATGAGCTACAATCTTACATAAATTATCGCTTTGGGGTTGAAAAATTCCTCAAAAGTTGCTATTGCCTTACTTCCCAAGTAGAAAAAGAAATATCATGTCTATATTTGGGCTTGGGAAGGATAAAAATGCCTTAGGGACCACCAAATTTGGCATTTTCATGGGTGTTTATGGGTTATAGCTTAAAATATGATAGAACTACCTACACCCAATGTTGGTGGTGTTGGAATTTCCATTTCCCAACAATTCTCAGCATAGTTGTCACAAAACCCAATGTGGGAGCTACAAGGCTAGCATTTAAGTTGTTTGGTTTTCAATTTTTCTAATTATGGCTAGCATATTCATCACAGTTTCTAGTTGTAACAACATGATCAATGTATTCATCATAGATTAATAGCAATATTCACATGGCCAGTGTAGTCACCATGTTTCTAAACAATTCCAACAATTCTAGCATAGCTCTCTAAGGCTAGCATAGGTGTGGTGAAGCCATCATAGTCACAAAAGTCCATTTACTATTTTTAGTATCTAGTGTGGTTTTGATGGCCCTAGGATGTCAAAACTTGTCATATATGGTCAACTACATTGGGAATTATGACCTACAACACTTGCAAAAAACATAAATCTATCAACAATCATGGTAGAAATGTTTACCCTAATTGCAAAATTTCAAAGCCTATAAAAGCCAAACTTGAAAACATCATTTAGGTTCTAAACATTTTTACAATCTAGCAACCTAGAAAATTTTGTAACCTTAAATATTTTACATTCATTTTGACATTTTTAAGACTTTTGGATCACATTGGTATCTACCTAAGTATTAGAGGCTCTCAGTGTAGTACTATTGTAACAAGAGTTGAACACCACTATTTACACTATCTTCACCAAAGTGATAGATCCAAGTGAGACCTAGTAAGAAGATGTTAACAATTGAGGTTGGGAAGTGCTTGGATCATAGAGTTGAACTACAAAACAAAACCCACCAACTCCAATAGGCTTCAAGCTCCATTTCAGATAAGCTTCTTGTGCATTTTGTTAACCTTTTAGTATGTCAAAACCTTAAGAAAAATGTAGAATAAATAAGTTTTTTTGTGGACAATATGTTTACAAGACATGAAAAAGAACTCCATATCAGGACTAAGGACTTAAGAAAAATGAAATCTCCAAAAAATTGACAAAGTAAAGATCCAATGAGCCTACATGAGAACATGAATGAGCATGGAATAAAACCAAAGACTACAAACCAAATGAAGATGCTCCAAGGATTGAGAAGAAGCCAAATTAACAAGAGAGCCTCAAAAACTAGAGTTCAAGAGTTAAGTAGACATCTTTTCCAAGAAGAAAGTAATCATAAGAAGATGTCTCTAAGAAACAGTAGACATCTCCATCTAAAAGAAGACATCTTCTTAGAGAAGTCTCTATAGAGACATCCCACTTTAGAATGAGATGTCTCTCCAAAATTGAGACAACTCTCAAGTAGACATCCTAGCTTTGAAGGAGACATCTACACTAGCCATTGAATAGCCATTTCATGAATTTTGAACCATTTTCAAAAACTTCAAAGCTATAAGAAGACATCAAGTTCTTAAGAACTAAGAACATATTATTAACATTGAATAAATCATTGTCTAATCTATGCTCTTGCACTCATGTCCTTCATTATCACATCATTTTCTTGTTTGTATGCTAAGTTGAGCCTAACTAGTAAGGTCTTGTAATTGTAGTTACATTGTTTCCTTGCTTTTTACATTGTTTCTTATTGCCCTATGGTGTTGATGTGCTTCTTGCAAGAAGGAATCTGTATTAATCTAGTTAAGATCCTATGGGATTTAGTGGTTTTGTAGCATCAAAACACTCTAAAGAAAAGCTTAATTTTGTAAAGGTTGTGGGATCCTAGAAACCTCATTATGAGCTTTTTGGGACCTTGTAGGGTTGAGTAATTTTGCAATGATGAAACACTCTAGTGTAGAGCTAAAATCTTGTATAGAATGTGGTTTCCTTCAAATCACATTTTAAGCTTATTAGGACCTTATGAGGTTGAATGGTTCTGCAATGATAGAACACTCCAAAGTGAAGCTTAAATCTTGTAAAGGTTATGGTGTCCTTCAAACCACATTTTAAAGAAACAAAGTTCAAAGGTATGCATGGTTTCTACCCTCTAAATATGGACCTACCCAATTTGGGGAATCATGTAAAATTTATCTTTAATTTTGGTGACTATAGTAATTTAAATTAGAAAACTTATTCAAACCCCCTTCTAATTTCTTTATCTTCAAGTGGTATTAGAGCCTGTTACTTCTAGTTTTGAGTGTAATAACTTAGGAGTGAATAATAGGAGGATTATACATCAAGTCACAAATGTTAAATGTGATCACCTTTACATGCTAGAAGGCTCAATTGAAAAAATTATTTAAGTGCATGAGGCTCATAGTTTTGGTATTCATCTTGGATAGATGCACTCAACTCATCGGCAACATTTTAGGTAGAAAAGATAAGAGTAGAGGTAAGTAATCTAAAGTTTCAAATTTTGATACTTTTTCTATTCATNACCTTCTTTTCACTTGATTCTTCACATCTTTCTATTCTCTTTACCCATTTGATTTTTCCTCCATTCATTTTTGCCCTGCAAGATTTCCTTTCTAGGTGCATTTGCATTTGGGTAAGACCACAGACTATTATGATATGACTAGGTGTTGATGTGATAATATTTTAAAATGTAATTCCATTGCTTATGCCAAAACCTATTACAATAATAACATCTAACCTTTCTATTGTGGTTAAAGTGATCAAACATTGAAACTTCTCTTAGTTGGAATGTAGTACTTGTTGACACTTTAATCTTTGGAGAAGCCTTTTGTTGGGATGAAGTTTGTGTAGATGCTCCTTCTTGAAAAAAACATCCTAGTTCACTTTTATTGTGTGGACGCCTTCCTTGCCCAAGAAATATTTTNACTTGTAAATGAGAGGTTGGTCAAAGGAAAAGAATCCCTTAAAATATTTCTTGGGCAAGGAAGGCGTCCACACAATAAAAGTGAACTAGGATGTTTTTTTCAAGAAGGAGCATCTACACAAACTTCATCCCAACAAAAGGCTTCTCCAAAGATTAAAGTGTCAACAAGTACTACATTCCAACTAAGAGAAGTTTCAATGTTTGATCACTTTAACCACAATAGAAAGGTTAGATGTTATTATTGTAATAGGTTTTGGCATAAGCAATGGAATTACATTTTAAAATATTATCACATCAACACCTAGTCATATCATAATAGTCTGTGGTCTTACCCAAATGCAAATGCACCTAGAAAGGAAATCTTGCAGGGCAAAAATGAATGGAGGAAAAATCAAATGGGTAAAGAGAATAGAAAGATGTGAAGAATCAAGTGAAAAGAAGGTAGTGAAAGAACTCACAACAATTTTTTGAAATGAAGCAAGACATTAGAAATAAATGAAATTGATTTGAAAGGAGGAACTTCGAAAGAAGAACCTGAGCTCCAATCTCCTTAAACGTCTTGATCTCTATTAGCAAGCAAGGTAAGTAATGATAAGTATAGTTATAATCCTTATACCTTGAATTGATGAGCTTAGACTAGATTATTTTATTTTTATGATTGAACAAAAGCTTGTGCTTTTTCTAAAGTTTTTACTGATAAATTATCTTTTGAATTTTTAACTAGAATGTATTAGTTTCAAGTGGTTTAAAACCCTTGATTGTAATTCATGGATCAAAAGCTTTTTGTTAAACATTAATTTCTATTTAAAAATATATGTCTTCTGTTCCATATGATATGGAATTGTTTCTTCCCCTTAAAATCATAAAGTCAAATTTTTTTTAGAAGATTTTTTATGTATGATAATTGAAGCATTTGAATTAGTGCCTTTAATGTAATTCATGTATCTTCTGAGAAAAGAAACATTTTAAAATAAATTCCTTGATCATATGAATTATTTGATATCTTTATCATAAATTACTATTAATATGATGCCTTGCTCTCAAAAGTCTCCAAACTCAATCTTGATATGGCACTCCAGATTTATGGAAACATCACCCAATCCTTGTATAATTCTCAATGAATGTGTGATGTTTATGTGTGTTTTTCTTGTGTTGATTTTCTTTATGAGGATTTTAAGATATTTTACCATGTTTGGGGGTGTTTTATATGAGTCTAGGAGGTTCTAGACCTCAAAAAGAGCATTCTTATTTTTGGCCCTAATAGGTTGGATGTTTACTCTAACAGTTAGATGCCTTAAATGCATTTAAGACATCTCATTCAGATAGTAGATTAGGAGGTAGATAGGAAAAATAATCTATGAATGGATGTCCAAGCAATGGATGCTTTATAAAATTTGAATACTATAGCTGCTACTATGATTTTTGAATCATCAATGTCTAATAACATAGTTTCTTTTTTGAAAAAAGGGATTCCTTGTTGAGTATCTAGAAGGAAATTTTTTTTTGACATAACTAATGGGACACCCTAGTCTTCACACTTAATCTTAATGTCATAATGCATCTAGTATTTTGATGATAGAAGAAAAATTTAGATTACATCATTGAAAAAAACAAGCTGATCCTAAAAGTCTCAATAGGAGAATACCAATCTCTCTACAACAGATGCATTATGACCAAAGAACTAGAAAAAAATACAAGCACAAATGTAGGGGGACCTTGTACCTCCTCAACAGTTATCATCTATAGGCCACCAGTGTAGGGGGTGTCTTTTGACACTCTTACCAAAAGATACTTAAGCAAAAAGACTTTCCACTACAACATCCATAGCTAAAAATAAGCAACAAGAGAACTATTCATTTTAGATGATGGTAAAGTATCCTAGGTAAAAGTATGAGTTAATTTTGGTGAAGATATCTATTGGATATTTCACCTTGTGATGTATTTCTTGCTGCTAGCATTTAAAATTAACATGACTATATACAAATTGCTTTGTGGACATATTGTTAAGGATATGCTTAGTTGTTGAGAAATTTAGCTTGAGAAGTTGTATTGATTTCCTCTTTCTTGTTAAATGTGCATGTATATACTCTTCGTTTTATAGAATTGTTGTGTCTTCTCTTTTTATTAATGTTTTAAAAGAAGGAGAATATTGGATGATTATAGAATCATGAGATATTAGTTATTTGTTACTAATGTCTTATTTGGTTTTAAATACTCTTAGACATCAATTAAAAGTCTTGGCTTAGTTGTGCCTCATTATAGATAAAGGACAAGTCTTAATGAAATGTGGTTTTTCATCATCGTCCTATGAATTCAATACTTAAGAATGTGTACTATTTAATGGATATTCATCATGTTTTCTTCCTTAGATAAATGTTTGTATTTCTATGGGATTGTCATATGATATTATGTAGCTATGATGGAACTTTATTGAGAATTATTGTTGGTCCTTCTCATTTTTTCCATCCCTTTTTAGGTGCTATTCAAAAAGGAGAAGAGAGTAGAATATTTGATTAATATTTAGTTGGAATCAAGATGTCAAGCATGTTAACTTTATATATTTTTTTGATGGATTATAATTTTCTATATGTATATATACATTTGTGCCATTTAGCTTTCACATATATTTGTGCTATATTTCTTTGGGATACACTAATCCATTTTCTTAAGTTTTGGACATTAGCAAAAAGGGAAGGAGTGTTTAACTTTTGGTATTTCAAATCCTTAAGAAAAAAGGAAAACAAAGAATGTTTATTGTGGATAATGTGTCTACAAGACATGAACAAGAACTCCACATTAGGACTAAGGACTCAAGAAAAACAAGATCTAGAACAAATTGACAAAGTGAAGATCCAATGAGCCAACATGAGAACATGAAGGAGCATGGACTAAAACCAAAGATTAAAAACCAAATTAAGATGCTCCAAGGATTGAGAAGAAGCCAAATTAATGAGAGTAAGCATCAAGAACTAGAGTTCAAGAGTTGAGGAGATATCTCTAAGAAACAATAGACATCTCTGATAAGAAGAAAGTAATAAAAGGAAGACATCTTTGAGAAATAGTAGAAATTACCATCTAAAAGAAGACATCTCCCTAGAGATATATCTATAGAGATGTCCAACTTTAGAATGAGACATCTCTCCAAAATTGAGGCAAATCTCAAGTAGACATCCTAACTTCAATGGAGACGTCTATACTAGCCATTGGGTAGTCGTTGCATGAATTTTGAACTATTTTTAAAAACTCTAAAGCTATAAGAAGACATTAAATTCATGAGAATTAAGCAAGTATTGTCAACATTGAAGCAATCATTTTCTAAATCTATGCTCTTATACTCCTATCCATCATTGTCACATCATTTGCTTGTTTGTATGCTAAGTTGAGCCTAAATAGCAAGATCTTGTAATTGTAGTTACATTTGTTTCTTAATTTTTACATTATTTCTTGTTTCACTGTGGGGTTGATCTACTTCTTGCAATAAGGGATCTATATTGATCTTGTCAAAATCCTACAAGATTAAGTGGTTTTGTAGCATCAAAGCATTCTAAAGCAAAGCTTAATTTTGTAAAGGTTGTGGGATCCTTGTAGCCACATTTTAAGCTTATTAGGATCTTGGGGGATTGAGTGGTTTCATAGTAACGAAACACTTTGGTATGGAGCTTAAAGCTTGTATAGGGTGAAATTACCTTCAAACTACATTTTGAGCTTCTTGGGACCTTGTGGGATTGAGTGGTTTCATAGTGACCAAACACTCTAGAGCAAAGCTCAAATCCTATAAAGGTTGTGGTGTCCTTCAAACCAAATTTTGAAGAAACAAAGTTCAAAGGTGTGCATGAATTCTACCCTCCAAATATGAACATACCCAAGTTGGGGAACCACATAAAATTTATCATTGATTTTGGTGGCTACAATAATTTAAATTTGGGAACTTATTTAACCCTCCTAAGTTCTCAATCTTTACATTTGAGCACATAATTTGTACTCTTTGAACTCTACACTTTAAGAATTTTTGTTATTTTTAATAAAGTTTGTTAGTTCATTTATAGTGTAGATTTTATTCCAAGATTAATTTTGTGTTTATTTTCTATCAAATCTACAATTTTATTTTTCATTTTTTCTTGTTTACATTTTTAAGTCCTTGGATGATTAGCTAGACCATCCAAGGCACCTTGAATTCTCATTCTTAGAGGTCTTTAGGATTCAAGGCAAAAAACTATTTCCATACCTATTATTTTTTTTATTTTTTTCTAGTGATCCATTTTTTGGATGCAACATTGACAATTATGATGGTCTTTATTAAGTGAGCCTGTGTGCCCTCCTATCTCTCTTTTCAACATCTCAAAGACTACAAACTTTGTACAAATCTATGAAATAAAGTATAGATCTCTCCTATGTCTACTAATTATAAATAGTTGTGACCTATATCTTCTTGTTGACTCATGTGGTCATATTAAAATGCTTGCATTCACATGTACTCATTGACTTGTTTTTCTTTTCTTGGAGTTGTTTTTGCAAGATGAAGCCTGAAGTCATTGCAAAGATGTGACTCATCATAGCATTAAGTTATCATGTAACTTCAATGCATGAAATGTAGTTAGCTTGTTCAAGCTTTCCAATAGTTCTTACCTCACATCACTTTCATCACTCCCTATACATAACCACTTCCCATAGCCAAAAACCTATGTTTAACATTCATACACCATGGCCTTATGACATGTTCTCTAGCATGCTTCAAATTCAAGTTCACTAAATGTAGCACATCTCATTTAGTAAAAAAGAAAAAATCCAATTTTTTGAATGTGACACATCTCATTTGATGAAGAGTCAAAAACCAAGTTTACTAAATGTAACACACCTCATTTAGTAATAAAGCAAAGTTTAGTCCTGGCAACAAAACCCGATGAAGGTTTTACTTCCCAGAAAAAAAGAGGGAAGAAAATGCTAAGGAAGCAAAAAAGGCCAATGTAGCCTTAAGATAAGAAAGTTAATATCTATCTCTCAAAAGAAAAGAAAAAAGAGAGCAAGTTAGATGGATAAAAAAACCTCATTACAAAGTGTCAGTTGCTCCTTGCATTATCAAGTAACTAGCACTCCATAACATGAAGGCTTCTTTATTCAACAAGCATGTCATTGCCTATTTAATAACCATGATATCAAAATTTGGAATTCCTTGTTAACCCCATGGTAATCTATATAAACTTCATCTCATCCTATGCTCTTAACATCCTATCATGACCTTATCTCACCATCATGAGCACTCCTTGCTATGATTCAATAGCTACATAATCAAGTGCAGAGGAGAAACATTTGTGATGCATTCACAATAGTGTTTTTCATTATTTGTTGATGCCTTTCAGGTTTTTGATGTCTAAAAACATCAATGGCTAGAAGACCAAGAGGTTGTCAGGCATACATCCTAACCCCAAGTCTGTTGAAGGGCCGTACTGGAGAAAATGAAAATCGAGTGCCTTGAACGATCTAGTTGATTAGGCAGGGACTTATGTGATGTAACAATAACCATTTTCAAAAGCTCAAAAATAGTATTGTGAACAAGAAAAGATGTGTATTAGTAGTAGAAGACACAGGAAATTATGCTCAAATTTAAAACACTAAGAGGTTGTTGAGCGTACAGCCTAACCCCGAGTCCATGGGAGGGCCATGCTAGAGAAAACATAAATGGGGTGCCCTAAACAATCTAGTCGATTAGACAAGGACTTACATTGTGTAATAATAATTGTTTGAGAAAGCTCAAAAATAGTATTACAAACAAGAAAACATGCATATTAGCAGTATAAGATGTAGGAAATTATGCTCAAATTTGAAACAAAATGCTAAAGAAAAATGAAACGAGAGTTTAAGTGAAGAAATGCACCATCCCAAGATTGGGGAACATAGCTCTTGATTAAACAATGTATAGAACTAGTACATAGTATCAGACAAGCATAGCAAGGCAATGTGGTAGTGTGATCATAGTCTCTGGGATGTTGTGGACGTGGTGCTAGCAGCTACAAGAGGGGCTAGACTTGTTGAGCTTACAATTGTCATGCTATGTGGGTGCTGAGTCACGGTGCTCAAGTGTGGGAGTGATGAAGATGTTAAAAGCACTCTAATGCCTAATGCTTAGGATGATTTCACCAATCATCCATCCACAAAATGCTGATTATGGGGGTATTTATTGGGCTAGGGTTGACGTGAGATGTGGACTAAATGCCACATGGCTTGGATCCCATGTAGCATGGGTGTGAACAAGTTATGCTGACATGTTACGCTCAAAGTGTCTAGCTCTAAGTGTCAAGCTCAATGATGTCATGCTCTATAGGATAGGAACGGGAACTAAGCATCTACCAAACTATGAGCACACCACCCAAAATACATATGCTAGAGCCTGAGGGACTTCCATGTACCTACAAACAATGCCAAAAAAATGCAACTTGGAGCCTATGCTCTGAGACTACATCTTCCCCCTCTTTCAAGTAGGGTCAAGCATAGGAACAATTTTGGGGATTAATGTGGGGTGCAAAAGTGAAGTGGACTACTGATCTTGATTTTCAAAGGGACTTTAGAGCTAAAATCAAGGTTGATGTAAATTCTAGGATCATTTTGAGGCATTTGAAGGCATTTCCCAAGTGTCGCATTGTCTACATTGCACAACATAGCAAAGCATAACATCCATATTTTGATGAATTTTGCTAAAATTTGCGATGTTTCTTCATGGCACACTGATCACATTCTAGGGATGAAGTAGGATAGGTAGCCTTAGAAGTTAGAAAATTGCCAAATGTATCTTCCATGTCTAGATAGCTTGACAGACTTCTGGTCTAACACTTAGAAAAATTTAGACCCTGAAACTTATGCTATGATGTCTACGCTATGTAGTGTAGCAGAGTGTAATAGACCCAAAAGATAGAAAATTTGCTAAACTGTTTTGTCCATCCTGAGCACTTCTAACAACTCCTAGCCTAGCACTTGTATGGACTAGTAACCGGGACATGTGTCAAGTAGGGCAAGCTAAAGAGCATAGCAAGCTTTATAGTCCAAAAGATAGAAAATTTGCCAAACTATTTTTGGCCACTTGACCACTTTTGACTTGACATTTGCAAACTGACCTTGGAAACATGTGCTATGTTGGCTATGCTAGGAAGTGTAGTAGGAAAACTTAGGAAAATTCTACAGATACAAGACTCCCAGTGTGCTACATTATCTACGTTGCATAGCGTGACATAAGACATAGAAATTTTTTTTCCAAGTTTTGATACTTAGAAAAATCTACCATTGAATCGAAGAAGCCCAAAATTAGTGGTGTTTCAAGGCTAATCCTCAAAACATCAACAAAGCGGGGCCAATGAAGCACCTCAAGGAAAATTTGCAAATTTTTTGTGATAAGCCTTAATAGCAAAATTTACAATGTAATAGATTGGAATTAAATAGTAGAAAAATTAACCATTTTCTCATAAAAAATCTCATTTGATAGCCTTCTTTTAGATAATTTTCCAATCATATTTAATATGTAAAATGAAATTTGTAGCATATAAGCTGTAAATGTCATTTAAGCTAGGTTATAAGCTATAAATGTCACTTAAGCCAGCTTATAAACAATAAATGTTATTTAAGCTAGCTTATAAGTTGCAAAGATTAGAAGCTATAATTCCCATTTTTGATAGCTTATAAGCTAGAATTCTTGGTAGTGAAAACATTAAATACATTAGCATTTTTAGCCTAAAATCCAAATACATTGGCTTATAAGTTGTGTATTTATGCTACGCATAACTTGTAACACTCATATGAGCATACGAAACTATAACCAATGTAGATTGCAACATACTCAAGCCAAATTTGTAGCCGATTTTAGGACTTTTTGGGAAGATCAAGGTCTTAGAGAGATACAAAAGAGTGGAGTTACAAATTACATAGTCTTTCCAGCACCATTTTCAGCTTAGACCTCTTCCAACAACTAGATTTTCCAACCTCATTTACAATGTATATTGTGATGAAAGCCATTGCAAATCAAGTGCAAGATACACTGTCATTTGCAACCAAATTCCAAAGATATTTTCTTATTTTGGGCTTCTTTAAAGCTCTCTATCTATATTTTCTAGGCTTGTACTTGCACAATTTTTTTCTACATTAATACAAAGTTTGCAATTCTTGTTTTGCTCATACTTCAATGTCTATTAACTATACTTTTATGATCTACTCTTGAAGTTATACTCCTTCTAGTTTTTATTTTTTCCATGCTTGTTATAGATTTTTAAGTTCCTAAGTGATCTAATGAAACATTTAGGGTGCTTCAAATCCTTTTTTGAGGCTAGTAGGATTTGGGGTTAAACTATTTTACATTGGGATTTTTAATTTTCCAGCTCCAAATTTTCTAGGCCTTTCACATTGTCTTCTTTGATAATATATTAGTATATAGTTCTAATGAGAAGAAGTACTTGGATTACTTTAGAAGGATGTGTCTTAAATTAAAGGAGGCATATTTGGTGATCAATATGAAGAAAAGTAATTTATTCAAAAGGGAAATTACATACTTGGAACATGTGATTTCTAAAAACCAAATTCATATGGAAGCTACCAAGGTAAGGACTATAAGAGGTTGGCCAAGTCCTATAAATGTTGGAAAGATAAGATCAGTCCTTGGTTTAGTAGGTTTTTATCAAAGGTTCATAAAAAATTTTAGTGGTATTTCTTGGTTGATGTTTTCTTTATTATAGAAAAATAAATATTTTAGGTAAGAAGATGAAACCCAAAGCATCTTTCACTTACTAAAAATAAAAATAACCAATGAATTGATGCTTGAAATTTCATATTTTTAAAAGCTTTTTAGGTGAAGGTGGACACAAATTCACTTACCATTGGTGGGCTACTTTGACAAAAAGGGAGATCTATTACTTTCTTTTTAGAAAATTTGAATGAGTTAAGACAAAAATATAGCATATATGAGAAGGAGTTATATTCTATTCTTCAAGAAATCAAGCATTGGAGGCATTACTTACTGATGAGACCTGAATTGCTCATAGTGCTGGCGGTCGCCTTAAGGCACCCACGTTGTATCATGGGTCGTGATGTATCATGGGCCACGATATCACGTATGCGATATCGCGTCTTGCCTGAGATATCGCGTACGTGATATCGCAGTCAGCCGCAATTTCTATAAATAAGAGGCGGCTCTCCCTCATTTCACATCCCAGTTTTAGTGTAGCGAAGCTCTGGCAGTTTGATCCCTCCAGAGTTAGAATTTTTCCCGTGTCTGCCCGCAGTGTGGTGAATGTGATTGTACGGTGTCTTTATTCGAGTGTGCCGTACTTGGACACGCACATGACC
>MNCI01004262.1:930395-1006324 GCA_015680685.1 Gnetum montanum | reverse complement strand
TTTTCCTCTTAGCTTAGCTTAGTTAGTATTATTTTCCACTGCCTTCAGGAGTAGCATTAGATTAGGAACACATCATACACCTCATCTAGACTAAACCATACGTGACATATGCAAAACTAGTCTAGATGGGAAGATAGCGAACTGCGACCTAAGGCTAACTATCTAGATACCACAACTAGTCCATCTGCGGAGTTCGACCGGATCGCGTGTGCGACGCTCGTTTCGTATGGTTGAGTGTAGGGGTACCTCGCCACTCATCACTTACTGCCCAATGAGTTCCCTTTAATGAAAAAACAAATATCACTACAATTTCTAAACTCTCAAAAAACATTACATGCAAAAAACATGAAGTGGATTGCATAGTTATAGGAGTTTACTTTTGTGTTAAAGCACAAAAGTGAAAAAGCCAATGTAGTAGAAAATGCATTTTCCAAGGTGCATGTGGTAAATTTTTACTATACCTCATGTTGAAGGTATGGATGATTTTACTAATTTGTATGAATATGACTCAAATTCTCAGTAGGTTTGAAGGATTCTCAAAGAGCCATTTTTGAGTAGAATAGACCAATGGAGAAACTATCATATTCAAGATGAACTTTTATTCAAAAATGAAAAGGTATGTGTTTCTACTTATGATTATAGAAATAAGATTTTATTTGAAAATAATTATGGAGGCATGGTGGGTCACATGAGCAAGGATAAAACATTGAAACTTATGGGTAGATACTATTATTAAATAGGTATGACAAAATAAGTTTCAAAATTTGTGAAGAAGTACTTGACTTATTAGAAATTTAAAGGAGGTATAAGAGTGTATGGACATTACATGCCTTTACTAATTCCAAAAGCTCAATGGGAAAGTGTGTCAATGGATATTATAAGTGGTATTTGTAACACCTCAAAGAAAATTCATGTTACAAAAAAGAATATTCTAGCAACCATAGTTTAATTGTAGTTTTGATCAGATTCAAAAGGAAAAATAATTACCTTGTTTTCCCATAGAAAATGATACCTTATGGCCTTCTTTTAGCCAAATTCTAGGTCCTTTTAAAACATGTAAAGTAAAATTCATAGCTCACAAGCTATGAAATATATTATGCTAGTGTATAGAAGCTAAAAAGTGAAAATTGTTGCTAAGTTTAACATCAAAGGTCAAAATTTCTAGTGGCTCATACAATATAGTTTTGGACCATGAAAATGGCCAAAATACTAGTATTCTAAGAAAAATGAGTCAAAAATGTTGGTGGCCCATATGCTATAGTTTTGGGCTATGAAAATGGCTCAAATATGCTATGTAATGATCTATAAAGTAGGTGGAAATGTAATTAACACAATAACAACAAATTGGAGGTCTATCTAGGATAATCTTCAACACCATTTATAGATTCTTTTCGCACATATTTTGGCAAAGAGATCACTTGGTAGCAATAAAAGAAACAAAATTTCTTTTAGTAATGAAGTAGAGAACGTTATAGATTTTCACAACCTTTTGTAGCATTTTTTGGTGTGCTAAGAGTAGCAGGTCTTGTAGTAGCATCAATTATAGTGTAGATCAATTGAGAGACAAGTATAGATCCAAGTGCAAAATACATGCAATATCTTGCTCTAGTTATTAAAATATATTCCTTATATTTATATGCTTTCAAATCCAATAATCTATACTCTCTAAACCTTTATTTTGAACAATTTTTTTACAATATTAAATATAAAGTTTATAGTTTTTGTTTAACCACATTGATTTGTATTTACCTCAAATTTTTTCATGGAATTAGTGTTGAATCATTGTTTCATATTTTTTCGCTCATTTACATTTATCACATTTGGTAGTAGATCTTTCAAGTCTTTGGGTGATTGGTAAGACCACCTAAGATGACCCAAATCCTTCTAAGGCCCATGGATCCAAGGTTTAAAATGGTACCCATAGATTCTTTTGATTTTTTAACATTGATTTTTTTCATCATTATAGTTTTCTAGTGCTAGAAGAAGGACCTTTGCTTGATTTCTTCACTAAAATACTCTCTATCTACTTCTACCTTGCATAGTGTATTTGAAAAAATAAAAATCATTTTAGGTTTTCTACAACCTAGCATTCTACATCATATCTAGCTCTCATGATTATAGTCCTTGTTCCCTACATTTTATGATATAAGAATAGTACTGTCACTATTCCATGTATTTTACGATTGCAATGAACAATACTATCCTTGTTTCCTACATTTTACAATTCAAGAATTATTTTCATAGTTATAGTATGTAGTGTTTTTCCTACTTCCTATGTTTACAATTTTTTAAGTTTTCTACATTTGCATTTTTTATGAATTTTTCTCACATATGCTCAAACCTCTTCTTATTTTTTCTAGCATTTCCTAAATATGCTAGGAAAAAAATTTCATTATATTTTTAGTTATAGTTCACTTTATTTTCACTTATTTTACACATATTTTAGCCAAATACACTACACTTTATTCAAGTTTTAGTCTCATACGTTACAGTCTTATACATTGTAGTCTCATACGTTGTAGTCTTATACACTACAATCTCATACATTGCAGTCTTATACACTATAGTCTTATATGCTATAGTTTCATACCCAGTAGCTTTATATGCTATAAGATTATATTCTATAGGCTACAACTTATCTAAAATATTTAAGCCTTTATCACATTTATTCAACTACTCATCTTGTATAGCTTATGCCTTTTGTGTCAAGTATTCTACCATAGAACATCGTTACCATTGCCATGAACTGAGAAGTCACTCACATCTATGACCCTAAGGACCTAGCTACGATGGAGTGTAGATAGTCCCTTAGGCTTCTAGACTACAATCCTATGCATGCCAACATCATCGAAGAGTACTGCAACTTTATCTACATGAAAATCTAGGTTGATCTACCCATCTCACATAAAAGCCTAGACCTCAAGCAAGAATTTGAATTTATTCATAAGAACAAAAAGGATTATATCCCTTCCCCATATTGACAAAAGTGAGCTTTCAAAATTCTATGTTAACCTATCAACCTAGTTAGTGGATGTAGATGAGGAGATTGCAGTAGGTAAACAAGCCAATTCAAAACATGATTAAGGAAATCAAGATAAGTTTGGGGATTATTGGAAGGTTTAGGCTACTATGGAGGAATCCTTGAAATCCTCCATTCCTAATTTATTTTTAAAATACCAATTATACTTCTTACCCATAATAAGTTAGATAATTCCCACAACCCTCTTAAATCAAATTGTATAACTAGCTTCCTAGGTCTCATCCCTATGTGCAATGATGTCTTTTGTAATATAGCATAATTCCACATGGTCACCACTAATGTCCTCTTCCATGCCACCTCTATTTACCATCTTAGTGGGTTATTTTTTGTTACCTCAAGTCTCACACACATCCCTCTAGTCCTTCCTATCCTTTATCCCATAAATCTCTATTCAAACATCATTTTCCTTGTTCAATCCTTCTATAGTAGTAGCCATGTGATCATTTCAATGTATACTACAACTCATTTCATGATCTCAAGCCATTCAACCTTTCATCCAACTAGTGGTATAGCTAGCACAACTCATGCAAGAACCTCAAGACCTAGATCAAGTCTTCCAACTAATTCAAAGACTTACTAAAAGGTTGAAAAATCTTGAGGCTAATGCTAATAGCATGGTAAAGTTCATGGACTTTTACCAAGATAATCCTATTAGTTCCATCATTCTATAGATCATCCTTTATATAGGTATCCTAATTCCACACTTTACCAAATACATTGATGAGGGTAATACTAATGTTATCTTATTACCTTTCATTCAAAATGCCTCTTGTTACAAGCTTGGACACAGACTATACTACATGTCTTTCCTATGTCTTTATTGAGAAAATATCTTGACTAGTACCAAACCTTACTAAGGGGTTCTATGTCTTTCCTATGTCTTCTCTATGTCTTGATAACTTGATATATTAATTTGTCAACCAATAAAATATAACCTAAAGTCTAATATAATGTTAGATCAACTCATGAGAGTAAGATAAGTGTCACTTGAACTAATGTAAAGGTTTATTCAAAGATGGAATGTAATACTTAATGAGATTCTAAAGCCCATCTTTGAAACCCACTAGTGAGCCATTGTCAATGGAGCAATTAATGACTTTATCAAGTCAAAACAATATTACTTAGAATCCCAAACATTTAGTCAAGACTTTTAGTAAATCAAAAACATTGAAGAGGCAGTTGAAGCTAGCAAAAATCCTACCTACATCACATATAAGTATAAGTATACCAAAAGGGATAAGGACAAGGACAAACAAACCCATGCAGCCATAGCCATAGTGGCCAAAGAACTAAAAACAGTATAGGGGGAAAATACAACACAACCCAATGCCACTACTACTACTACTCAAACATCCACTTCTGGTGCTTCAACCTCCAACACACCAAAGGCCAACTTTGAATGAAAGGATAGGTCAAAGTACACTAAGTTTCCCATGAAACTATCAAAGCTTCTTAATCAATTGCATAGAAAAATCATATTTAACACAAACAACTCTCAGAGAATGCTTACAAGAGGCATGATTATCTTTATGAAATAACTAGGGTTCCTATAATAGCCACAAAAGACGATCCTCTAATGCCCAAGTAGTTCACATTGGATAGATTCTACTACTATCATCAACTTGGTCATGATACTAATTTCTTCTTGGCCTTACAATATGATCTTCAGAAGATGATAGATAGTGGAGATTGGTCCTAGATGAATCTAACTTTATTAGGCCCCAAAACTAAACCATGAAAATGTATAAGAATCCTCTCAATGCTGATAATGACCCATTCACCCTAGCCACGTTCAATATTCATGACAAGCCCAAATCCACCAAGGAGCCATTTCTAGTTTTGGTACCTCCTTGTGATGAAAGGACTTCAACTTCTTCAAGTTCAAAAAATCCCTTTGTTATAAAGATACCACCACCTACATCTCCCAAAGAACCTTTTGTTATTAGATTTCTTTCCCCCCTACCATTGATAAACTTGTGGCCCAAGTTGACTTGCACCCTTCCATAGTGGCCAATGCTTCAACCTCTTCTCAACCAAATAATAAGAACTCACTTCTAAAACAACCGAAGAAGCTAGCTCTTAAGCCTAAGGCTAAGGATATCAATCAATTAAAGTCTGGAAGGAAGTAGATCCACGAAAGCCTTCACCAATTTTAGTCATACCCATGAGCTTCAATGCTCAAATTGCATCAACGAGCCAACCTAGGAAAGACAACCAATAATAAGAAAAAAGTAAGGGATCAAAACCACATACATTGAAATAAAAGGTCAAAATCCTAGGTAAAATGGTTGAAGTCAAAGCCAATAAAATTTAGAAATCATCCAAAAATCATAAAGACTTTCTCACTCACATGAAATAGGTCAAAGTTTTGTTAAAACAAAAGAACACTTTCCTAAGCTTGTGTGACTTGGTTATGACCTCTCCCACCCACTAGAAAGCCTTAGTAAAATTGTTAACTTCCATTCCCATAAGTGAGAATAATCCAACCAATGAAGAGTCTATCTATGTAGTTAACCATCTTAACATTTCATGATAGTGAGTTGAAGATTAATCCATAAAGTGGTAAAGTGTTGCAAGCTCCTTTGTTCATAACCAATAAAATTGACTAGTAAAAAGTGCACCATGTATATGTTGATGATAGAGCAATCATAAACATATTCTTCTTACCTATTGTAGAATGATTAGGCTTGATTAAAAACATCTAGGATACCTCCACTAAAATTAACTAGTACAAAGTGCAGTGTGTATATGTTGATGACAAAGCAATCACAAACATAATCTTCTTACCTATTGTTGAATAATTATGCTTGATTAAAAACATCTAGGATACCTCCACCTCCATACTTAAATCATTTAATGGGTTATGTATAGTGGTAACAAGGTATATCTCATTAGAGTTCATGGCTAAGGACTAATTCCATACATCTGCTAATTTCTTAGTTGTTGAAGAAACACCAGGCTTCAACTTAATCCTAGTAAGACCATCTTTGGTTAAGTTATGAGTAGTTTCTTCTCTGATCCCCTATGAGATTCATCTACCTTACAAGGAGGTAAAATCATTGTTCATAGAGATAGTGCAATCCCCTTGTCCATCAATAATGTTGATGTAGAACAAGGATCTTAGATGAAGTTTAAAGAAGAAACTCACATAGCCCAAAACAAAGCCAAAGACTATAACGAAGCCAACCAAGCCAATGCCAAGAACACTAGGGTCATGGATGAATCTTGGAAAGAACTCTCATTTAGTATCATGAGTAAGGGGAATGGAGAGTACAAGATCATGCAATAGAAACCTTATAAACTTTCTAATCTGTCGAAGATTAAGAAATAGTTACATAATTAAGTTCTTGTCTATCTTCTTTTTCTTGTACATACGATGTGGTCATTTAAATTAATAGCATTGATTACATTTTTACTTTGCATGTTCACATTTTGCCTTACAATATTCACTTTATTACTGTTGGCACATTTTGGCCNTGCTACGTATAGCATGCTCCTTTGTGGTAGAAAATATTTTGAGGAGTTTGCAAATAAAGTACAAGAATATTTTCCATATTACTAATAATGGCAAGGACTGCAATAACAGTTCAGAGATTATCATGAACAAATGTTTGTATAAACTATCCCATCAGAATATTGGTGAAAGTTTTCAATATCTATGTGTCTTCATTCACATCTGCACAAAACATCTTGCCTGCTAAGGTCACTGAAGAGAGAAAAGTTGAGACAATGAAAAACTAAATTTTTCCAAGGATAGAGTTATCTGGGAAAAGAGTTGAAGTTGGATATTTTGAAATACACTCAGTAACAAATAAAAAAATGCTGTAAAGCAGAGAAATGGAAATACAGAAAAAAGAGAGGGAGAAGGCCATGAAATCCAGGCACAAAAATATCACGAAAGTGGAATCCGGCGAACGCAAGCATGGCTAAAAACCTGGAACAAAGTCCCGGCAAAAGCCTATGGAGTCTTTCAAGATTTATGTTTACAAAGTTTTGAAGTAGGTGCATCCGGATCTTGGCATTTCATCCAAGGCCATGAGCATCATGAATTCATTGCCCACTGACATTTTTGAGAAAGTTGCGAATGAGTTTTCCAAGCTCACTCGCTACACCAAGCACAATACGCTTTCTTCTCACAAGGTTCAGAGCACCGTGAAGCTCGTTTTTCTTGGCGATCTGGCCAAGCATGCTATTTCCAAGGGCACTAAGGCCTTCAATAAGTCTAGTTTTGGCTAAACCCTCTATGTTAGGGCTTCTGTTATTTTGTCTCTTTTCCTTTTCTGTTTATTTGAAGGTGCAATGCATCCTGCGGTAGATGTTGACAATTTGTTCACCAACATCAACAAGGATAATAGAGTCATGCTTAGCTTTAGCAACACCTACGTGCCAATTAAGAAGGTGATGTTGATGATAGCGACGTGGTGTCATGGGTGATCGCTAAGGATGAAAAGCATTGACATCAGCATCGACTACGTGCAGAAATTCATGAGTAAGCCCGAGGACTACGATGAATCCAAGTTGAACGAATCCATTTCTTTCACCAAAAGGAGCTCTACATCACCTATGCAGCAGCAGAAGCTCCAAATTCCCCAGATTGAGCTCAAGAATGAGGCTCTGGCAGCCAATCTGAATGAAGATATCGCAGTCTCTGTGTGCAACGGGTCCGCCTTGAGTCACAGTCTGGAGAAGAGCTTGGGGGACTACAAGAGGGCCACGTCTATGAAGCACGGAGCTGTGGAAATGGTGACCCATAGATCTCTGGAAGGGCTGCCTTGTTGCCTCTGCTAACAGAGGATGTAAGGCCATTCATCTATCTAGTAGTGCCACCAGTATTATGCTCAGGGACGACATGACCAGAGCCCCTGCTGTGAGATTTGCCTCCACCAAACGTGCCGCTGAACTCAAATTGTACCTGGAGGATCCCCAGAATGCTGAGAATGCTGCACGTTAACATCAATAGTAACTTCCATATCAAACCCAGAACACCTCATCGTCATGGCCAGTGGCATCATTAACCGCACATTCACAACTACATCAAGGCTCTGGTTGTAGAATACAACATTTATTTTAATTAACTTTGGGTTTTGATATAAGTAATTTAATTGTTATTATGCTACTATACGTGTACCAAGTGAGTATTAATATTGATTTAAAAATTTACATATGCTAAGGAGTTATATTGGATAGTTATCCAATAGGACACTTGGCCACCATAGATTTTATTTCTATAGTTGTAACTTTGTGTGGAAGTTGCAACTTCCTAGCCTTAATCCCAGGATGTTTGTAACCACTACAAAGGAGACTTGTCAACTACAACTTGTTTATCTCCATGGTGATCACTTGGCGACTAAAGGGCCACTTGGCAACTGAATAGGACACTTGTCAACTACAGCTCTTTTATCTCTATGGTGGTTACAACCACCCAAAATTTTTGGTAACTTGCCTAACTTGTTGGGCAAGTAATCTCCAAACTTGTTGGGCAAGTTACTTGGAAGAGAAGTTAGCTAAGATATTTTTGAATATGTAACTACCTTTTGAACCCTATAAAAAGGCTTCAGGGGTAAGAGGACTCAATAACACAAAGGGATCACAAGGAGGGGATGAGACAACACACTTTGGAAGACTTGGGATACACTTGGGCTCTCACTTGGAGACACACTTTGAGTCTTGGAAGAAGAACATTGTAAAGAAGAAATTGTGAAAGATTGGTTGTAAGATGACTAGTTAAAGAAAAGATTTCAGCCTCTTTGTCATAGTCCTATGAGTTATGCTTATTATTTTGTTTAAATTGTTTAGCTAGTGGTTTAGATAGTATCATCCTTGGCAAGTAATTCTAGGATTTTTAGATTGCTCTTATTGTTCTTGTTGCCTGATAGAAAATTTTTGTTAAAATTTTGCCATAGAAGCACTTGTGTTTAAAAGCCTTAAGAGAATTTTAGTAGTAAATTTTATTATCATGCAACATATAAGAACTTATATTGAGATTGTTGTAAGAGAGCCTTTTCTTGTAGTCATGCCATTAAAGGATTCAATAGTCAAGAGGGTTCAGAAAATCTTTGGTATTTTGATGGGACCAGAATAGCTTCTTTTTATCTTTAAAGTGAATCTCCATGGTATTTCAATCAGAAATTGTCAAGTCTTTTGAAGGTTCTGTTAAATGCAATTGTTGACATCCATTATCTAGCCAAAATGGAGTCTCGTATGTAATAGTTTACACAGCAATTTTTTGGTAGCATAGTAGGATTGTCTTGAAGAAATTGCTTATTTGGACCTTGGAAGTTTGAACAATTTATATTTATTGAATTTGGGATAGCTTTATTACGATGTTTTTACTCGTATCATTTTACCTTGTTTAAACATTTAAGATCTTTACACAAATCTACTTTCTTTTTCTCTTATCTCTAATTTTCATTGAATCTCGCTCTATTTCTAGTTTTCTTGTGGAACTTTCTCTTTCTCTGGGAAAAATTAGAAGTAGATTCATAGAGTTGTGCTCAATTGTTTTTGCAAAATTTTATTTATTACAACTAGGTATTATATGGACCGCATAGACTAGGTAATTAAAAAAAATAGGAACTCTCAACAACTCACAGTACTTGGCAAAGTTGGTTGAATCTCTTTAAGATAAGTCATTTGTAGTTTACACACAATGCAATTGTTTCATTTTTCACAACTACACACCGCAACAGCACACACACATACTCACATTAACTACTGAGTCTATTTGGAGGTATCTGAGCCTTGGTGTTGCCAAAGACTAGCAAGCACCTAAATCTTGTTCAAGGACACTCATTGGCAGTCGCATCCTAAACGGTCCCCAACAATTACATAATGTTTTCCAATTTGCTATTCATTTTTTCATTAATTCATAGCTTGTGTTTATTTTTATGTCTACATAAAAATACAAAATAACATAAAAATAGAAAATATAAAACATAAAAAATATTAAATATAAAAAAATTAAAAATTAGTAGCCAAGAGCAATGAAAATCCTCATATAACAAAAATGTGATATGTAGCATAACCAAAGCCATAAAAAATAGCCATGGTCATCCTATGTGACAAATAAAAAAAAACAAAAAAAATATGTAGTAGCCATAGTTACACTATGCAACAAATAACAATAAAAAATAATACATAGTCTTTAAGGCTATGATAGCTAATTAAAACAACAATGACAATATAGCCAAAACAACAAATATGACAATTTAATAAGTATCCAAATTAAGCCATAGGAGGAGGAGAGAAATTATCATTGATATCATCAGCACCATTTCCTAGGATCTATGGATAATAAGAACATGTAAACATTAGTAACCATAGTTGCCAAGTACATAACTATAAAATAATAAAAAATAAAAACTATAAAATAAATTTTAAATAAATATTTTACAAACCTAAATAGATTCAAGAATGATATCTTTAGGTGCAAATCTTTGAAGCCCAGTCTTCAACTTGTCAAGAATCTCTTCTTCACTCATGTTGGCCCAATTGATATCTCTAAGATTCACCCCTACCAAGACTTTCCCCTTTCCTACATCTCTCCACTCAAGAGGAGAATGGAAAAAGATGTCCATGAAAGTTTTCCTAGATGTAATAGTGATCAAAGAAGTGAGAGAATTATCAACTACTATTAACTTCTCAAATTTTTTAAAGATGTCCTTTGCACCTATGCCTTACACAAACAACTTTTATTTCCATTACTTCATAGCTACATCATGTCTTGATTTTATATAGTTTTATTTTTTCACTTTTTATAGTCTCTTATGTGCCATCTACTTCCTCCCCCATTCTAACACCTAGGTGCAATACTCCTATAACTCCTTGATCTTGTAAATCATCATCTCTAGCTACATGTCCTTCTCCACATTTCTCTAGCTATAGCAACCTTCCCTTCGATGGCATTTTAATAGTGAGACCACAAAATCTCCTTCATGCATAAGGAATCCATGTTTTCCATACAAGCCTCTATGAACTCTTTGTCATCTCTAAGTCTTCTAACTTCATCAATCAGCTACTTGTTTACTTCTACAATGCCATGACTTGTTCCCACAAGAACTCATTTGAACATTGGGATTTCCAAAACATTTTTGCACATGATGTAGCACATTGTGTGAACCCCTTATATAATCTCCATGGAAGATTTTCCACATCAAGTGATAGCATAGGGAACTCATCAAACTCAAAAGATTGTGAAAGATTCCATTTCATCATGGAAACTATAACATAAAATCCTAAAAAACATAAAACCATAAAAACATTAAAACCATTAAAATAACATTAACCATAAAATATAAAAATTAAAAAAATTCAAGAAAAAATATTTTAATTTTTCTTACCAATATTAGGATTCAGCCTCTACTACATATCAATCATATCATCCATCATTTCTTTCATAAATTCCATCTTATACGATGCCTCTATCCAAGGTTTTGAGCAAAATGTGGATGTTTCTAGAGGAGGTTCATACCCTATAAAAGCCATAACCATCAACATCATTTATAATAAAAATAAAACAAGAATATTCAAAAATTAAAACATAAAAAAGAAAATGAGATAACAAATGCCAAAACTTATTAGAAAGATCACAAGATAAGTCCATTGAAGGGTTTCCTTCTAAAGGTAAATCACTTAAGATGGAATCTAAGACATCTTGTGCTTCCCTGGATGCCCTTCCTCTTCTTCTTGGCATCATTACTCCTCTTCTACAATAGCCTCGGTAACCAATTCCTATTTCTTCCCTGCAACCAAATTAAAGCTAAAAAAAGTAAAGTGATATCAATAAACATCTTTTATCAACAAAACATAACAAAAAGTAATACAAAAATTAAATTAAAAAATATATTTACATATCATTCATAGCTTAAGTATCCTTGTTAAGCCAAACCAATAGTTTCCAAGGTGTCTTTTGGCTATGAACATCACATTTTTCCTAACTCATGGTTCTTTTATCTTTTCTCTAATAGCACCATATGCTTCCATGATCTTTTTGCTCTTTCCATCTTGCCATGTGTAGCATGGATCTTAATCCTCATGCAATCAAGGGAATAACCATATAGACCACTAACATTCTTAGTGGTAACAAATAGTGACTCTCCTATATCCTCCATGGATGGATCTTGGACACATATCACATGAGTAATGTGCTTAGTCTAAGGTTAGGAAAGTTGGAAAACATCACATCCTAGCCACTTTCCATATTTCTTGAACACCAAAAACTCCACAAACCTCCTTAGATATGCAGTAAACAACATGAAATGCACATGATCTATGAAATCAAGGTTCTTACAAAGTTTTTCCACTTCACCTCTTAAACCAATGATCAAAAAAGTAGCCCAATTGAACCTATTACCTTTATTCAAAATCTTTTTCATAGTCCAAACCTATTGAACTCCTATGTTTTTGTTCTACAATAGTAGCATGGGAAAGAATCTAGAGTGGAAAAGAGGATATGACTCAGTTGCCTCTTCAACATTACACTTACTAAAAGATAATACTAAACTAGAAGGTAATTTAAGCCAAGCCTTCATATCCTCTTTATTACTAACATCTTTCCCTACTCTGGTGATCAACCTAATACCACTAGTAGGTATGCCAAAAAGATCACTAAAAATTTGCTCATTAATTCCTAAAAAAATAGAAAAACCATGGACATGAGTTGAAAACTGAGTGACTCCTTCATCAAAAGAGTTAATCACTCTTAACATCTCAACTTGTGACATGGATGAACTGGGGAGAATAAATAACTGAAACAAACCTATGTCAGTGATTCTTTGTTGGATGTCCACAGAGCCTTGTTCACCAACCATTTTTGTGCTCCATCTACATCACCCCATTTGAGGATAATCTTCTAAAATACCACTTAGAAAGCACATGTTATAACTTGTAACCTTCACCACCCAACGTGAGGCAATTTTTCATTGTAATGTCAAATTAGTAGGCCATGAGCTATAATATTGCATACTTTAAATTGTTGGGGCTGAAAAAATGCCTCATAAGTTGTTACTGCCTCACTTCCCAACTGGAAAAAGTGCTATTATGTCTATATATGGGCTTGGAAAGGTAAAATGTGACTTGGGGACTACCAAATTTGGCATTTTCATGTGTTTTTGTAAAGGTAAAACCTCAACTACGCTAGAACCATCTACCCCCCAGTGTAGATGGTATTGGGTTTTCACTTTCTAGCAACAACACCTAGCATAGTCACCACAAAACCCAGTGTAGTAGCAAGACCAACATTGGTGTTGTTGGGTTTTCCATTTTTCCAACAATGGCCATTGTGGTCATGACAACTTTTCATGTGGTGATACCATGGCTAGCATAGTTAACAAGATCTTCAGAAATTGTAGTTTGGCTAGCATAGTCACCATGATTTTAGCAGATTTCAACAACACCCAGCATAGTCTCCAAGTCCAATGTAGTCAATGTGAAGGCCAATGTAGTCAAAAAATTTCATTTACTATTTTTAGTATGTGAATGGGTTTCGGTGGCCTGGGTGCATCAAAACTTAGTAGAAATGGTCAACTACACTGTAAATTATAGCCCTTACACCTACAATCAATCTGTTAGCAATCATGGTGGTTATTTGCACCATTAAATTAGCAACCTAAAGCCTATAAAACCCAAGCTTGAACACCACATTTAGGTCCACCACTTTAATTTCAAAAAAGTAATTGTTGCCAACGTTTAGCAATTCCAACATTAAAAAGAAAAGTTTGAATTCCATTTTGGTATCTATGCTAAGCATTAGATAAACTTGGTACAATAACATTAAAAAGAAAAGTGTGTATTACTAGTACCACCATCCATATCCAAAGTTGTAGACTTGAACAAAAAACTAGCAAGGAGTTGTAAGGGATTGAAATTGGGAAGTACTTGGACCATGGAGATCAACTGCAAAATACACCCTGTTGTTTGTAACAGGCTTCAAGCTCCATTCAAGTCAACTTCTTGTACTTTTGACATATAATTTGTACTTCTTAAACTTTGCAATTTTATCTAATAAAGTTTTTAGTTTAGTTGTAGTGTATAATTTATTCAAAATTTCATTCTATGTTAATTCATTTTCATTCAAATCTATAATTTATTTTCTCATTTACACATCATAAATTCTTGAATGATCGGCAAGACTATCCAAGGTACTTTGAATTCTATTTTTTAGAGGCCCTTGGAATTTAGGGTTAAACTATAGCATATTGGGATTCTTGGTTTTCTAGTGATCAAATTTTCCAAGTGCTAAAGTTTCTAGTGCTAGAAGTAGGGCCTTTGCCCAAATTCTTAGTCAAAATCCATTTTCAGCATTTTTGAAGCCTATGAAAACCTATTATAAAACATTTTCAGCCACTTTACAAAACCAAGTTTTTTGCCTTCTAACCTCTGAAATTGTAAATTTTTGACAGTAAAATCCAATGTTGGCAACTTAATTTCCATCCAACATACCTAGCATTGTTGAGATTGTGATTTGTTTTCATTGTAATTTTATAGTAGTTGTTGGATTCTTTGGAGCCCAATGTAGTCATCAACAACACTTATAGTTTTTGTCTTTTAAAACATACACTTGACATCTGAACACCAATGTAGACCATCTCAACAACCAACTACACCTCTACTATGAAATTCTATAGTGCAAAGCTAGTGTAATCAATGCTAAGACTCTAGTGTAGTCCTAGGAAAATATAAAAAATCTTCACAATTAATTTCCAAAACCAACTTTGGCATTCCATTTCCTACTCATGATACCTAGTGCAATTGTGGTGGGGGATTTGAGTTTTCACTACATTTCACAGTAGTTGTTGGATTCTGTGGAACCCAACATAGTCCACAAAAACACTTGCAATTTTTACCTTTTAAAACCTGTACTAGATACCTAAAATCTAGTGTAGGCCATTTGAAAACCCAACCACACCTACTATGAATTCTGGTAGTAGACAACTAGCATAGATACTATTAAGGACTCCAGTGTTGTCATTTGAAAGTCAAAAGTTTTCACTTCAACTTTGTTTGAAACCAACATGCAAACTTTGGTAGGAAATTTTCTATCTTGGTTTTTCCAAGTGAAAACCCATTTTCCACCAACTACTATAGTGTAGTTGTCTAAAAAATATAGATGTCTACTATACACCTTTCTAGCATAGATACACTTGGAAGACTAGCATAGTTGGTATTACCAAGTTTAAAACTTCAGCACCATCTTCCCAAGGATGATGTACACCATTTACACTTCATTAACACTTTCAAATTCATTTTTTGTTTATCACCAACTACACCTTTGGACAATCCCAACTTACTAAATCCATTACTAAAAATAGTAAAATGTCAAAATCAACTTTTTAATAATGTCTTATAGTAAGTTAACTATTTTTCCCATTGACATGACCAACATGGCATCTGGCTAGGATGGAGTGAGGATCTATGATCCTAGAGACCCTATTGTGGTCTAGCGTAGACAATCACTTAGGCTATGAGGATAAAGCCTAGACTTCACTATGCTTAACTGAGAGCACTACAACAATATTTGTGCTAAAACCCAAGTCAAATTACTCCTTCCTCATACAAAGGCTAGAGCCAAGCATGAGTATGAGTTAATCCATCATAATATAAAGGAGTACGTACCCTCTCCCTATGATAAAATATCCTTGCATGATGCACACACATGTGTAATTTCTCAATTAATTGAGATGGATGAGAAAGATGTGAAATTAAGCTTGGAAAGCCACACTAAGAGCATAATAAGATTGAGGCAAAGCCCAAACTAGGGACCTACATAGAGGGCCTATTCTAACAATCAACCTCTCAAACCATCATAGTCACTTCAACCTCACTTGTCTCTTCCATAGGACAAGCATCTCGACCATCATCACCTATATACCTAACCATGTTTGGGCTTATGCCTATTATAGTAGCCCATTAGGAACATTTTGTGCCCCAAATGGCCTTCCTCTTTTTGTCCATGTCTTTTTCTACCTAGCCTTGGTCTACATGGTCCTCACTGGTGGTTCTCATCACTACTCACCCATTTTCTATACCAATGGGCCTCATAGTGAGACCATAAACAACCCAAGGAACACAAACATCATTTTTTATCTTTATGACTTAATTTTTAACACAAAAATTCTTCTTCCTATTTAGTGCACCCATGACCACCATAACCTAGCCTCTCCCCTCCATACCATAATCTATCATGAGAGCATAAACCTCTTAATTAATCTCTCAACCATTTGTGCAAACACTTTAGCTCATAGGAATTCCCCAAGAATTGGATTAGTCATTCCAAATGATCCAAGACTTGACAAAAGAGTTATGGAAGCTCAAAGCCTCCACAAGCCAGATAGTTGAGATAATGGGCTTCTACCAAGACGATCCCATTAGTCCTACTATTCCACCAATCACTCTTCCTTCGAGAATCTCTATTCCCTAGTTCACCAAATACAATGGTGAAGGTGATCTAAATGCTCACCTCAAAACCTTTGATTTTGAGTGCATACTACTACAAGCCTAGCTACATACCATTATGCAAATATTCCTTATTTCCTTAATGGAAAAATCATTGGACTGGTAACATGTGTTTTCAAGAGGATATATAACCTCATTAGAAGGCTTAATTTCACAATTTGTTAACCATTTCAAGTACAACTTAAAACCCAATATGACTCTTAATCAATTGATGAAAGTCAAGCAAGGACCCAATGAGCTTGTGCAAAAATTCATACAATTATGGAATGCTCTAATTAATGAGATCCTAGAACCTATAGCTAAAGCACATCTTCTCACCATATTAAAGGGGCTAGTTAATGACTTCATTAATTCAAAACTATATTACCTTGATCCATGGTTACTTAGCCAAGCATTTTCCCAAATAAAAACATAGAGGACATAGAGAAGGCTAGCCATGACCTTATCTACATGACATTTAAGAACCAACATACATGGAAGGATAGGGAAAAGGGTAGGTAAAATAACACAACAATGGCTACAGTGGCCAAAGAAAACAAAATTTTTCACAAGGGCTAAAGAACAATCAACCCAAGGCCCTTGTTCACAACAATCAACCTTTGATGTCTAGGGCCTCTACACCAAGTACCACAAGGCCTAACTTTAAACATAAAGACCAATCAAAGTATACTATATTACCATTAAAGTCATCTGAACTCCTTGACCAACTGGTGAAGACTGGGAGAATTCAATATAAATAGATGATCAAGAATGCCTATCAAAAGAATGAGAGGATATGTGAGATAGCCAAAAATTCTACCTTTGCAACCAAGGATGATCCCATGGTACCTAAATACTTCAAGCTTGATTGTTTTTGCCACTACCATCAACTGCTATGTAATGACACATACTTTTTCCTAGCACTAAAGGATGACCTACAAAAGATTATAGGGATGGAAAAATTAGTCCTTGATGCTTCCAACCTAGTGAAACAACAAAATTAATCTATGCAAGTCTATAAGGAGCCATTGAATGCCAACAACATCCCATACACTATCACAACATTTAATGTAATTAACAATACTTGACCTACGCAAGAGTCATTTATGATATGGGTACCTCCTTGCAACTACAAGGGATCTTCATATTCAACTAGTTCAAGGCCCCCTTTTGTTGTAAGGATTCCCTTACCTACACCTCCCAAGGATTATTTTGTGATTAGGTTACCCCCCTTTCAAAGCCAAAACCAAACCTTCTCCTACAATCGAAAAGCATTCTCTCATAGTGGCCATTGCAATGACTTCTTCACAACCAACCAAAAATAATAAAAAATTCTCAAACAAACAATGCAAGAAGCCCACATTGAAGAAAAAGAAGAATAACAATAAATAGGCTAACACATGGAAGAAAGTGGGCCCACTGAAGCCCACTTCCATCTCATCTATCCCAATGAGTTCCAGTACCCAAGCCACCTCAAACAATCAACCATGGGAGGATCCCAAGCCATAAGGAATAGAGAAAGAAGCCAAACAACCATTGAAGCATGAAGTTCACATCTTGGTGAACATGGAGAAATTCAAGCATAATAAAAATGAAAAGCCTACAACCAACAACAAAGACTTCCTTAATGTAATGGAACAAGTTAAATGATCACTAAAATAGAAAAACACTTCTCTTAGCTTATATGATCTTATGATGACTTTCTCTATGCATTATGAAGCATTAGTTAAGGTGTTAATCTCTATTCTTATTAGTGAGGATATTCCCATTTGTGAAGGGTCCATCCACACAGTGATGGTACCTCCTTCACCAAAGAAAGAAACAAGGTCAATAGTGCTAGTGTTTTATGATAGCAAAGGCAAAACCAATCCCCAAGATGGTGAGACAACTAAGGCTCTCCTATTCATAACCATTAGTGTAGGACAATACAAGGTACATAGAGTGCATGTTGATGATGGAGCTATTACAAACATGATACCCTACACAATTCTAGAATATCTATGGCTAATTGAGCAAATGCAACATACTGCAACAACTAGTCTTAAGTCTTTCAATGAATTGTGAGTAGTTGTAAAAGGCTCAATTTCTTTAGACTTTGTGGTAGGGGAGAAAGTTTCAACAACAACAAACTTTTTAGTGGTGGAGGAAACATCAAGGTTTAGCCTTATCTTAGGAAGGCCTTGGTTAGCTTAATTACGAGTGGTTTCCTCACCAATCCACCAAGAAATTCACCTATCTTATGAGGAAGGTGAAATCATCATCCACAGTGACAACATGGTTCCCTTGGTGATCAAAAACATTGATGTTGAACAAGCATCCAAAGTGGAGTTTCAAGAAGAAAATACTACTATTAGCAACAAATTCAAGAAGCTCAAGAGAGCTAAAGCAATCAAGAGCAACAATAATGGGCCCATGGATGCACCATGGAATGAGCTCTTCTTTCACATTATAAGTGAAGGGAATTGGAAGTACAAAATTGTGTAGAGTAGGTTGTACATGTTTTTTAATCTATCAAAGATTAGTAAACACTTGCACAATTGATGTATCCCCTTAATTCATTTGTCCTTGTGCTTATAACCATATAGCCCATTTTGCCTATAATCTTCCATAGCCTAGTCTACACCCTTTTTCATGTATGCATTATTTGTTTACTTTTTTTTAACCTTGTTTTATACATATCCTAAGATTTAATTTTGTTTACAATTTTTCTTTTATGCCTTTTTATCTTGAAACATAAACCTTAACATATATTATAAAAACTTTAAAACCTATAAAAAGAACCAATAAAAAGTTTCCTTCTAGAACATGGGGCTTGCCATGGCCAAAAGCATGTAAAACATAAGACCTTCCATGGCCTAAAACTAGCAAACCATCGTATGGCCTACTATGACCTAAAATTGGCAAACTGAAATGTAATGTACTACTCACTATGGCCTAAAACTAGCAAAACAAAACATAACCTGCAACCCACTATGGCCTAAAACTAGAAAATTAAAACATAACATGCGACCCTTTATGGCCTAAGATTGGCAAATCAAAAGATATTGCATGGTCCACCATGGCCTAAAAATGGCAAATCACATGGCCTACCATGGCCTAAAAGTGGCAAATCATGCACAACCATTACAACCTAGTTTACATTATAGATATTTTTCATAAGTTAACCAGCATAGCCCATGACATAAACAAAAATGTAAAGATTTAAACATGTATTAAACATTTAAATGCTAGAACATATAAAAAAATAAAACTCTAAATTAATAATAATTTAATTTTTTTTGAATAGAATAACAGAAGTTTAAACAATACATGAATCATTAAACTCATAACAACCAAAAAACAACATTTTGACACCATTTCTTTAAAAAATTCATTAAAAATCAACATAATCAAATTTAGTGATTCCATAACTATTGGAATCCTTAATGAAGATGATAGAATCCCAAAACTATAAAACCTAAAAATTCTTAGCCATTTTTATACAAAACATTGCCAAAGTGACATGAACCTCGCCATAATAGGAAAATCCCCTTTCATGCAAGATTAGGAAAAAATTCATCAAAAATTAATTACACATCCAAATTCAATGTTTCCATAGCCATTGGAATTCTTAAATAGAAGGCTATGAACCAAAAAACAAGAAAATTAGGAAATTATTAACCATTATTTAATGAAACAATATGAAATTACCATATAAAAAATTGGCCAAAATTGAAAACCCACTATGCATTGCCTTACAAAAAAATTCATAAAAAATTAACCGTAAGTTAGAATTAGGTGTTTCAAAAATCTACTTGATTGTTAAACAAAGTGCTACAACTTTATGGCCATGAAAATAAAAAGATCTAAGTCATTTTTACAGAAACAAAATTCAAAATTTGTGTTGCTGTTTTGCTCCAGAACCCTTGAAAATGCCCAAAAACAACAAGAATAATTTTTTTCATTTAACACACATCAATAACATAATCTAAGAAAAATATCCAGAACCCATAGAAATGACCTAGATCTAACATAGTAGTTTTACAAAATTTGATAATAGCAAAGGAAGCAAAGGAAAATCCCATAAAAAGGGTTAGAAATTGTGTGCTTGAGCATCATGGTGGTGGAGCTCTTAGCCATCACAGGCCATGGTAGACTAGAGAGGCCTCAGATAATAGTTTCTACCTCCTCTAGGATTCTTTTCTTGGTGATGGTAGCTCTCCTCCTCGACATGGTATCAGTCAATGCAGTAACAAGCAAAATCTTTAAGTTCTGAAGCCTTCCAAAGTAACTATGCTAGACTATTGGGTAGTGAAAGCTCAACTATGTTGGGGATGAAGGTTATAGAAGCTAAAGAAAGTATAGAGCTATGATCTAGGGTGATAGAGATTAGGAGTGATGGAAAGAGAATGATTTATGTAAATTTAGTTTTTGAAATCCACTTCCAAACTTATGTGTTCCCTTGGAAAACCCTGGTTTCCAAAACACTTGTCCAAGTTCCACTAAACTCAATGTTGAAAATTGGTAATTAGTACTATGCTAGGTGATTTGAAAAATAGTGTATCAAAAAATTCAAATTCAATATGGGCCCCACTAGGTTCCTAGAAAGAAAGCCTATAAAAATCCAAATACACTTGGGTTTCCAATTTCCTAGGGTGACTATGTTGGGTTTCAAGCATCCATAAGCCTTGAAATGAATTTCATAATTCAATTACTACCTAAACCAACCTCCCAATTTCCCATCCATGACATGAAGCCTTATGACCAAAATGGAAAACCAAGTGTTGACATTGATGGAAATTGGGCAACAAGGTAGGTAGAATCCCATTTCGAAACCTGCCATTTGTGGTACCTATGCTAACCAATAGCCTAACTATGCTAGCCAACATAGTTACTAGTAGGAATAAAATTCCAAACATTAACTAAAATTCTAATTAACTCTAGAATGGAAACTCCATACACCAAACCCATGTTAGGAACTCCAATAGCTTCAAAATTACATGAAACTTGTCAAAACCCATTAAAATTTAATTTTCTTGCATAACTATGATAGGGAAAGCCTCAACTATGCTACCCAACATAGTCACCAATATATGAGCAAGAAATAAACATTAAATACCCAAAATAGCCTTCAAATTAACAAATGTTTTACCTCAACTTTGCGCTAGAACCTTTGGTAGCCTTGAAATATCATACAACTAATCCAAAACAAGTTAAATCCCATTCCACACTCTAGACTATATAGAAGATGACTAGCACTATGTTGGCCAATGTATTCATAGTGTAGTTAGGATAATATGGGTTGCTAAGGCCACATAAAAACCTCTATACTGCCATATTTTAACCTCCAAACTCTAGGACCTCTGGTAACCTTTCATTGACAAATTGAAAAGCAGAAACAAGTCAAATTCCATTTTCATGGCAGAACTACACTAATCCGAATTGTGACTACATTGGCCAACATAGTCACTAGTTATTCCAGCATAATCATGCTCTCAAAACATCAAAATGTGATTTCAACTTGTTAAATCAACTTCCAAAAATACCAAACCAATCCTAAAACCCTGCTAATGATCCTAAAGACCTATAAACCCTACAATCTTAGTTAAAAATAGCAAAAACTCACCACACATTCTACATCTACATTGTGACTATGTTGGCCAATGTACTCTAGTGGTGTTTGACCATTATGACATTGAATTAACCATCAAAATTAATAATTTCAAGTTTGAAACTCTAGTTTTTGACATTAATGACCTTAGAACTTGAAAAACTAGTTGATCAATCATAGAATTGCATCAAAATTTAAATTTCATATTGTGACTATGTTGGCCAATGTATTCCCAATTAAATCATGATCTAAGATTGATTCAACTAGTGATTTGACATTGAAACTAGCTGAAAATCCAACTTGTAGACCTAGAGTCATGGCTAGCCTTAGCAAATTGCAAATCCACATCATTTTGACCCTAAAAACATGATATTCATTTCAACTATGCTGAGGCTAGCCTCAACTACACTATAAAACGTAGTCATAGTAGGCAAGGGTCATTTCAAAGCCTCAACAACCTCCAAAATCAACCATCTTAAGCCAAAACCTTGGCCAAGAACACCGATAACCTTGGGAACCTAAGAACCATGTTAATTGACCAAAGAAACCCATTAAAAGCTACATTGCACACCTAACTCCACTAGGGAAGACCATGACTACATTGGCCAACATAGTAATTATTGAGAATTCATAGAATTGATGTGTTAACATCCCAAATAACTGAAAAATTGACTTGAAATACCTAAAATCATGATTGACACTGCCTAGTGATTATTTTGCCTTATTTCAACCATGGGAAGACTATATTTCATGTGACTATGTTGAGGTAGGCTTGTGACTATGCTGGCTAGCATAGCCCCAGTGTAGTCCATGTTTCAAAGTGTTTTGACCATCACAATAGCACTTAAAATGACCAAAGCCTAATGTTGGAAACTTGGAACCATGAAACCCTAAAGCCAGTTATAGTTTGACCATTTTCAACAATTTAAAATCTAGATTTTGATCTACCTACACTAAACCAGCCCTCAACTATGTTGGCTAGTATAGTCATGAGGTGTAGGTGTTAATATTCNCTCCTCCCAAGTTATCACTTTAGATCTTCTAAAGCCTTGCATTGCCCTAGGAAGTTGACAAAACACCAATAGCAACTCTAAAGCCTCCTAAACCTACTTTAAACATGCAACTATGATAGGAGTAACCTTGACTATGATGGCTAGCACATTCCCAACATAGTCACCAATTTTGACACCATTTCCAACTTATGGAGGGTGAAAATAAAGTCCAAATCCACCCATCTTCAATTCCAAACTTTAGTGCTAATCATACTAATCATTAGGAACCAAAAGCTGGCCATGGTAAACCTAGGGAACCACCTACTAATGTCAACTATGTTGGGGCTTGCTTCGACTAAGCTAGCTAGCATAATTGCTAGTAGAGCCTAGCATAGTCACATCAAAAGATGTTGATTTAACTTCCAAACATCACTAGAATGACCCCACTAATGATCCCACCATGTGCCCAAACTAGCCCGACAACCTTCTAGACCTTTATTATTGCCTACTAAGGTCTAAAATTGGAAACTTTTAACCTTTTTGATCAATTTTGATCTTCTTTTATTACAATTATTTCACTCTAGCTGGTTTGACCTTCTTTCATGGTATTTTAACTTATTTTAGCCTTGTTATGCATTGCTGACCTTTGTTATCATTAGTTGACCTCATTAAACTTTACCTAGCTTTGGTTTCATAATATCTACTTATTTTCTCTATTTTGGCCTCTATTAACCTTTTTTGGCCTTTGATTCATATTAGGTGATGTGGTTTGGCCATCCTTGATCATCATTTGACACCATGTGACCATGACCTACCAAGGCCTTAAACTAGCAGCATGACCAACTAAGGCCTAAAAGTTGCAAAGTGTAACCATAGTTGACCATGTTTTACCTTTTTCTTCAACTTGTGTCAACCTTCTTTCCCATCATCAATCTTTGTTGGAACATCACTTAGCCCCATCTCACCAAGTGTTTCCTTTATTTAACATTTATGTGACCTTATGTTGCCTTTGTTTTACCTTATTTACCTTCATCTACCTCTTATAGCCTTTTTTTTATCTTGTTTAAACCTTTTTTAACCATGATATAGAATGTTTTTGCATAGTTGCTAAGATATCTTATATCATTTTACATAATTTACTCACTTTTACCCAAGTTCCACATAATGTGCTTATGATTGATATGCAGGATTGGAATATGGAAACCTAGAAGAAAATCAACTTGCCATTGAACCTAAGTGAACCTCATGGTAATGTTAAACAATGTATCAATCTTAATTACCTAGATCTTGAGCGTGAGAGTCTTATCGACCATATAGCTTCAATAGAGAAACCTCTAGAATGGTCTAAAAACCCATTCAAAACCCTTAACCTAAGCTAGTGACATTACCAAAGACTCTCTAGATAAGGTTCCTATCACAATGCATAGTGGTGAGGAGAAAATCCTAAAATTAAGTTCCTCACTAGAACCTCAGTAGGCTTAAGACATCACCATGGTCCTCCAAGATAATGTTAAGGTCTTTGCTTGGTGATATAGGTCTTGACTCATGTCTCATACAAAATAACACCATACTCTATCCTAATATTAGACCAACTAAGCAAAAAGTTTACAAGATTAGGCCAAATTTAGCCTTAGCAGTTTGTGATGAAATCACAAAACTATACTAAGATGGTTTCATTAGAGCCATCAATTATGCAAAATGGGTGCCCAACATAGTAGTGGTCCCTAAGAAAAATGAAAGTATACATATTTGCATAGATTTTTGATACCTAAATAAGGAAACCATCAAGGATGATTTTACTTTACCTAGTATTGACCAAATTATCAATACTACAGCTAGGCATGCCTTAGTATCCTTCATGGATGGGTTATCGAGATACATTAAGATTAGGATTAACCCATAACATCAACTTAGTACAACCTTCATGACCCCTTTAGGAACCTTTTTCTATACTATGATTCCCTTTGGCATAAAGAATTTAGGAGCAACCTAACAAAGAGCTATGATGTATATCTTTAGCAATTATATGATAGGATTACTTACTGACTACATAGACAATATAGCTTATAACCATCTGCATGACCTTTATCTTGTACTTAAATGATGCCTCAAATATGAGCTTAGACTTAACCTTAAGAAGTAAATTTTTGGCATCAAAACTAGTAAGATACTTGGCATTGTAGTATTCAAAGTAGGAATATGTGTCAATCCTAATAAGGTTAAGGCATATCTAACATGGTAGCACCAACTAACCTTAAGAAGCTTCAAGGATAGCAAAGTAGATTACAATTTATCTATAGCTTTATCGCTAAGCCCATGGATACGTTACAACCCATGCAACACTTGCTTAAGAAAGGAGCTCCCTATGAGTAAACAACTCAATGCCTAGAAGCCTTTAAAAACCTTAAGCAATAGTTGGCACAACTATTGATGGTTCATCCATCACAAGAGAATAAGCCTTTTTACATCTACCTTGCTATCTCTAACATGTCTATTGCCTCTCTACTCTGTTAGAAATGGGATGATGGAGTAGAGTTACCTATATACTACCTAAGTTGTGCTCTAGTAGCCCATGAGACTTGATACACCAAAGTGAAGAAGTATTATCTAGCCTTAGTCTTTTCATTGAAGAAGTGATAGCACTACCTATTTAGAAGCCAAGTCAACATCACTTGCAAAGATAATGTGATTAGAGCCATCACATCCAACATCAATGAAAGTAGCCATATAGCCCATTGGAAATCCATAATAGCTGAATTCAACCTTCAACACATCTCTCAAGCCTTGATGAAAGGTCAAGCTATAGCCATGTAAAGGACCATGTAGCCATAGATCCAAAATTTCCTAATGAACATGTTAACATTGTTAGCAATATACTTAAAGGTTATGAGGTAGTCATGCACTTTGACAAAGCTTTAATTTCCTATGGAACCAATGCTACTACCATCATAACATTCTCGTCTATTGAAATACAACCCTTCACTTACCATTTTGAATTTTCATGCACCAAAAATTTAGTAAAGTATGAAGGATTGGTTAGAGGAATGATTTTAGCTCATGACCTAGGAATCAAACACTTAATGATCAATGGTAATTCACAACTTGTGTTCAACCAAGTAACTAAGGCTTATGCATCTAAAGCCCAACATTTACAAACTTATTGTGACCTAGCAAAGAAGCCAGTACAATAGTTCATAGACATTCATATTCAACATGTACCCTGAACTGAGAACATGCTAGCCAATGCCATTGCAACCTTAGTTGCCAATGTGACACCTGATGTTTTTAGAAAATTTCCTTTCTTAACCATGGACTATCTTATTCCCATCATGTAGAATACTAAGAATAGCTTTGTGGCCTCTATCAGTACCACCCCTCTAAGGGAATGGTACAACGATATCAAGTTTTACCTCATACATGGTGAATCTATACAAGTCTTGACTACTTCTCATAAGGAAACCATATGTAAATGGTCAAAAAAATATGTCATCATAGGCGATAACACATTATGTCAATGGTCTTATGATGGTATGTTAGTAGTATGCTTGGGAAAAATTAAAGCCTACACAGTCCTTGATCAGGTGCATGATGGTATATGTGGAGAACATATAGGACCTAGAGCTATGGTTGGTAAATTTAGGTGGCTAGGCTATTATTGGCTCTATATGAAAAATGATTGCCTATAGAAGGTTAAAGCTTGTGACACTTGTCAATAGCACAATAACCTGATCCACGTGAAACCAATTGAGTTACATACCAATTAGATAACTTGGTCATTTTAACAGTGAGAGCTAGATATCATTGGACCTCTAAAACCTAAGTCTTTCATAGGACATAGTTTCATCATTACTATAACCACATACTTCACAAAGTGGGTTGAAGCTATTCCCCTAAGGAAAACAACATTTCAACAAGTTTATAGCTTTATACTCTATAACATAATAAACTGATTTGTTATACCTATAACCATATCCATAGATAATGAACAATAGTTTAGTAACCATGAAACAAAAAAATCTTGCCATGACCTAGGCATTGAGGATTCCTTTTCATCACCTTACTACTTTCAAGCCAATGGGAAAGTTGAAGCTATCAATAAGACCATTGTAGACCTACTTAAAAAGATGCTAAATAGTAGTAGATGCAGGTGGCATGGACTTATCCATGCACTTTGGACTTATCAAACAACCTACCAAACTCAACTAGGGTAACTCTATATAGCCTAGTTTATGGTTCTAAAGTCATTTTACCTCTTGAATTTCAAGTCCCATTACTATAAGTAGCCAACCTTATCAGACTTCATCAATGATGACAAAAATAGCAGATGATGTATCATTAATCTAGACTTGGTCAAGGAGCAACGAGTATGAACACTTTCTCACATTGAGAGATACCAAGAGAAGTAGACGCAATAGCACTTCCATAACCTAAACAAGTGTACAATCAAGAAGGGGAACCTAGTCCTCAAAGCTATTTGTGAGCATGTGGACAAATTCTCAACCAACTGGGAAGGATCTTTTTTGATCACCAAGGCCTATGTCAATGAAGCCTTTCAGATAGTAGACATGGATGGAAACGAATTGGCCAATCTAGTCAATCATTCCTATCTAAAGCCTTATTATAGCTAACACATCTTCTTAGTAGGTACCAATAACAACATTTGCGATCATGATGACCAATAACAAGTAAGCTCACTTTTTTTTCTCTATCTCTTTTTGCACAAAAATTAAACTGAAAAAATTTGTAACATCTATAATGCAAGATGCAAATCCCTTTTAGGTGTAATCAATTATAACCTTTGATGATGGGCTTGTAGTGGTATTTTATATTCTTTGTCAATGCTTCTCAAGTCAATCCTCAAAACATCAACAAAGAGGGGCCAATGAAATACTATGTAGAAAGCACATGTTATAACCTATAACCTTCACCACCAAACTTGAGAAAAGTTTTCATAGTAAATGTGAGATTAGAAGCTCATGAGTAATAATCTTGCATGCTTTAACTTGTTGGAACTGAAAAATGCCTCATAAGTTGTTACTACCTCACTTCCCAAGTGGAAAAAGTGCTATTATGTCTATATATGGGCTTGGGAAGATCAAAAGTGACTTGGGGATTAGAAAATTTGGCATTTTCATGGGTTTTTGTAGAGGTACAGTCTCAACTACGCTGAAACCATCTACTCCCAACATAAATGGTGTTGGGTTTTCACTTTTCAGCAACAACACCTAGCATAGTCACCACAAAACCTAGTGCAGTTGTAAGATCAACATTGGTGTTATTGGATTTTCCATTTTTCCAATAATGCCTAGTGTATTCATGACAACTTTTCATATGGTAATACCATGTCCAACTTAGTAAATAGGATCTTTAGCAACTGTAGTTTGGATAGCATAGTCACCATAATTTCAAGAAATTTCAACATCATTTAGCATAGTTACCATAATTTCAAGAAATTTCAACATCATTTAGCATAGTCTCCAAGGCCAATATAATCAAGGTGATGGCCAACATAGTCAAGGTGAAGGCTAGCCTAGTCACAAAGGTCCATTTACTATTTTTAGTATGTTGATGGATTTTGATGACCTGGGTGCACCAAAACTTACTAGAAATAGTCAACTACATCAAAAATTATAGCTATTACACCTACAATCAATCTATTAATGATGATGGGAGTAATTTGCAACATTAAATTAGCAACCTAAAGCTTATAAAACCTAAGATTGAAGTCCACATTGAGGTTTCCAACCTTGATTTCAAAAAAGTAATTGTTTCCAACATTTAGTAGTTCCAAGAATTTTGAGCAATTAATAGGCTTTTTATATCGTTAATAGCTTGAATTCCATTTTGATATCTGTGCTAAGCATTAGAGACCCTTGGTGCAACACCATTGGAAAGAAAAGCTTGTACCACTGTTACCACCACCCATAGCCAAAGTTGCATACTTGAATAGAAAACTAGTAAGGAGTTACAAGGGATTGAAATTGGGAAGTTATTAGACCATGGAGATTGACTACATAACACATTTTTTCATCTCCAATAGACTTCAAGATCCATTTAGGCCAACTTCTTGTGTTTTGGGAATACCATTTATACTTCTTGAACTTTACAATTTTATTTAATGAAATTTTCAATTCAATTATAGTGTAGATTTTATTCAAAGTATCACTCTGTGTTAATTTATTTTCATTCGAATCTATAATATATTTTCTCATTTATAATTTGTAAGTCCTTGAGTAATTGACAAGACTATCCAAGACACCTTGAATCCTATTTTTTGCAATCCCTTGGGATGTAATACTTTGGAATTCTAGATTTTCTAGCAACTAAATTTTCTAGGCACTACATATTTTCTTAGTACATCTAGAAGCAATGATAGTAATGGTAGGCTCATGCATAGAATCTATAACACACAATATAGTTTTTCTATTAGCCCATTTAAGTTGTAAACAACTAATGTATCCTATAGTGAGCCATAAGATGATAACTAAAAATTTAAAAAATTAAAAACCATAAAAAAATGTTAAAATGTTGGCAAAACTTAAATAATTTTCATTTCCCAAATTTGGAAATAGCTAAAAATATAGGTTAAACTTGTACATGAACTCCCAAATCTTGAAGAGTCCAAAATTCATGTGCATGTTTGATGATCACATACCTCTCGTACATACGAGAATACCATGTCCAATATTGGGAAAACTCTACATCAAGCTAGTTGAGTACTTGCACTCTTATAACATCACCTTATCTAAATTCCTACAAGGTTGTGTGGGCTAGAGATGACGTTTATTCATTTTTCACCAATCCTCTAGCATGCACCTTAAACTTGCAAAACCAAAACATGAAAATAGTCAAAAAAATAGTCCTAAAATTGAAACAAAAATATGTCAAACTAAAACAAGCCTTACACTTATAGTAGGTAAATAGTTCTGGGAGGGAGTGTTTAATCAATGATCCAACATCAAGGTGTTATTTGCATTATACTAGAAATACATCAACACCTCCCATATTCTTGATAACTATCAAATCCATATGAAGTATGAATCCCTATTGTGCTCTATTTCTATCTATATTTTGAGATCATCTACCATGCACTTTAATATGTAATTAAATGATCCTATCACAAGAGTCTCTATAATTACAATTGCAACATCCATAGCTAGGTGTGACCACATTATCATATTGTAATATTATTGTAGGTACATGATGAGAGTGGTTACTCTAGTAGTTTATTCTAATTATTAGAGTGGAAGTTTCTCTAATTATCAGAGTAGTTGCTCCCAAGCCTATAAATACATTGCCCAGGTGCACAATTTAGGAAGGAAGTCTTGGAAGAAAGACTTTCAAGGGAAGTCTTTTAGAAGTCTTTTAGGAGTCAAGTAGTGAAAATTTTGTAGTTAGAGTATTTTTGAAGTGCCAGTAGCAAGAGGTCTAAGTGTGGATGGATCTTTATTCAAGCAGTGTGTACCTGAGCATACCTTGTGTATCGTAATAAAGATGAGCTCTTACATTCATCCTTACAGCACTTGAGATTTGTTTTCTTACTCATTTTATTTATTTTATTTTCTTCTGCATTTATTTTATTTTATTATTTTATTTTATGCATTTTACATTTTTTTATTAGCACATAGAGTACGATCACTTTGAGCATGCATGTAACACTTGGTAACCCAGTAACAATTAGTGTTTAGTGATCCCAGTAGTGTTGCGCTAGTTCAAGATGTGTACAGCAAGTGAGAATGGATAGTGGTGTTAGGATTAGTTTAAAGCCTAATTAATTAGTAGTTAAGTTAAATTAGTAACTTAGTTATCTCTCTCTCTCTTCTCTTATTAGCAGCAGGACATAAAAACATAAAAGTTATAAAAATCATATGCCTCAAGCTTACTTAACCATATAATCGTGACATACAAGTTTGGGAAGACAACAATCAACCAACACATCCTTGTTACACAAGGGCGCATAAGCACTTAGTCCTTGGAATTCGACTGCATTGTGTGTAAAACACTTGTATTCGTATGGTTGAGTGTAGGGGTACCTCACCGCTCATCATTAGTGTCATTTCCAGGGACTTAGTTGTTTGTGTGCTAACTAGAACATAGGAAATCATTGACATCATTGGAACGAACCCTTAGGGTTAATTGAGAAAATAATAAATAAGAGTACATTGCATACTGAATAGACAAATATGTCTCCTTCTTCATATGAAAGTGCCTCACTCCCTAGGTTTGAAATAGGAAGCAATCGGCGGTGTAGTACACATGACGTTGATCTGCCAATCCCTCAGCAAGTTCGAGTGGTATATATTCATCTTGATGAGTATATACTAGACTTTACCTTAATCCTCCATCAACATGAACAACTACGTTGGTGAGACTTAGAAAGTAACATAGTGTTACCTCCTGATTGTTCAATCCTGAGCATGCTTCTTCGTGCTCTCACACGAATTGACATGCCGCACTTACACGTAGAATACATTGTGCAAGACCATGAATCAAGAGAATACCATCCCATAGAGCACAACATCAAAGGGACTTGTAATAGGAGAGAAATCATAAGTCTTTGAATGGTAAGTGATCCCAAGATGCTGCACATGTCTTAAGCAAAAATGAGGGTGGTGAAGCTACCTCAGGCAGTCGGCCACATAATGATGTTCCTCCCCTTGACTTTGGCCAAGTGGTTATGTATCAAGACCTTCATTCCAGTATTCATAACCCAGGTCCTAATACCCATAGGCACAAAGGGTCCAGAAAAGGGACATGAACTCATGATAAAGGTGGACATTCTGATCGCAATCACGATCGAGGCTAAGACCGTAGAAGAAAAGGTAGCAGACATTGTCATGATGATGGTTCTCCTTCTTCTTTACCTTCATCATCTCCTTCACCCTATCCTTCAATATCTAGACATAATCATAAAGAAAAATACCATGGGGATAAAGGTAGGTAGAGTGGAAGTCATAGATAAAACAACTAGGAAAGGGGATGAGGGCACTCTAGAGAGTCATGACATAGAAGAAGGAAGAGTAGGGAACATGTAGGCATCATAGACACCATGGACGAGACAATCATGATGAACCCCTACTCGCTACTCAAAGTATGTTGGAAATAAATGAGGCTATTAGAATTCCAACAAGGCACCAAAAAGATAGTAGGATCAAGAGATTAGATATGAACAATATCCCACAATTTTAAGGCAAATACAATGTTGATCCTTAGAATCACTTACAAGCATTCAATGATGCGTGTGCCTTACAAAATATTGAGAATGAATGGCAAAAACTTAAGTTGTTTCCATGGACACTAGTTAAAGAAGAAGAAAGATGGTACCAGTCTTTAGAACTGGAATCCATTTGTAGGTGGAGTACTATGTTAGAATTATTTAATGAAAACTGCCAAACGTACTCCCGAGTGTCTAACTTGCGAAGGCAAATCCAAGGCTAGAAACAAGGAGGACATGAACCCTTGGATGTTGGCATGGGCATTTAGTATGCACTATTACATCAATGTCCTAGCCATGGTTATTCACAAAGGGATCAACTGCGCCATCTCATGGATGGGCTTAGGCATGAAACAAGAAGAACTCTGGGACTTATGCCCAAGGGAGACTATCTAAGCTTAGGTCCCATCAAATTCAAAGACTATTGGAGAAAGTTGCTAAGGAAGAAGGTGAGCTATAGAAGAGAGAAACTGTAGAAGAGTAAAACTGAAATCCTTCACTCCAGAAGAGGGGAGTAAGATTTTTTGAGGATGAATTAGAGTCACCACTCAAAGAGATGATGAATAGAAAAACTTTGCCTATCCAAAAGATGACATCAAAAGTTTTGGCAAAGGTAGAACAAATGTGGGATTCCCTAAAAAATATATTTTAAACTATTCTTAAAATAGTAGAGGAGTCTAGAGAGTAAGGTAGTGATCGTAAAAAAAGAAGAAAGAGAGAAGTTGAACATGTACGTAGAAAGGGTAAGGCCAAAGTTGCCATCATTGAAGAGGTTGTGGATTTGGAAATAGATAATGGTAGTGGATGTGAGATATGTCAATATGACCATCCTAAGGGATGTTGCCCTATAATCTCACATCTGTAGGAGTCTGAAGTGTATACACTCAACCCACGATTAAACAAAAGGAAAACACCCCAAAGGTTACCTTATCCTCAAGGTAACCCAAGGTAGTTCTACCAACCCTTAACATATTATCCTAGTGGAACTCCACCACAACCTATTGAGCAATATCAATAGTGACAACACCCACAATCATGGTTGATGAGTGGCAAGGTATCCCTACACTCAACCATATGAAATGAGCGTAGCACGCGCGATCCGGTCAAACTCCATAGACTAAATGCCTACATGCCCCATGGAACACTTGGGGTTAATCATTCGTTGTCTTCCCAGACTTACTTGTGTTTGTCACGGTGTATGGTTAAGTAAGTCCGAGGTATATGATTTTTATATCCTTTATGTATTTTTCTCCTATGCTATCGAGGTAAAGGGTTGAGAAACTAACTAACTATAACTAATGACTAAGTCTAAATTAACTAGCGTCAGCATCCATTCCCACTTACCGTACACACCCTGAACTATGCAACTATGGCTACCAAATGCTAATCATTACTGGGATCACCACACATAATGCATGTGCTCAAAGTGGTCATACTGAGGCACTTAACTAGCCTAAACATAATGAGCAGCCGATTTCTTAACTAGCCGTACACATCCATAGATGCTCGTAATCAAGTCGTACTCATTTTGCATTCTAGGAGTTAAGGGTAAGAGAGACTAATAGTGATGAGCAGCCAATTCCTTGATTAGTCGTACACATTCATCAATGCTCGTAATCAAGTCGTACTCATGCTGCGCTATTGTAGGTAATAAATAATAGGTAGGAAATAACATGTAATAAACCTATTCCATGCACTACAAGGTTTATCCACAAAGATCATCTTTATTTCCATACACAACTTGTGTTCAGGTACAAAGCTACTCGAATAAAGATCCATTCACTTGGGGACTGCTACTACGGGCACATGGAAAATATTCTATCTCTGGAGTGATCAATCTGCCAGAGTTTCTCTATTTTAAGCCTAGGATGAGGAATAAGGGGAGTGTCACCTCTTATTTATAGATTTGGCAGCGCACCGCGATATCGCGTACACGACATCGCAGGGGATATCATGGCTTGTGTGTATCGCATCTCATCATACCTCCATGACTGGATGAAAACTCATCCTCAAGTTCCTTACAATAATATTGGGAAGGTATGGAATTATTGAGGGGAATAGAACTAATGGGATGACATGTGAACGGATTATCATTACAAGACTTGACAAAAATGGTGTTCATGACAACAAGGGTGAACACCTTATTACAATGACATCAGGCCTTTGTTGGCAGCTAGGAAGAAAGAGGGAGAAAGAAGTGTTGCTGCAGCCCAAGTTTTATTTCTTCTAAGGGGTGTGCTTTGAATTCTCACTTTGTGTGTGTGTGTGTGTGTGTGTGTGTTTTTTTTTTGTGTTTTGTGTTTTTATGCGTGAGAACCACACCATGCAAAGACTTGATTATTTTTATTGTCTCAGTTTCTGATAATTGGGTAACATCAGAATGGCAAGAAAAATCAAGAAGAAAACATCCAATCACCCAAGAGAATGGCCAACACAAAAGCATCAAGTTCCCTTGAAGTCATACCCTTTTCAATCCTTGAGTCCTTCCTTAGTTTGAGAAATACCTAATCACCGATCCATTTAAGTTCTTATTAAAAAGAAGACTGTACATTTTCAAGCTAAGAGAGACCATAGAAACTGGTGGATGGATGGATGAAGTGAACTCATTGCCTGCCATATCAAAAGAAACATACCTTAGTATCAACATTGTGACTTAAAGATAAAAACCAAACATTAGCAATCAATATGAAAATAGTTCATACCATCATTCCGAACACTTATTGGATGACAAACTTACATGGTGGATCATACATACACACACACATAAAATGGAAAAAGTATAATGATGTTGTAAAACAAATACTAGAAAAGTGAAAGAAATTTGTAAAACAAAAATGTGTAAGACAAAAACGTTGTAAAATAAACACATGTAAAACAAAAATGTGAAAGACAAAATCTTAAAAGAACTAAGGGCCCCATATGATTAGCATAAGTGGCCATCTCCCCCATGACTGAGTTGTAAGGGAGAGATATGAAATAATGAGTGCCTATTTGAATCTCTAAGAAGTTCCCAACTTCTCCCAATTGATGATCCTAGATTAAGGGATGGAAGTTGGTGATGCTCATATTCCAATGTGTATATGCTTTCGTTATGGGCATGGGTTTCCTCAGTTCATTTCATGCATATTTGGTTGCTCCTTCGAGTAGTTGTCAACCATGGGATGTCTACTAATGGTTGTGTGGCTACTACATACAAGCATCTTTGTTGCAAAGTTTCAAGGGCACACTTGCTGCATGGAGGCATTTCCTCCATGTCATCACCTACTGAATCACTGTATGTGATGCATGGAACTTTCCTCTTCTCGATCTTTTCACATAGGTTTATCTTAGAGATTTCCAAGGAAAGATCGTGGATCCTAAGACATGCATCTACTGTACTAAGCCATGCCCTTCCCATTATAATTGAGAAGTCCCCTTCATTGTTGTTGACTTCAATCATCAAAAAATCAGCTAGGTAGGACCAACCACACACAGTGGTAATGATGTCCTCCACCAATCCCAAGGGAATGGTGATGGACTGGTCTGCCAGCTCTAGTTGAATGTTTCTCTTCTTAAGTTGGGGCAGGTTCCAGGTGTGATACATCTTTCGTGAAATTAAGTTGACTCCAGAACCTGAGTCAAGAAGAGCCCTATGTGGTTCATTTCTGGCGATCTGTAAATAGATTAAGGGACTCCCAGGGTTAGTTAGTTTCCTAGGAAGGTGGCCTACCTTAATCTAGTTGGTTACAATATGCGTTAACATAACCGTATGCATTAAGCTCTGATTTTGGATAGAAGGGTGCTTCGAAGTGTTAGATGGTGAAGGAGTGAACATGGACCCAACCGCTTGTTGTTGTGAGAGTTTGTCTGGGATTTTGGTTCTGAAGAAGGGTCTTCTCTTTTTACAGTTGTCAGAACTAGCAGCAGGTTGAATATTTACAGCTCTCGCAACGTGACATTGTTGTGGTTGAGGAGGAAGTTCCCCTTGCATTGTTGAAGCAGGAGGTGTTATGGGAACTACTTGCGGTGGAAGAGGTGCGGATGGATTTGGATGATGGTGTGGGTATGGAGTGTCTCCTAGAGGAGAAGGAGTCCTTCTAAAGTACTCCCGAACTTGGTAGTGATGGTTGGGGGTTGAGTGACTCATAAAGTCACTTGGAGAAATCAGTTACTGCACATAATATCCATAAGGGTTAGGCTGCCGATAAGGGTACTGATGTTTCAGCGNTAGATGTGAGATGATGGGGCAACATCCCTTAGGATGGTCATAGTGGCAAATCTCACATCCACCGTCATCATTTGTGTCAGGGTCCACAGCCACATCGGAGTTAGTGATTTTCCCCTTACCATTGTTATGTGCAAGGCTTAAATCTCTCCACTTTTTCTTACCTTTGTCACTACTTTGTTCTACCTTAGACTCTTCTACAATTTTTAAGACAGTTTCAATTTTAGAGTCTAAGGAACTCCATACGTCATCTACCTTAGCCACTATTTCTATTGTTAATTTTTGGATTGGCAAATTTTTTCTGTTCACCAACTCTTCGAGTGGTGACTCATCCCCTTCATCATAAAATTTCACTCCCTTCTTTCGAAGAGAGGGATCACGGTTGTACTCTTCCACACTTTCCCTTTTACGTAGCTCACCTTCTTCTTTTGCTACTTGTTCAAACAAGCTATGCACTTCATGGGCTCTAGGTTGTGAGACTCTCCCTTGGGCATAAGTTCCCAGGGTTCTTCTAGTTTCATGCCTTAGCCCATCCACGATGTGGTGAAGTTGATCCTGTTGAGCATACCCGTGGCCTGGGCAACAATGTAACAATGTGTAATAGTGGGCCATAGCAGCATTCAAGGGTTCATAAGTACCTTGCTTCTAGCCTTGGATCTACTTATGCAGATTGGATACTTTGGAGTACGTCTGATACTTTTTGTTGAATAGTTCTAGCATCGTACTCCACCTCCTGATGGTTTTCGGTTCTAAGGATTGGTACCAGCTCTCTGCTTCCTTGGTGAGTGTCCTTGGGAACAACTTAAGTTTTTGCCACTCATTTTCTATATTTTGCAAGGCACAAGCATCGTGGAATTCCTATAAATCATTTTGTGATTAGCATTGTATCCCCCTTCAAATCGTGGGATATTGTTCATGTCTAATCATTTGATCCAACTATCTTTTAAATGCCTTGTGGGAATCCTACCTACCTCCGTTATGTCAAGCATACTTTGAGTTACGAGTAGGGGCTCATCATGATCATCTCTTTCATGGCACCTGTGATGTCTGTATTGTTCCCTACTCTCCCTATGTCCTTTCCCTTGTCCTCTCTCTCAAATCTCTCATCGAGGTCTTTCGTTTTGTCTACCTTTATCTTCTCCATTGTGTTCATGATGGTTGCACCTAGATGTAGAAGGAGAGGGTGAGTGATGGGATAAAGGAGAAGAAGAAGGAGAACCATTGCCATGAGGATGTTTCTTGCCTTCTCTTCGGTAGCTATAGCCCTGATCATGGTGACGATCTAAGTGCCCGTCCTTAGCATGAGTGGTTGTTCCCTCTATAAATAATTGGTGTTCACAGGCATCAGAACCAGGGATATGTATCGTTGATCATAGATTCTGGTACCCTTCCTCCTCACCATCATTAGGAGGGGGAACATCATTTGTTAAAGAACCCGTGATAAGGGTTTCCTCATCTCCTATTTTGCTAAGGACGTGCGGGGCTTTGCCCTTTAGAAAAGTATGTTGACTCTCCTACCTTAAGTCCCTCATACGTTGGGCATCTGTGGAATAATAATCCCTCATGTCAAAATCTTCTGCAACGTATTTAGCATATAATTCAATTATGCCAATCTATGCTAAGGCATGGAAAAGCATATGAGAGATTGATCAATCTGGGGGTAATACAATGTTACCTTGCAAATCTCTCCATCATAGTTGTTTGTCTTGATGGAGAATAAAAGTAAAATTAGGGATATACTCATCGGGATGAGTATATGTCATCTTATATTGTTTAGGACTTGGCTAATCTTGGTTATGTTTTTTATGTTGCCGACTGTCTCGTGTATGGTCCCTAAGTGGTGAGTTGCTCTTATGAGAAGAAGGCATTTTGATCAGTGTGCTATTTCACCATTATAAAATTTTTATCTTCATTAACCTGAAGGTTCGTTAAGTCTCACAACAATGTGAATGATATCCTTATGTCCTATTTGGTGCACAAACACTTAGTCCCCAGCAACGGCGCCAATGATGAGTGGCGAGGTACCCCTACACTCAACCATACGAAACGAGCGTAGCACACACGATCTGGTCGAACTTCGCAGACTAAATGCCTACACACCCCATGGAACACTTAGGGTTAATCATTCGTTGTCTTCCTAGACTTACTTGTGTTTGTCAAGGTGTACGGTTAAGTAAGTCCGAGGTATATGATTTTTATCTCTTTTATGTGTTTTTCTCCTATGCTATCGAGGTAAAGGGTTGAGAAACTAACTAACTCTAACTAATGACTAAGTCTAAATTAACTAGCATCAGCATCCATTCCCACTTACCACACACACCTTGAACTATGCAATTGTGGCTACCAAACGCGAATCGTTACTGGGATCACCACACGTAACGCACGTGCTCGAAGTGGTCGTACTGAGGCACTTAACAAGCCTAAACGTAATGAGCAGCCGATTCCTTGACTAGCCATACACATCTGTAGATGCTCATAATCAAGTCATACTCATTCTGCATTCTAGGAGTTAAGGGTGAGAGAGACTAATCACGATGAGCAGCCGATTCCTTGATTAGCTATACACATTCGTCAATGCTCATAATCAAGTCGTACTCATGCTGCACTACTACAGGTAATAAATAATAGGTAGGACATAACATGTAGTAAACCTATTCCATGCACTATAAGCTTTATCCACAAAGCTCATCTTTATTACTGTACACAACTTGCGTTCAAGTACAAAGCTACTCGAATAAAGATCCGTTCACTTGGGGACTCCTACTGCAGGCACATGGAAAATATTCTATCTCTGGAGTGATCAATCTGCCAGAGTTTCCCTACTTTAAGCCTAGGATGAGGAATAAGGGGAGTGCCACCTCTTATTTATAGATTTGACGGTGGACTGCGATATCACATATGCAACATCGCAAGGGATGATGCGATATCACGTACGCGATATCGTGGCTTGTGCATATCATGCCTCATCAATGGTGAATGCCACTACCAAGGCAATAGTATCCTTACCAACAACCTAACCCATATGGATATTACATGCAATAGCCAATCTCCCCACATGACTCTACTGGTCATGTCATTCCTCAACCTCACTACCAAGCCCTCGAGTATTATGGAACTCCTTCTTATCGAGGTGATATTCTACAAGCATATCATGCTTCTCATCTAGCTGCATCTCTTCCACCAATATCTCCACTGCCACCTACTCCCACAATGCAAGGTGAAATCCCTACCCAGCTATAGCAATGTAATGCCATAAGGGCTATTAACTCTCAACCTACTATTAGTTCCAACAATCACATGAAGAAAATACCTTTCTTTAGAACCAACAGTCCAAATAAGCCCTTGCAATCACAAGCAGCTGATTCCTTAGATGCCTCAGTATCAATCAAAACTTTGAAGCCTCCTTCAACTCAACCACCGCACTCAACACATACGTTCATGCTAACACATGTCATTACCAATTAGATCAAAGCTTGCCACCTTCCCAAGAAATTCTCTAATCCTGGGAGTCCTCTGATATACTTACAAATCACTGGAAATGTTCTATGCAAGGCTCTTTTGGATTCAGGTTCCGGTGTCAACTTGATTTCTCAAGAAATGTACAAGGCCTGGAACCTACCTCCATTAAAAAATAGCAACATCCATCTAGAGTTGGCCAACCAGTCCATCACTGTCCCATTGGAACTGGTGGAAGACATTGTTATCACTTTTTATGGGTGGTCATACCCAGCTAACTTCCTAGTGATTCAGGTAAAAAATGGTAGGGGGACTTTCCAATCATAATGGAAAGAGCATGGCTAAGCACCATTGATGAATGCCTAGGAATCCATGATCTTTCCCTAAAAATATCAAAGGAAAATACATTTGGAAAGATCGAGAAGAAGAAAGTTTCGTGCATCGCATATAGTGACATAGGGTGTAATTGTGTACAGAGGTCATGGTTTGTGCAAAGTTTAACATTGCCTGCATCCAATCAGTGTGCACAAGTGATCAACATACAAAGATGCCTCTATGCAGTAGCCACACAATAGGAAGGCACCCAGTGGCTGACAGCTAATCAAGAAGTAGTTCACTTATATGCATGGAACCAACTGAGGGTTTGACTTGCACTTACATCGATAGCATAGATGCATTAGAGCAAGTCCACTGCTAACTTCCAAGTCTTAACCTTGAAAATGTCAATTTGGGAAAGTTGGAAATCCCTGAGAAATTTAAGTAGGAGCCCCTTGAGCTAAAATCATTACCCACCGGTATGGAATACATGTTCCTTAAAAATGGAAAACCGGTAATTATCAATGCTAAGCTTGCTCCTCAATAGAAAGAAGAACTACTAAAGGTAATCAATAGATGGTCAAAAGCCTTCACTTGGTCATATTCAAAATTAACCAGAATAGATCCTAGGATATGCCAATATAGGATTTACACTAACCTCTCCATGAAGCCTCAAAGACAACCATAGAGGTGTTTGGACCCAAAGCTGAAGCAAGTAGTCAAGGGAGAAATTGAATAGCTTCTCAAGGCTGGGTTCATATACCCCATTGCTGATAGCAAATGGGTTAGCCCCTTAGTTATTGTGCCTAAAAAGGGAGGAAAATGGAGGATGTGCATAGATTTCAAGCTACTGAATTTGACAACATTCAAAGATCACTTTCTGTTGCCATTTGTTGACCAAGTCTTAGACACCATCGCAGGGCATCGCTATTATAGTTTTCTAGATGGATATAGTGGACATAATCAAATACAAATAGCCCCAGAAGACAAAGCCAAGACTACATTCACCATTCCTTAGGGAACATTTGCATACAAATAGATGTTGTTTGGCTTGTGCAATGCCCCTGCAACAATTCAACAACTAGTTCTAAGCATCTTCCAATAGCAGATAGGAAATGGTGTGGAGGTCTTTATGGATGACTTCTCCACTTATGGAGAAAAATTTGATCAAGCCTTGGACCAATTGGAGCAAGTGTTAAAAATATGTGTAGAAACCAATTTGAGGCTCAACTAATAGAAAATTCATTTGATGGTCTAGAAAGGCATAGTACTAGGACATAAAATCTCACACACATGGATAGAGGTAAACCTCGAGAAAATCAAAATTATCTAAGGAATTACTCTTCAACTGGAAACTGTTAAAGATAGTTGGTCATTCCTTGGACATACTGGCTACTATAGGAGATTTATTGAGAACTTTTTAAAGGTTTTCAAACCATTGGTAAAATTAACGAAAAAGGATGTACCTTTCAAGTGGACCAAGGAATGTGAATTAGCTTTTCAAACTCTAAAACAGAAGCTAGTAGAAACACCCATTCTACAAGCTCCTAACTAGTCCAAACCATTCCATATCATGATTGATGCATCCAAATATGCTTTAGGAGCTATACTTACATAGTTAGATGACCAGAAGTGTCCTTATTACATCCACTGTGCAAGTAGAAGTATCACTGATGCATAACTTAACTACACTATCACATAGAAAGAATTAATGGTTGTAGTGTTTGCACTAGAAAAGTTTAGACACTATGTATTGGGATATAAAGTATATATACATACAAATCATAGTACAATTCAGTTCCTCATGAATAAGCCAATGGTAAGTCCTCATATCATACGATGGCTTGTAATCTTGCAAGAGTTTGATTTAATGATGATCGATTTATCTCGATTGCAATGGGAAAACAAGGAGGATAAGTATCCAAATTTTGATCATTTCCCTAATGAATTCCTCTTTGCTGGTGTATTGAATAATCAATCACCCATGGAGACAAACTAGTACAGTAGCATTCTTACCTATCTCCTCACCCAACAAACACCATAAGAGTTAAACCTTAAGAAAAAACAATAGTTTTTTCACTGAGCCAAGTATTTTATGGAGATTAATGGGCAACTTTACAAAGTGTGTCCCAATGGCTTAGTTTGATGGTGTGTTCCTGATATAGATCAACTATGACTTCTCCAATATGCTCATGAGGGTCCTTGTGGGGGTCATTACATTGGGAGATGAACAACCATTAAGATCCTGCTTGCAGGATATTATTGGCCTACAATATTTCACTACGTCCATCATTTCATCTAATCTTATGAGAACTATCAACGTGATGGGGGAATGACTGCTAGAATGAAGGGTCCACAACAATGGATTCAACCATTAGAACCCTTTGACATTTGGGGAATTGATTTTATGGGGCCAATTACACCAATGTCCAATGGAAAATCCTATATCATTGTTGCTATTGATTACCTAACTAAATGGGCAGAAGCGGCTTCTGTTAAGGATTGTACATCATCTACAGTTGCACAATTTTTTCAACAGCAAATCATAAATAGGTTGGTATTCCTCATGCACTTATTTCAGACAATGGTACCCACTTCACAGGTGCAACTTTTTGGAAATTAATGCAACACTTAGGGGTTGAGCATAAATTGACTACACCATACCACCCTTAAGTGAATGGTCAAGAAGAAGTCACCAACAGGGAGATTACAAAGATATTAACAAGAACTATTAGCAAGTTTAGACGAGACTGGAGCACTAAACTGAACGATGCTCTTTGGGCATACCACTCCACATGGAAACTCCCTACAAGCTACTCTCCCTATGAGTTAGTGTATGGTAAATTAACAAAGTTTTCCATTCAAACTGAGCTTCGTACACTATCCATAGCATGTGACCTCAACCTTGACCTTGATCTAGCATAGAAACAATGGTTAGTAACCCTTAACTTACTAGATGAAAACCGATTAGCTACCTTGTCATCTAACAAGTTGCACAAGGCATTCAATAAAAAATGTCATGACCTAAGGATTAGGAAAGTTAAATATCAACTGGGAGATAACGTTCTCTACTAGAATCCCACACATGTGCCACAATGTACTAAATTTCAAGAACTGTGGGAAGGACCTTATATTATTTATGCAACTTTTCCTTCAAGCGCCATGACAATATACAAACCTGAGAGCCCAGACAAGAAACTGTTGGTCAGCGTACAACAAACCAAACCTTTCCATGAGCTTAGGATAGCTAGTACACATGCTACCTCTCTTGGTGGACAACCTTGCTCACTATTTCAGATCTCCTCCTTCCAACTTAGTCGTGGGGGAGATGGCCACCTATGTTAACCATTCTAGGCCCTCAGTTCTTTTTAAATTTTTGTTTTACACATTTTTTGTTTTACACATTCTTTCAAATTTTCTTATTTTTTTAACACCATCATTCATGTTTTTACTATTTCTTTGTTTGCTTGATTTACTTTTATTCATCATCTAATAAGTGCTCATGATGGTGGATTTAATTATATCATATTGATTACTAATGTTTGGTTTTTACCTTTGAATTATGATGTTGATATTAAGGTATGGTTCTTTTGGTAAAATAGGTAATGAGTCCACGTCGTCCACTCATCCATACAACTCTATGGTCTCCTTTGGCTTGGAACTATACGGTCCCTCTTCTTCTAAGTAAGCTTTTAATGAATTGGTGGCTGGGTATTTTTCAAACCAACAAAAGACTCAAAGGATGAAAAGGATGTGACTTCAAGGGGATTTGATGCATTTGTGCTGGCCATTCTCTTGGGTGCTTGAATGCTTTTTCTTGGGTTTTTTGCCATTCTAACATTATTCAAAAATTAGGAAGCCAAGTGAATAAAAATAAGTCTTTGCATGGTGTGGTTCTCATGCAAAAAGAAAAAAGAAAAAAAGAGAGTGAGAATTCAAAGCACACCATTTAGACATAATAAAGAAATATGGGCTACAAGCACTAGTTATGGAACTGGAAAGATATGTTACCCCTGCCTGAAGGTTCCTTCTAACTAAGGCCCTTTCTCACTTCCTAGTTCTCCATCTCACTCTCCTCAAAATAGTGGTGACTCTTTTTGGAAGCATTCGTATTGCTTTAAGTGGATGGATTGGTCAAGTGTGTTGATGTGAGGTAACTTGATATGCTTTGTTTGAGTCTGGATTTGGGATGAGTTCTACTTAGTCACATTAACCATAAAATACAAAAGGGCCTTTACACAATCTTGTTCTTGGGATTCCATTCCATTCTCTCCTCTCCATCTTTCTTCCCATTTTCCACCTCATTTCCAATTTTATCATTAGTCCATTCTGGGTTGATGCATTATTTTTCTTTGGTGAATTCTTATGGGTAAGTTTTTAACTCTTGCTTCCAAATGACATTCCTAGAGCCTACGAACTCTTTGGTTTGTGGGTTTGTTAGGGCATAAAAGGAATGAGCCTGCTTTGGGGAGGACCCACTGGCATTTCTTTTTGGTGCAATTGTTAAGGTTTTTTCTCTTAAAAATTTCCTACAATCAATCATTTCTTGTTTCATCCTCATCCATGACATCCATTTTATTGGCATTGTCATTGATATTTTTCCCACCTTTCTTGTTTCTCATATTTTTCCATCTTATAGCTACCAGAGGTTCGCTCTTAGTCATGGGGGCCCTAGCACAAATTTTTTAATTTTCTCCATTTCACTATTCACCTAGCCCCTACACCTTGGGTAGTCACCTGTGATAAATCTTCGAACCAGTTTTTGCCATAACCACAACTCAACCAATGCACTTCATATTGAGGCAAGGTATCAACTGCATTATGGTTTATCTATCCTTGCTCATTTGTGATTGTGTTGTGTGTGCAGATGGCAATCATAAGAACAATGGACTGGGCTTGGAAGAAGCACTCAAGATGGACTAGAACTAGAGAATTTATGAAAGGAGCAAGTCTGGTGGCGTGGCTATGGATAAACAACAGAAGGCACAATCTTAGCATTGGCGGCAACAAGCTTCATTTTCTTTCTCTCTTTTTCTCTACAAGCTTTCAAATAAAGGCTTAGATGTCCTTTATGTATGAGTTTTCACCACAATGGTCATGAACACTAATGTTGTAATATGCTTATTAATCCATTCACTGGGCATGTTGAGTCTACCATTCCATTCCACCGTCAGTTGTCAATTAGTCAATAATCCCATACCTTCCTAATATTTTGTAAGGAACTCAAGGATGAGTTTTCATTTAGTCATGGGGGTATGATGAGAGTAGTTACTCTAGTGGTTTATCATAATTATTAGATTGGTAGTTTCTTTAATTATTAGAGTAGTTGCTCCCAAGCCTATAAACATAGTGCCCAGGCACACAATTTAGGGAGGAAGTCTTGGAAGGAAGTATTTCAAGGAAAGTCTTTTAGAATTCTTTTAGGAGTAAAGTAGCAAAACTTTTGTAGTTAGAGTATTTTCTAAGTGCCCACAACAAGAGGTCTAAGTGTGGACGTATCTTTATTCGAGCATTGTGTAACTGAGCACACCTTGTGTATAGCAATAAAGATGAGCTCTTGGATTCATCCTTGCAACACTTGAGATTTGTTTTCTTACTCATTTCCTTTATTTTATTTTCTTCTAAATTTATTTATTTTATTTTTTTATTTAATTTTATGCACTTTACATTTCTGTTATTAGCACACACAATACGATCACTTTGAGCATGTGTGTAACACTTGGTAACCCAGTAACAATTAGTGTTTGGTAATCCCAGTAGTGTTGCATTGGATCAAGATGTGTACGGCAAGTGAGAATATATACTAGTATTAGGATTAGTTTAAAGCCTAGTTAATTAGTAGTTAAGTTAAATTAGTCACTTAGTTATCTCTCTCTCTCCTCCCTTATTAGCAACAGGACATAAAAAACATAAAATCTATAAAAATCATATGCCTCAAGCTTACTTAACCATACAATCATGACATATAAGTAAGTTTGGGAAGACAATGATCAACCAACCCGTCCTTGTTCCACAAGGGCACATAAGCACTTAGTCCTTGGAATTCAACCAAATCATGCGTGAAATGCTTGTATTCATATGGTTGGGTGTAGGGGTACCTCATAGCTCATCAGTACATTAGGAACTATCTAACAGTAAGTCTAAGCCACACATCAATATGCTCGTTAATGTCCATGTCAAGTATCAAACTATCCTAGGTAGCCACTCCCCTACAACACATAATGCCTACCAACTCCACAACAGTCAAAATCAATTTTAGTAAAGCCCTACACACAGCCAAAATATATAGCCATTAGATTTGAAAATATCAAAGAACTTAAAAAACAAACAAAATTAGGCAAAAATAACCTCAATGGTGATAGTGTTGATATGAGAACAAAAAAGTAAAAATATGAAAAATAACCAAGCTCATTAATGCAATTCCCATTACATTGTACATCAAAATTCAGCCTCTACACAATTCAAATAACTTATAAAAATTTAAATTTGATATCTTAATAGGCATTTAAGATTAAAAAAAAGTTCAATTTAACATTTTCATAGCTATTTAACATGATAAAAATAGTTTTAGCATTGTAAAAATCTAGTTTTTTGTTTTGAGAAGTAGTTGACATGTGGGATATTAAAACAACTATTTTTGCAAATGGTGACATTAAAGCTAGTTTTCACAAAACATGATGCCAAAATTCTAAACATTGGGCTTGGTGGGAAACAATAATCCTAAGAAAAAAGGTCAAAGGGTTGATACAATCCAAAATTCTTAGAATGTAGGAAGAAAGAGGCAAAGAAACACAATATTTTATGACTCTTAGAGTTCACACACTACCATTCTTCCTATAGAAAAATTCTAAGCTATCTTATACACTATCTTTTCATGATAGGGAATGCCATAAGTTACCCTTTCAAAGCCCAAGCACTCACACACTAGCCATGGTATTGGAAAAAATCCACATTGCACTATCCAAGCCCCAAACATCCAAATGCTATCAACACAAACTAGAAAAAATTCAAAACTTCACATCTCAACCACAAATTGACTAATGTAGGCTACAAGGCTGGAAAAAATCTTGAAATTTTTTTTTAAAATTATTTTTTATCATAGATGTAGTGAACATGGCAAGAACAATCTAGATACATCAACAGCATTGCACTTACAGGTGCCAAAAAACCATAACTTTTCATCAAATTTTGGCTACAATAACCCAAGTTTGTAGTTCATTAACTACAAAAACATCCATAAATATTCTAAAAAATCAAAACACGATCCAAGATCCTCCAAAAATATATGTAGCCTTCCCAAGAACCTAAGACATTGACCATGTGTGATCAAAACCTCACCAACGCTGCTAGTTTCACCATAGAACACAAAAACTTTGAAAATTAATGCTAGAACACTATATACTTGGCCAAGAAAAAAATGAATATCTTTGTAAAAAAATATAAAAAGTTTAATTCAACCTCTAACATAGCTAAAAAACCTTGAATAACAATTCTATATAGTCAAAACCCAAAAATCTCAGTATATATAGACTAGAAAATATGATGAAATTTTCTAAAAATAAGCAAAAATAGAGCATTAATGTTGTACATGTGCTTTGGAAAAAAAATCCCAATCTTTACCAAAAAACATAAAAAATCCAAAATCTCATCCCCATGATAGTTGGACAATCTAAATCCTAGATTTCATGTAGTCAAATGTAAAATATCCACTAGAACCAGCCTAGAAGTGGAAAAATGTTTTTCACAATTTGGCCAAAAATGCAGAAAATGAAGGAAAACTAGTACCTGGTAATAATTGATGAAGATGCCTTGCCTGAATATGCATTCAAAAGCCTTAATATGATCCATATAGCCTCCTATACCTCTTTCAATCCTAGATTTTGGCTTGTCAACCCACTCTTCTTCACCATGATTGCCAAAATTGGGAGTTCTACCTCAAATTATTGCAAAAAGAAGCTTGAAATTCCTAGGTTAACTACAACAAACTGAGCATACAAGGTAGGAAAAAGCCAAAATTTCTAGAATATATTATGCAAAAAAGTCTATAATCTCAAATCTAGCTTCTACACATTGCATGAGGAAAATTAGGAAAGAAATTAAGGTTACACACTAGAATTTGGGGTTAAAAGCCTAGTTCTAATGCCCAAACATGGCATATAATTTTCCACTATGCCAAAAACTACCCTTGATATGCTAGGGCATGGAAATAGAGGGGAAAATTAGTTGGGAAAATTAGTTCATATGCTATGAATTGATGAAGGCTTTGTGATGAGTGGCGAGGTACCCCTACACTCAACCATATGAATACGAGCATTACACATGCAATCCGGTCGAACTCCACAGACTAAGTGCCTACATGCCCTATGGAACACTTAACGTTAATCATTCGTTGTCTTCCTAGAGTTAGTTGTATTTTTCATGGTTTTATGGTTAAGTAAGTCTAAGGTATGTGATTTTTATATCTTTTATGTTTTATCGCCTATGCTAATGAGGGAAAAGGTGAAGAGACTAATTAANAACTAATAAAGAATTTAAATGATGAAAAATAAATAAAAATAATTAAAGTCCTATTTAGCCTATTCCATGCACTACAAGGTTTATCCAACAGTTCATCTTTATTGCCATACACAATTGTGCATTTAGGTACAAAATTGCTCGAATAAAGATCTATTCACTTTGGAGCTCCTACTCCAGGCACATGGAAATTATTCTATCTCTGGAGAGGTAAAACTACTAGAGTTTTGCTAAGGGTCTAGATCTAGAAGGTGAAACAAGGGAGAGCCGCCTCTTATTTATAGACTTGGAGATGCGCTACGATATCACATACGCGATATCGCAGGGGAAGACGTGATATCACATACGTGATATCACGAGGGATGCGATATCAGGGCCGATGTAATATCATGTTTGTGATATCATGGCCCATGCAATATCGCATCCCATCATACCCCCATGACTGAATAAAAACTCATCCTCGATTTCCTTACAAAATATTGGGAAGGTATGGGATTATTGACTTGAATGGAGCTAATGGTGAATGGGATGACATGTGAACAAATCATCATTACAGAACATGACAAAACTGGTGTTCATGACAATAGGATTCAACACTTTATACATTTGACATCAGGCCTTATTTGGTAGCTGAGAGAGAAGAGAGAAGAGAGAAGAAGTCTGCCACTACCAACACCAAGATTGTGCCTTTCGTTGTCTATCCGTAAGCGCGCCATCCATCTCGTTCCTTGCATAGCTGCTTCAGCATCGATCCATTCTAAGTGTTCCCTCCAGATCCAATCCATTGTTGCATAATTTCCATTTGCACACACAACACAGTCTTTGTATTAGTAAGGATAAATGAATCACAATGTAGTTAATACCTTGCTTCGGTGAAAGGTCCATTGGCTAAGTTGTGGTATGGCTTATATGAGTCTAGAGATATAATAATGGTGACTACCGAAGGTGTAGGGTTTAGGAGAAAATTGAAAAAATTGGGTCTGGACCCCCATGACTAAGAGCAAACATCCGGTAGCAGTAGAATGGAGAAAGAAAAAGAACAAGAAAGATGGAGAAAAAGAGACAACTATAATGTTGATGAAATAGATGTCAAGATGGAAATGAACACAATAGAGTGGATTGCGCAAATGTTTAAGGGAAATAAATTAACTGATGTACCAAAGAGGAATGCTAGTGGGTCCTCCCCAAAGCAGGCTCATGCCTTTAATGCCCTAGCAAACCCACATTCAAAGAGTCCGGAGGCTCTAGGAATGTTACTTGGAAACAAAAGTTAAATTCTTAACTACAAGAATTTACCATAAATAAAATGATGTGTTCAACCAAAATATACATTAATGATATAACCGGCAATGAGGTGATCAATGGAGAAAGAATGATGGAAAGAGGAGAATGGAATGGAGTCTCAAGAACAAGGTGGTGTATAGCCCCTTGTGTAGTTAATGATTAATGTGACTTAGTAGATCCCATTCCAAGTCTGGCCTCAAACAAACCACATCTAGTGACTTCACATTAATGCATTTAGCCAATCCATCCACTTGAAGTAACAAGCATGCCTTCACCAAAGAGCCACCACCATTCCAACGAAACGAAGGAGGAGAGAATGGGAAGCGAGAAGGGCCTTAGTTAGAGGGAACAAGTTTATTTTAGTTCCATAACTAGTGCTTGTAGCCCAAATAATTATTTCATCTAAGGGGTGTGCTTTGAATTCTCACTGTTTTTCTTTTCTTTTCTTTTCTTTTCTCATTTTTTTTCTGTGTTTATACGTGAGAGCCACACCATGCAAAGACTTTGTTATTTTTATTAACTCAGCTTCCCAAAAATGGAGCAATGTCTGAATGGGAAGGAAAACTCAAGAAGAAAACATCCAAGCATCCAAGAGAATGGAAAACACAAATGCATCAAGTTCCCTTGAAGCCACACCCTTTTCAATCCTTGAGTCCTTTCTTAGTTTGAGAAATGCCCAGTCACCAATTCGTTATAGTTTTTATTATTGAGAAAGGAACTATATAGTTCCAAGCCAAGAGAGACCATAGAAATTTATGGATGTATGGATGAAGTGGACTCATTACCTGTCATATCAAAAGAACCATACCTTAGTATCAACATCATAATCTTAAAGGAAAAAGCTAAACATTAGCAACCAATAGAAAATAGTTCATACCATCATTAGAGCACTTATTGGGTGACAAACTTAACAAAATAGATAAGCACACACACAAACACACACACAAAGAAATGAAAAGTACAAATGATTTCGTAAAACAAAAACAAGAAAAGTTAAAGAAATTGTAAAACCAAAAAGTGCAAAACAAAAATGTGTAAAAAAAATGTGTAAAACAAAAATCTAAAAAAGAACTGAGGGCCTCGAATGATCAGCATAGGTGTCCATCTCCCCCATGACTAAATTGAAAGGGAGAGAATCAAAATAATGAGCATTTTTTTGAATTTCCTAAAAGTGTCCAACTTCTCTCAATTGATGTTTTCAAGTTAAGGGTTGGAAGTTGGCGACACTCATATTCCAATGTATCTATGCTTTCGTTGTGGGTGCAAGTTGTTTCTCCAGTTCGTTCCATGCATGTTGGTGGGCTGCTCTCTTGATTAGCTATCAACCACTGGGTGTTCTCTTGTTGTGTGGTTGCTACATATAGGCACTTTTTTATGTTGACTTCCTGGGTGCACCAATTGCATGCAGGAAATGCTGAGCATTCCTCCATATCATCATCCTCTAAGTCACTCTATGTGATGCATGAAACTTTCTTCTTCTCGATCTTTTCATAAATGTTTTCCTTAGATATTTCCAAGGAAAGATCACGGATTTCTAGGCATGCATCTATTTTACTCAGCCATGCCCTTCCCATTATAATTAGGAAGTCCCTTTTGTCATTGTTTATTTGGATCACCAGGAAATCAGCTGGGTATGACCAACCACACACGGTGGTAACAATGTCCTCAACTTGTCCCAAAGGAACAGTGATGGACTGGTCAGCCAACTCTAGTTGAATATTTCTCTTCTTGAGTGGAGGTAGGTTCCAGGCTTTATACATTTCTCGTGAGATTAAGTTGACTCCGAAATCTAAGTTAAGAAGACCCTTATGAGGTTCATTCCCAACTACTTGGAGATAAATTAGGGGGCTTCCAAGATCAAAGAATTTCTTGGGAAGGTGGCCCACCTTGATCCAATCAGTAACAGTATGTGTTAACATAATCGTGTGCGTTGAGCTCTGTTGCTAGTTTGAAGGGAGCTCCGAAGCCTTATTTGTTGGAGGAACATGCACAAACTCAACTTCTTTTGGTTGTGAGAGCTTGTTTGAGCTTTTGGTTCTGAAGAAAGGTCTTCTCTTTGTGTAGTTGTTAGAACTAGCAGTGGGTTGAAGGTTTATAGTTCTCGTAGCATTATGTTGCTGTGGTTGAGTGGGGAGTTTCCCTTGCATTGTTGGAGTGGGTGGTAGTGGAACTATCAGCGTATGAGTGGCAGATGGATTTGGAGGATGATATGCATGTGGTGTGTCTCCTAGAAGAGAAGGAGTCCTAAAATACTCCCAAACTTAGTAGTGACATTGTGGGGTTGTGTGATCCATAGAGTCACTAGGAGAAACTAGCTGCTACACGTAATAGCTATATGGATCTGGTTGCCGATAAGGGTATTGTTGTCTAGGTAGTGGCATCCCCCATGACTGTGGGTATTGCCATTGCTGGTGCTACTTGATAGGTTGTGGCGGAGTTCCACTTGGATAATATGTTAAAGGTTGGTGGAACTACCTTGGGTTACCTTGGAAATAAGGTAACCTTCGGGGTGCTTGCCTTATGTTAAGTCTTGGGTTGAGTGCATACACCCCAGACTCTTGTAGATGTGAGATTATTGGGCAACATCCTTTCAGATGGTCATATTGGTAGATCTCACATCCATCTTCATTGTCCATATCCAAGTCCACAACCTCATCAGCGATAGTCATTTTTCCCTTACCCTTGTTACATGCATGGTCTAAATCTCTCCACTTTTTCTTATCATGGTCACTACTTCGTTCTTGAGACTCCTCTATGACTTTTAGAATGGTTTCAATTTTACTATCTAAGGAGCTCCATATTTCATCTACCTTAGTTGACACTTCTATTGTTAATTTCTGAAGTGGAAAGGTTTTTCTATTCACCAACTCTTCGAGTGGTGACTCATCCTCTTCCTCACAAAATCTTACTCCCCTCTTTCGGAGTGAAGGATAGCAGTTGTACTCTTTTGTGCTTTCTCTTTTCTGTAGTTCCCCTTCTTCCTTAGCTACTTCCTCCAAGAATTAATTAATTTTGTGGGACCTAAGTTCTGATAATCTCCCTTGGGAATATGTTCCAAGGGTTCTCCTAGTTTCATGTCTTAGCCCATCTACGAGGTGGTGGAGTTGATCCCGTTGTGCATAACCATGGTCCGGGCAACGATGTAGCAATGCATAATATCAGCCCATGGTAGCATCCAAGGGTTTGTGATTATCCTGCTTCCATCCTTGGATCTATATACACAAGTTGGACACTCTAGAGTACATTTGGTATTTATCATTAAACAATTCTAGCATTGTACTCCACCTCCTAATGGTTTCTGACTCTAAAGACCGGTACCAACTTTTTGCTTCTTTTATGAGTGTACTAGGGAACAACTTTAACTTTTGCCACTCGTTTTCAATATTTTTCAAGGCACAAGCATCATGGAATGCCTGTATGTGGTTTTTTGTATCAGCATTGTATCCCCCCTCAAATCATGGATCAGGAGTACGTTTGATACTTATCCTTAAACATTTCAAGCATGGTATTCCATCATTTGATAGATTCTGGTTCTAAGGATCATTACTAGTTCTTTGCTTCTTTGATGAGTGTCCTGGAAAACAACTTGAATTTCTACCACTCATTCTCTATGTTTTGCAAGGCACATACATCTTGAAAAGCTTGAAGATGATTCTGTAGATCAGAGTTATATCCTCCTTCAAATCAAGGAATATTGTACATGTCTAACCATTTTATTTGACTATCTTTCACATGCATTGTTGGAATTTTGACTGCCTCTACAATGTTAAGCATACTTTGGGTAGCAAATAGAGGCTCATTGAGGCCATGATCATGGTGCCTACAATGCCCTCTACTACCCCTTTATTCATGGTGATGTGCCTCTCTTGAACATCGGCATCCTTGATCTTTCCTTACACAAAGTTCCCCTTTATTATTATGGTCCTATTGGTCATTGCACTCATCTTGATCACCTCCATTACAATATCACCTTCTACGATCATGATCAAAGCTAGAAGAAAAAGATGACAAAAGGGAAGGAGAATCAGACTATCACAATGCCTACTACCACCTCTTCAATGATCACAACCATGATCACAATCATGCTTCTTGCCAGCATCCCTATCTTGACTTGCCCCTCCGGATCTGTCTTTGCCATTGGATCCCTTGTTACTAGAATCAGGATTGTGAATTGTGAAGTGCAAATTCTATTTTTGACCTCCATCACTAAAGTAAAAGAGAGGAGCATCATTAAGTGGAAAACTCCTAAAGAAGGATTCCCCACTAGCTTGTTGGTACAACAAGAATGGAGAATTGTTAAGCCCTTTTCCCTTCGAAATTCATAGGACTACTCCAGCTATCGATCCCGCAAGTGTTCTGCTTCAATGGGATGATAATTCCTAGCATCGACATCCTCCATGATATATTCCCCATCGCAGTCTTAAAGACCACATTGTGCAAGCATTTGATAAAGAATTGGAAGAGTAGCATGATCGAGTGGTAATATAATGCTATCCTCCATGTTATGCCACTGTAACTATTCATCATGGTGTAGGATGAAGGTGAAGTTTGATACATACTCATCAAGATGAGTATATGTAATTTGATACTATTGAGGCTTTGATGGATGAACATTATTAGGCTTGGGCAAATAAGTGCTCCTATGAAAAGAAGATATTTTTAATTAGCAAAACAAAAAATGACAGTGTGCTCTGAGAATTTGTTGTAGTAATTGTGAAATAAGATGTGACTCTCATATTCATTGCAAAAATTTAAATACTTTCATTGGGTCCTAGATAGTGCACAAAACAAAAAAAAGGTACCTGGAAATGATGCCAATAATGAGTGGCGAGGTACCCCTACATTGAACCATACAAATCACTAAGGTGTTACACATGATCCAGTCAAATTCTGTGGACCTATAAATATCTCATACACTAGTTCCTCTAGGAAGTAAAATGACATTGAGAACATTCATTTTCTTCCCAACTACACTTGTGAGGCTCAAGGATATGATTTAAGTGTAATTGAGAAATATGAATTTTTGTCATTTTATATTTTATGGATGTAATCACCTACAATAAGAATAAGGGTAGAGTAGATTGAAAACTAATGTCTATTGTCTATCTAGCCTAACACAAGTAACTACCTCACTTTCTTGAACACATATACACTACTGGATTACCAAACGTTAAGCATTGTTAGGTTACCAAGTACTATATGAATGCTCGAAGTGGTCATGTTCATGTTCACTAACTGCTAGAGATCAATTATTTAATCAAATGCATTAAAGTAAAGAATAGTAAAGTAAAATGTAATAAGGAAAATATTAAGCTATTCTCAGTGCTACAAGGATTGTCAAAACAGTTCATTTAATTCCCATCACGCTACTATACTTAGGTACATTAGTTTTTGAACAAAGAACCATGCACACTTTAGACTCCTTCTATGAGCACCTAGAAGATATTCTAACTCTAAGAGGAAGAAATAGCAAGAGCTTCGCTACCTTACTTGAAAATTGAAAACTAACTAATGAAAAAATTATTCAAAACTAGAGCCTAAGTGTGGTATTTATAGACTCAGGGTATATACCCTGACGTCAAACATCTGACGTTAGATCCAAGCCCCAATGTTGTGGCTCCAACATTGCATACCCGACATCACGGCTGATATCAAATGGTGATTCATAAATTGTAATCATTGTTCCTCATCATTGTATTATCATTTGTCCATTGCAAATTGTGTTGTACCTCAAAGTACAAGGATCAGAAAACTAAGTTGCATTCATCCCTTCTAATTGTTCTCCCTTATTACCTTGTGGGATTGATGTGCTTCTTGTAGTAAGGTATCTTGATTAAGTTAGTCAGGATCCTACAGGATTGAGTGGTTGTTGTTGCAACATAACACTCTTGAGAAAAGCTCAAGATTATAAAGGTTGTGAAAGCCTAAAATCACATTTTAATCTTGACTAGACCTTGCAATGTTGAGTGGTTGGTATAGCATCACAACATGCCAAAGCAGGGCTTGAAGATTGTATAAGGTGTGGATACTTCAAACCATAATTTGGAAGGAAAAAAGTTATAAGGTGTGCTTGTGAACTACCCTCTAAGTGTGGACTACTCATGTTTGGAAACCATGTTAATTTTGATGTGATTTACTTCAAATAATTTTTTTTATATGGGAAACTTATTCATCTCTCACCACCACCACACCACCCCCCCGCCCCCTCGCTTTTTAAGTTCAATGATTCTCAAAGGTGATAAGGTGTGCATTAGGATCTCCTTCATCATTGTATTTATTGAAGTTTGGGATAGGCACACTCATGAGCAAGGTTATTTGAGGAATGGTAGGGCTAATAAAATCATCTTGGTAAAAGTCCATAACATTTATCGTTTGTGTTGTACTAGCCTTGAGCTTTTTTAGCTTCTCAATAAGGTTTTGGATTGGTTAGAAAGTTTGATTTAGACCTTGTGGAGCTTTTGAGGATTACACTTGTTGTTATTGGATGGTTTGTAATTGTGTAATGGGCATTGGTATAGATTTGAGAGGTCTTGTGACTACTGTTATGGGAGGATTAAACACAAGGAATGATGTTTGCATTAGGGCATGAGGAATAAAGGGGCTATTGAAAGAAAAATCTATTATGTGATATGCATGGAATTTGTATTTCAAGAGAAGGACCATCCATTACTATGAAAGGTTGGGGCATAGAGGGAATTACCAGTGAAGGTTGAGGCATAGTAGTAAAGGATGTAAATGTGAATAGTGAGATGAACAAGAAGGTGGGTTGAAAACTTTAGCTTGTGGAGGTCACAAGGGGAGTTTGGTTCACTACTAAAATAAGAGGCACAAATTTGAGCATAATTAATTTTTCAATAGATCATTGCAAAATGTCCCCTGTGAACATATTTGGCTCATATTCAGCTCCGAACTCATCTTGATCCACTAGGTGGAACCCTAAAGTAGCCTTTTCACTAACTTCACCATCGTCATTCGCACTTACTAACTATGCTAACAATTTCATGTAAAATTTAGATAATTTGATGGGATCATATGATGAAGAGATGTATTCCTTCCCATCCTTATAGGTCAATTCATAGTGATGCTTAGAGTCAAACTCTTTGCATGGAGTACTTGGTTTTTTGCACATATAAAGTTACAGTATTGTTCATTAATGTTTACATGTAATGGACCAAGTCCTAACTACTTAAGGAATTATCTATGCTCTGCTATGGCTATGACCTTAGGGGTCATATACATGAGCATATTCCTATTTCAAGGCCATGGAAATGATGTTGCGCAATACAATAGTTGAGGTAATACGTATAAAATATGTAGAACCAATTACTTAGTCAAGTTATTGAAAGCTTTAATTTAATTTTTAATTTTAAATGTTAATAAAAATATTTTTTATTAAATTAAATTAAATCACGTGGCATAGAACTGCAATGTAAGAAGCTATAGCATAAAAAATTCATAGCATATTTTGGTACAATTTTTTTAAACTAGCTTTAATGACATTTACAACTTATAAGATAGCTCAAATAACAAGCTACAACTATAAAGGCCTTAGCATATAACCTATAAATGTAACAAGAAAAATAAATTTTCTCTAGTAAATTCATGTGTAAAATAGGATTGCATTAAATAAGCTAGCTTGTTTGAGGGCAAATAAGTTAACCTCAATTAAGCTAGCTTATTTGGTTGAAATAGGATGACTTAAAATAAGGTAGCTTGTTTGACCTAAGCAGGAAAAAGCCTATAAATAAACTAGCAGATAAGCTAGCTTATAAAGGAAGAGAACTACAAATAATCAAGCTTATATCACATAAATAGGCTGAAAATAATAAATAAGTTGGAAGATAGGCTAGCTTATATCACTTAAATAAGCTAGAAATAATGAACAAGCTGGCAAATAAGCTAGATTTTTTGAAAAATAGTAAATGAGCAAGCAAATAAGCTATCTTATATTGCATAAATAAGCTAAAAATAGTAAATAAGCTAGCTTATAACATTGAAATAGTGTAAATATTTCAACAAGTAACCTAATGTACGATGAAGAATTTAGGCAAAGATCCTCCTTCTAGTGCCAAAAACTATAAGGCTAGAAAAATTTGCTGCTAGAAAATCGAAAATCCTAGCACCAAAAAATTTAACCCCAAATCCTATACACCTCAAAAAAGAATTCAAAGTGCACTAAATAACCTAGTAGATCACTTAAGGACTAAAAAATCTGTACTAAGTGTATTTAGAAAAAACATGAAAAATGAAAACTACAATGTGTAGGACTTCAAGAGCAAATCATAAAAGTATAGTAAATAGACATTTAAATATGACCAAAGCAAGAACTAAAAACTTTGTATTAATGTAGAAAAAAAATTGTGCAAGTACAAGTTTAGAAAATATAGATCAAGAGCTCAAAACAAGCCTGAAACAAGAAAATATCTTTAGAATTCAGTTTCATATGGCAAAGTGTATCTTGCACTTGATTTGCAGTGGCTTCTCTCACAATTTGCACTATAAATGGGGCTAGAAAATTTTTTTGTTAGGAGAGGTCTACATTCAAAATAATGTTGGAAAGACTACATAATCTATAACTCCACTTTGTTGTATCTCTCTAGGAATTTGATCTACCAAAAAGTCATGAAATCAGCTACAAATCTAGTTTAAATAAGCTACGATATACATTGATTATAGTTTCATACACTTGTATGAGCATTACAAGTTATGTGTAACATAAATACATAGCTTATAGCCAGTGTATTATGCTTTTAGGCTAAAAATGCTAGTGTACATAAAATTTTTAGTATCCAAAATTCCAACTTATAAGCTTTAATGGGCTTTAGAGCTTATAAGCTAGCTTAAATGATATTTTAGCTCATAAGCTAGCTTAAATGATATTTTGGCTCATAAGCTAGCATAAATGACATTTTTGGCTTATAATCTAGCTTGAATGACATTTCAGCTTATAAGCTAGCTTAAATGACATTGACAGCTTATAAGCTGGCCTAAATGACATTGACAACTTATAAGCTAGCTTAAGTGACATTTTCAAGTTATAAGCTTTACAACTTATAAGCTAACTTGAATGACATTAACAACTTATAAGCTAGCCTAAATGACATTGACAACTTATAAGCTAGCTTAAGTGATGTTTTCATGTTTTAAGCTTTACAGCTTATAAGCAAGATTAAATGACATTTACAACTTATATGCTACAAATTTTATTTTACAAATTAACTATTACTAGAACTTTAGCTAAAACAAGGCTACCAGATGGGATTTTTGATGAGAAAATAGGCAATTATTTCTACCTTTTAATTCCCATCAATTACATTGCAAATTTGGCTATTAAGTCTTATCATGCAAAATTTGCAAATTTTCATTGAGGTGTTACACTCTCATTTAAACATATTATCCCATTTTCCTTCTTAGTCCTACAAGATTATAAACACATTTCCACATTCTTCATTTTCTGTAAGATTTTGACATACCAAATTGTCAACAATGCTTAGCTAATCAATTTACTAAATCAAACACACTTTATTCAGTGAGAAAATGAAACACAAATTTGGCCTTGGAATTAAATCCCAATGAGTGTTTCATACTCCTAAAAAAGAAAAAAGACAAGGGAGAAAATTCCAACATAGGCAAGAGGCCAATGTAGCCTAAAGTAAAAAAAATGGCTCTAAAATAAAAAGGAGAGAGCCAAGTAGCCAAAGAAGCCCAAGAGAAAAGTGTCAATTCCTTTAAACATCGACAAGTAACTAGTAGTCAACCATGAAACATGAAGACCCTCTCATTTAGTGAACATGTCAAAACTATGCCAAAGCCATCATGTCAACACATTTGGGATTCGTTAGTAGCCTACTTGGCATTTTCTCATAACCAATATATCCATTAACTCACCCCAAATTCTTCTCATCCCATTGCAATCTTATTCCATCATCATGAGCACTCCTTGGCATGCTTTACTAGCTATAGAATCAAGTGTGGAGAGGAATCATCAGTGATCAATTGAAGGTGGTGTTTGCACTCTTTGTTGATGTGTTTTAGGTAAATTCTCAAAATATCAACAAAGAGGGACCAATGAAACACATCAAAGAAAATTCAGGTTGCAAAAAAGAGAAGCCTAGTAGTTAGATTTTAATTTTAGTTTTGATTAAATTCAAGAGCAAAAGCAATGGCTTTGTTTTTTCATAAAAAATGCTACCTTATGGCCTTGTTTTAGCCAAATTATAGATCCTTTTAAAACATGTAAAGTAAAATTTATAGTCCATAGGCTATGAATTTTATTATTCCAATGTATAGGAGATAAAAAGCTAAAAGAACTATCAAGTTTGACACCAAAAGTCAAAAATTCTAGTGGCTCATACATTGTAGTTTTGGGCCATGAAAATGGACAAAAATACTAGCATTTCAAGGGAAATTGGTCAAAAACAATGGTGGCTCATACACTATAGTTTTGAGCCATGAAAATGGCCAAAACACTGGTATTCCAAGGAAAATTAGTCAAAAATGTTGGTGGCCTATACACTACAAGCTTTTACCATGAGAATGACCCAAATATGCTATGTGATAGTATATAAATAATGTGGAAATGTAGCTAACAAAAAAAATACAAATTGGAGGTCTACTTAGGTCAATTTTCAATACTATTTTCAAATCTTATTTGCAAAGAGATTAGTTGGTAGAAACAAAAGCAATAAAGATATTTTCAGCAATGGAGAAAATATTGTTACATATTTTCATATCCTTTTATAGTATTTTTCAACATTGATCACTAAAAGCAGCAAACCCTATCATAGCATCAATTGTAGTGTAGATTGATCAAGAGACAAGGGCATATCCAAGTGTAGAACACATCATGTGTCCTACACTAGTTATTAAAAGATATTTCTTGTATTCATAGGCTTTTAAAGCAAACAATCTATACTCTCTAAACCTTAATTTTGAATAATATTTTTTATAGTATTAAATATAAAGTTTGTAGCTCTTTTTTTTGGCCACATCATTTCATATTTATCTGAAATCTATTCTTGAAATCACCATTGAATCATTGTTTCATACATTTTCACTCGTTTACATTTATCACATATGGTAGCAAATTTTTTAAGTCCTTAGGTGTTTGACAAGACCATATAAGATACACAAAATCCTTCTAAGGCTTGTCAATCCTAGGATTAAAACTATACACACAAATTCTTTTGATTTTCTGGCATCAATTTTTTTCATCATTACAGTATTCCAAAGATCAAAAGTGGAAACGATGAAAATTTTGTGGTGATAAATAGGTTCTTTAAGATGCCACATTTCATTTCATAAAAAAAGATAAGTTATACTTCTCATGTGGCAAATTTATTTTTCCAACATGTTGTGAAGTTTCATTATTAGTAACAAAGACTCCAAATTCACTAGTTAATTTTGGAAATCCCTTTATAAAATTTTAGGGATAAACTTGCATTTCTCTAGTGCATATCATTCATAATCTGATGGTCAAATAGAGGTAGTAAATAAATCCTTGTTGAACATATTAAGGTGCTTATGTGATGGAAAATCCAATCAATTGAAAAATTTGTTGTCTTATGCTAAATTTACTTATAATAATTCTTTAATAGCCCATTTGAGATGAATTATGATTTCTATCCTAAGATGGCGAATAATTTGAAGAGCTTTGAGGATGAAGTTTAACTTAGTGTTGATTTTGTGCAAAAGTTGAGGGATCTTCATGCATAAGTGAAATCAAATCTAGAGAAGAATGCTAAAAAGAGTGTCCTCAAGAGGAATGAGGAAAAATAGAAGCCAAATTTTTCTATTGATAACTTGGTTTTAGTGCACTTGAAGAAGAAGAGATTAAGAGGTGTCAAGTTCTCCAAGTTAAAAACTAAGAAGATGAAGCCATTCCAAATTAATGCTTTTGAGATTGACTTATCCAATGATGTCAGTATGTATTTTGTATTTAATGTTTTATATTTTGTGCATTTCCATGGACTAGTTATTGAGGAAACATACAAGGCAGCATCAACAAGTTGAAGACGGCTATTGAGTAGTCCAAGCCTTCAATGGAGAGGAAGGCAATCATACTCAAGTGAAAAAAAGCTTTGAATTCTAGTAAATTAAATAGGCATAAGTACTTGATTCATTAGAATGATTAATCCATTGATGATGTTGTATGGGTCCATGAGATCAAACTTTGTGAGTAGGGAATTATGTCTATCCCTCATATGAGTTCACTTTTTGAAGGGTGTGAGAGCTAGTGTAGGGATACCTCTTTTAGTTTCCTTTTCTCTATCATAGAGATGATTTTTGAAAGTTTTTAAAGACTAGAGAGACATCTTAGAGATCATATAGACATCTAGGCTAAGTATAGTAACTGTACATGAGACATCCCAAGTTCAAGAGAGACATCTTAACCATGCAAAAGAAGTCTTAGGTGAGACATCTCAATCCTTAGTTGAGACATCCTAGAGGTTGAAAGTTGTTCCAAGTGAGAAATAATACACATGGGGTGAGACATCTCAACTACATTGGATACATCTCACACCTAGGTGAAACATCCTATCTACAAGCTAGGATTAACAACAAGATGCTTTCTGAATGCTAGAGATGACCCAAATGAGAGGGGAAAACTTCTAAAATTACCATTCCAAATCAAAAAATAGTTGAAAAAATGAAGAAAAAAATGGAAAAAACCTAAGATCCTAAATTTGAGATTAGGAAAGGTTTTTAAATGTCTATTCTTCTAATTACAATAAATATTAGTGTGATTCTTCATGAGATATCATGAAGAGAGCTCATGAGAGGTGAGTTGATGAGATTTTGCAGAGTTAATAAGAGAGCATATTAAGTGAGTATGTGTTGTAGCTCCATGGTTAATTATATGTGTTTTTTCCTATGTGTTCATCTATTCTTACATGTGAGTTGAAATCTCATCTTGCATTATGGGAAAGATTCTCTTATGGTTGTATCTTACATTGAGAACAACCATTATGTGATTGAAAAGTCTAATGCTCTACAACATAGTTTGAGTATGTTTGGATGGTTTATGGGTTGTGAGACTTTATTGTAATCTCTTTTAATAAGTGAAGATAGCTAGCTTTTTTGTTTTCTAGCATATTAAATTATCTTTCATAACATTTGGATTTAGTGGGGATCAAAGGTTATATTAATTGGAGTAAACCTACTCTAAAGACATAGATATGAAAAATGGAATGGGCTTAAGTAGCAATAGAGATATTTTGTTGAGTGAATGACTACCCATGAGTCCTTAAATGATTTTACCCATTTCATGTTAACTAAAATCAACTTTTAGTAGTAATCAGAATGTTATATTTACATGGTGACAAATTTGAAGATAAAATGTAAAATATAAGTTCCTTCTCACAATGTTTAAAATTTAGTACATTAAGATACATGAGTGAGGTTCTAGTAAAGAACCTTATCTCCAAGTTGAAATTCCACTCGTCTAATCTTATAGTCATGTTATTATTTGATGTAAGCTTTATGCACTTCATTCTTCATGAGTATGAATTTCCTATTATTTTCTAGTACAATGAGAGACATAATTCATTCTTTTTGTGCTAGGCTTAAGTTAAGATCAATCTCATAAGTTATGCTAAATGTACATAGCTTGGTTTGAATAGGAAGTTTCAATAGCTTATCATACAGTAATTTGTAAGGGGAGCAAGTAGCCTATAGAAATTTGTTAGTGGAGAAATAGGCCCATAATACATCATTGAATATTTTGCTCCAATTCCTTGTATACATGCTAATTATGCTATTTAGGATTCATGTAATCTTTCTATTGGTTACATTGGCTTGATCATTGGCTTCAAGGTGCTAGAATGTAATGAGTTTGTATTTTATCCCTAAGAATCTCATCATTTTCTTAAAAGTAGAATTTATAAAGAAAGTAACATTATTAAAAATAAGTGTCTTAGGTATACTAAACCTATTTACCACCTATTATTGAAAAAACCTAGTTTTTGTTGCTACTATACAATCCATTAAAACTAGAGTAGGACTTCCTACTAGACTATAGAAATCATGATGTAGGACTTCCTACTAGACATGGATATGATTGAACCTATGAAAGCAATTCCCCATAAGTTAAATGGTTCCAATGGTTGGATTCAATATTGAGGACCCTCAAGCCTTGTAGTCATCCCATGATCATGTTGGTACTCTTCACATGAGTTGGCAAATAAATGGACATCCCTAAAGATTGTGGGCTAAAATAATCCTATCATGAGGATTTTAATGCTTGTTCTGATCCTTGCATAGTAGTTTCTATAAGTTTCTTATGAGCATCTTGGAAAATTTTGGATTGATTTTCTTCTAGAACATACCATTGCACCAAGACATATATGCATATTTTATAGAGGTTATATAACATTCTCATTCCTAGCCTTAGATTGGAAAGCATTACATTGGGTATATGACCCCTAATGAATGATTTTTCATGGTAAGAAAAATTAAAAATCAAAGCAAACTAAAATAAAGTGAAAGGAAAGTTATAATGAATTCATAACCAACATAAGAAAGAAAAAACTATACTAGAAAAAAAAACATAATTAACAAATATGCCTAAATAATTGGAACTTAAATTCAATGAAAGAGGACATAATATTAAAAATCTAAAAATCCAAAAGTACTTATGAATATCCTACAATTCTAAAATATATTCATCCATTCATAAATTTATAAATCCAAAAATATGAATCATAAAAGATGAAAGCATCTGAAACATACCTACCAAATGTCATATACATATAGGCTAAAGATAAATGACTAAGCTAGAAATAACATAAATATGATATCCAAAATTAGTAGAGCCACAAAGAGGTCCCCTTGCTCCACCTACAAAACATGTTAGTGTGCATAAATATTCCTAATATCCAAGAACATATAGCAACATCAATCCAAATATTAAACAAATCTAACCAAACCAAATTTCCTAATTCATCCATCAACTTGCAAACAATGAGGCTATCATGTACTACACTTAGTTTTAATCTGTTAAAATTTATTATGAGTACTTGTCCAAATTTCCAAATGCCAAACTACCATGCATATGGATTTATTATTTATCTCAAATCAAACTACTAGTATTAGAGGCATCATCTAAGATTCACCTATAATATTTTAAAGACATCAAACAAAAATGAACAATGAGTCATGGATCATCCTCTCATATATGATGAAGCAGATAATGAGAGCTACCGTAATGCATTCTAGTGGGGGTCATATACCAAACATCTCTAAGAATCCCATCTCCAATAGGCCACACAACTTGGTGCTAGCTTTTGATAACCAACATCCATATAAATTCTCATCTAGCTCATAGAGATCAACCTTCTTTTTGCAAATAGATGAGTTCTTATGATAATCCTCTACATAGTCTTTCTTCTTGAGTTCACCTTCCTCCTTTTCCACTTAATCAATTAATCTTTAAATACTACAAACATTCATTTTTGATATTCTTTTTTGGGTGTAGATCCTAAGAATTTCTCTTATTATTTTTTTTCTAATTCCATCTATGATACGGTGTGGTTGTTTCCTTTGAATGAAGCGATGGACTAGGAATCTAGGAAGTAGAGAATAATACTTACCCAAGGCTACATTAAGTGATTCATGATTATCTTGTTTCCATACTTGGATTTTTTCCTCAGGTTAAAGACTTGGAAGCACATTTGATACTTATTTTTGAATAGCTTCAACATCATACTTCACCTTCTAATGGATTCTAGATCTAAGGACTAGTACAAATTTTTAACTTCTTTGATGATGATTCATATAAATCTTTTGCTATTTATTCTATATGTTCTACAAATTATATCCATCATTGAAAACTTGAAAATAATGTTGTGGATTCACATAAAAGTCTTTCTCAAACTTAGGAATAGTATTTAGTAGTAATATAAACTACCTCCTTTATGTTAATCATACTAATAGTAATAAGTAACGATTCATCACAATCATGCTCCTCATGATCATTGTCATAACCATGTTTTGTTTGACATTACCTTTATGCCTTCACTCATGTTGATGCCTAGCTTCTTTCTTAGATCTATCTTTTCTTCTACCATCCCTATGATGGTTTCTTTTATCATCTTCACCAGATCTACAATCATTACCCCTTCTCCTATGGTCACACTCACCCTCATTATAGCTTGATGATAAGGATGAAGAAAACAAAGATGAAAAACTAAGATAGTTACACCAATTTTCTCTCATTTCATGATCACTTTGATGTTCTCTCAATGGCTTCTTGTAATACCTTGGCCTTGAGGTCCCCCTTATATTGGACCTCATTCTCTCCTTACATTGATTTCTTGTCAAGATTGAACATAGCCATGATTTTTTCATGTCATCTGCCCTAATGGATGAAGTATTTTCATGATGATATTGACCATATTAATAATCAATATCTTATTTTTCTAACTATTATGTTAGTGGAATGGTAGTCCCCTTTCTCTTGGTGGCTTCATGGCAAGCCCTCATAAAATAATCTTTCCATAGTTGAGACTTGGTGGACTAGTAAGGCCTAAACATCTCATCAATAATGTTCTATCTTCATTAATGCTATCATGAATATCAATGAAATGATATTATTATATTATAACATAATATTTCCTTCTAGGATCCTCCATTATAGTTATTCATCTTGGTGAACAATGAAAGTAAAATGTGGATGTTGGTAGACCACTTTCATTTGTTATGGTACTTCATCTCAGTTCTTAATAGTTCTATCACACTGCCTTCGAAGCCATTGGAAAGTGGAAAATCTACTCTACAAAAAGAATATATTTTATCATTAATAAGTATTTATTGAATAAAATATTATTATTTCTAAGTAATAAATCATTTTATTTTCTAACAATGATTCTTAAATAATTATACCTAAACCGCTACCACCAAGCTTCCTAGTAACAACACCAATGATGAATGGAAAAGTAGATCCTATGTTTAACCATGCAAATCACAAGCATTTATGTGCAACCTAGTCAAATTACATGAAACAATTCTAGTATGGATATTTAGATGGCTAGGTGATAGATCATTGATCATTGTCTTCACAATCACACTTTTGTAGGTTACTTCGTGTTGTTTAGGATGATTAAGATATATGATGATGATGTTAATATGGCTCTAACTAGAATATTATTAAAATCATAAAATTATATATTTCTAGTGTATGTAAAAAGATGTAACTCTAATCTATCCTATTCATGGAGCATCTATTCCTAACTTGTCATACACCTCTTAAACATACACTAATGTTACTAAGTTACCAAGTATCGACTACTAGGTGTACCTAGTGGTCCACTATTGATATTATCAAACATGATAAGTACATTACCCAATCCATGTGTCATCCTTAATGGATGATATTTGTATGTTTAGTATTTTGTATATGTGTTTTGGTTGTGTTTGTTTTCATTTCTAGCTTCACAGATGTTTGAGAGATTCCAAGACTAATGGGAGCTTATTTAGATAGTTCAAGCTTCAAGATAAGCATTTTGGGATCATTCATGCTAACCCAAAAGACACCACATGCTAACATAATACATTATACCATGCCAATAAGATGTCTTATCCCATGGTTGGATGTCTTACCAAGCTAAAATAAGTCTTACAAAAATCTCAAGATGCCTTTTGTACTAAACCAATTCTTAGGTAAGACATATTCTCTATGACTTATTTGCATTTGGAAAAGATATCTTCTCTCACTCAAAGAAATCTTATCTAACCATGAGATATTTTTAGATATAATTTTGAATGATAATGAAGATAAAAAGCTATGGTGAAAAACTACAAATAGAACTCTTAAACCTCCATTTAGTCAAGATTGAGATTCAGGAGAGAGAGGTATGAGTTGAGAGTCTAAGAATGAGGATAGGAAGAGAGTAATATTGAGCTTCATTTAAGCATCCATTGTTGTAAACACTTTGTATATGAGTGTTTTGCATTGGTTCTTAAGCACTAGTTTATCCTTGGCATTTGCTTCTGGCATTTAAATTTTTCTTTTATTTTCTAGTAAAAAAGAATTGTTTCTTTTTTGTTTCTAATTATGTATGTAATTTCAAAGGGTTTGTCCTTAATTTTTGGTTATTGAAGCTAGGTCCTTACTAGATTAGTATCAAAGAACTTTGAAAGGAAATTAAATTAAGAAGAGGAATCCTCTACAACAACTCACAAGAACTTGCTTATCTCCAATCTCATTTTGATTTGTAATTATATTAATGTTATTTTCCATGCTCAAGTAGGATCTAATTAGTCTTCTTTTGGTTATTTTGAGGGATCAATTGAATTAGGTATTGAAAATTCTTGTTGTTTAGTATAACCATTAACCTTGTTTATTTAGGATTTGTGGGAACTATGTGAATCCTATTTTGAGTACTTAAGTGATGTACTTAAGATTCTTATAGATAGAATGGAAAAGCTAAAGGAAAAGAAAAATTAGCCTTCATCATCAAGGATACCTTGGCAATATTTCAACTCGAAATTTTCTTTATGAAGGGCTTATTCAACAAGGAAACCATCCATTCTAGACCTTAAAGATGATATTCCTATTGGAAAATATGAGAAATATGATGAAATTCCTCATTCTTTAATTGTTTAGTCAAGGATCTCATAGGCCTAGATTTTTAAGAGGAAGGAATAATGGATCTACTTCAAGACCTTAAGAAAACCCAAAGGAAAAAGTGGAGATCACTTTTACAAATGATTTTGGGCATGTCTCTAGAATGTCTTATGTGGAAGTTAAGTCTTTCAAGAGGATGAAGACTAGTAAATATTTTCTTTCTTAGCTAAATATTTTGAACAACTACTTTGAGCTTGAAAATAGAGAAGACCATCAAAAAGTGTCATATAATGAGACCAAACTTAAGCATATGACAAAACCTTGTTGGGAGAAAGAAATTCATGCTTACCTTGTAAGTAATGAAGCTCCTTTCAAATATTTGTCCTTGATGGAGTTCATACTCAAAAAAAAATTAAGAAGATCCATCATTTTCAAGAGCATATCAAAAATTAAAATATGTTAGGCAATGTAATATAGTTTTAAAGACTTCTACATGGGTTTTTGAAAATCCTTCTAGCAAGAAAAAGTTCCTTAAAATGAGCATGAACAAGCATCCAATTTCCAAGGAGGATTAAAATGAAACTACCAACAAGATCTAACATTCTATGAGCCCCAAACATTGGATGAGATCTTTGACTTAGCTCTTAAAGCTAAGAACAAACTTCAATAAAATCCCAAATAGTCTAAGAATAAGAACTCTAAAGCTTCTAATAGTGAGAAGGAAACCAAGGAGAAGGAAAATGCCAAAGAAGACAAAAATGAAAAGGAAGAGAAATCTAATGACTTTTCCAAGAATGATAATGTTTATGGAAAAGACTATGATTCCAAACTTAAAGCAATGAAAATGTAAGAATCAAAGGATTTCCAAGAGCAAAGAACTCCAAAACTTAAAGAATGAAGAATCCTACAATGAAGGTAATCCTCATGCTCCTATGATAGAATATGTAACTAATATTAAGTCTTGTACTTTCATGAAAAATATAAATATTAGTGAAGATCCAATGAAAAAGATGCCCTTTAGGATTGGGATTAGCTTTCTTGATAGTAATAAATCGATACACATTTTGATTGATGGTGGTGCCTAATAAAATTTGATTTCTTCTAAGTTTTTTGCTAAGCTTGGATTGAAGATATTCCCATACACTAGGCCCTATAGATTTCATTGGCTTTTAAAAGAACATTTCCATGATGTAAAGGAGAGATATATTTTATCTTTCAATATTGATTCCTGTAAAGACAAAGTACACTATCACATTTTTGCAATTGATTATGCCAATGTCATTTTGGAAGACCTTGAAATGTTAATACCAAGTCTTATTTTGATGTAGTAAAAAAAAATTTATTAGTATTAAGGGAATATAGAGTACAATATTTGATACCTATGACTTGGTAGTAGTACAATGAAAATGCTAAGTGAGCAAGAATATCTACAAGCACATGAAGTAGCCAGGCATGCTTTTGTTATCATGTATATACTTTTAACAAGTAAAGTGGAACCTCCAAATGAACTTTCTTCTACTATGCAACATTTAGCATTGGAATTTACTAATTTCTTTAAAGAAAATTTTGAAGGGCTTTCCTTAATAAAGTTCATTCAAAATCAAATTGACTTCATGCCTAGAGCTATCATCCCAAATGAAAGAGCTTACCACATGAATTCACATCAAAGGGAAAAGTTGCACAGCAAGTGAATTACTCTCTAATGGATTTGTTAAGAATCCATTTCTTCTTATGTTAGTTGTACTTGTTCAAAGGAAAGATAAATATGAGATAAAAATGTACATAGATTCTAGGGTTGTCAATAGGATCACTATCAAGTATAGGTTTCCTATCCCTAGAATGGATGAAATTCTTGATGTACTTGCTAGTGTTCAAATTTTCTCCAATATTTACTTGAGTGGCCATTATCAAATTTGTATTACACCAAGAGATGAATGAAAACTAGCCTTTAAGATACTAGATGGTTTGTATGAATGGTTAGTCATGCCTTTCGAACTAACTAATTCTTCAATAATATTCATGAGGCTTTGAAGGATCTTATTGGGAAATGTTATATATTTTCTTTGATGATAGCCTTGTCTATAGTTATAATGAGAAGAAACATGTGCAACACTTGATCTTGGTTTGCTCTAGGTTGCATGAGGCCAAACTAGTAATGAATGCTAAGAAAAGCTATTTTATGAAGAAAGAAATTATCTACTTACGTCAAGTTATCTCCAAGGACCAAGTGAAAATAGAACCAATCAAGATCAAGGTAATTAAGGAATGGCCTTCACCTAAAGATATGGAAGAGATAAGATATTTTTTCAGTTTGGCTAGTTTTTATAGAAGGTTTATTAGAAATTTCAGTTTTATTACATGGCCTATGCTTTCTTTTTTGAAGAATCATTCAAATTTTGTATGGGATGAAGAGAAGAAAAAGTCATTTCAAGCTTTAAAAGAAAAACTTTACAGTGCTTCAATGTTGGGTATTCCAAATTTTTCCAAGCTTTTTGAAGTAAAGGTAAATATAAGAGGACTTACAATTGGACGGATGCTACCCCAAGAAGGTATACCCATTGCATTTTTTCTTTAAAAATTAAATGAGTTAAGGTAAAAATATATTATAAAAAAAATAGAATTGTATGCTATACTTCAGGCCATAAAACATTGGAGGCATTATTTGTTGAGAAGTGAACTTTTGTTATTGACAAATCACAAGGAATTTTAATTCTTAAATTCACAAAATAAATTGAGTGCCAAGAATATGAAATGGATGGAGTAGCTCTAAGAATTCCACTTTGTGTTAAAACATAGAAGTGAAAAAATTAATGTAGTGGTGGATGCTCTTTCAAGATTTCATATTATAAATCACTCATATGATCAAGTAGAAGGACTTGAGGCCTTGACTTCTTTGTACTCTCATGATGCTAACTTTGGAAAGGTTTGAAAAAACCTTAATCCTCCATTGCTTAGTAGTGTAAATAGGGAAATATACTATCATCTATAGTAGGGCATGCTCTTCAAGAATGTTAAGGTATGTATGCCAAAGTAGTATTTCAAGTTAAGAATTTTGAATAAACAACATAATTATAATATCACTGGACACATGGAAAAGAAAAATACCTTTGAGCTTATGAGGAAGAGCTACTATTGGCCAAATATGAGAAATGATGCAAATAAATTTTTTAGAGAGTGTCTTATTTGACAAAAATTTAATGAAGGTAAGGTTCTTGATGAACATTATTTACCTTTTCCAATTTCTAATTCTACATAGGAAAATGTCTCTATGGATTTTATTTGTAGAATTCCCATGATATAAGTTGGACATGATTCTATTTTTGTTATTATTGATATATTTACAAAAGTGGCTCATTTTATTTCTTGTATGAGAAGCAATGATTCATCTCATGTTGCTCACTTGTATTTCAAAAATGTTGTAAGATTGCATGATCTCCCATTAAATATTATAAGTGATAGAGATCTTAAATTTACAAGTCATTTTTAAAGAATATTTTGGAAGTTGTTCAATACAAATTTAATTATGCCTATCATTCACAAACTAATGATCAAATTGAAGTTGTAAATAACTCATTTCTCAAAATTTGGAGGTATCTTTATGAGGATTAACCTAATAGATGCAAAACTATTTTGTCATATGCTAATTTTAGTTATAATAATTTTTTTCATTATAACATTGGAAAAAGTCCATTTGATACAAACTATGCTAATGCTCTTAGGATGGTATATGATTTGAGGAAATTTGATGATTATACTCATATAAGTTCAAATTTTATAAAAAGCATGTAAGACTTGCATAAGCAAGTCAAGACAAAACTGGTAGGCAAGGTAAAAGAAGTTGTTGCTATTAAGAAATTGGGAAATAAAAAGATGATATTCAATGTTGGTGATTATGTATGACTCCATTTGGGCAAGGAGAGGTTAAAGGATGTAAACTTATCCAAGATCAAGTCTAAGGTGAATGACAATGCTTATGAGCTTGATCTCTTCCATCATTTTCCATTTTTTTATGTGTTCAATGTTTTAGATTTGAGTCATTTCCATGGCAAAGTACTTGCATCTAGTGTTGATATCATCAAAGAATTAATTAAAAATTGTAATTCATCAAAGACATTAAGGAAACTAATTGTACAACAAGAAACGAAAGCTAGAAGCATAAGAAGCTAAAAGATGCATGAGTACTTGATGCATTGGAATGATGAGGGACCTAAAAATGCAATTTGGATTCATGAGAAAGACTTGGATTTATGGGAAGTTAATGTTATCCCAAGTGTACATTCAACTTGAAAATAATTTTTATTTTTAAAGGTGGAAGAGATGATGCAGACATCATCCAACCCATGTGTTATCCTCAATGGATTTTCTTTGTATCTTTCTTATTATGTAGATATATTTTGATTATGCTTATATGTCTTTACTAGCTCCACAAGTGTTCAAGAGGTTCTAGAACTAATGGGAGCTTGTTTGATGAGTTCAACCTTTTGGAAAGGCATATTAGGATTATTCATGCTAACACAAAAGACATCACATGTTGGCATAAGAAGTCCTACTAGGCTAGTAACACATCTTATCCCATGAGAAGATGTCTTATCAAGCTGAAAGACATCTTATAGGGATCTTAAGACATCTTATGTACTAAACCTAGTCTCTGGTAAGACATCTCCTAAAATATAATGACATCTTTTTTGTGGCCTATTTACACTTGGGAAAGAGATATTTCCTCAGCCAAAGATATCTTATCTAACAATGAGACATTTTTATATAGATTCCAATAGACTCAAAATTTAAATTTTGAATGACAAGAAAGATGAAAAGATATGGAAAAAAAGTATAAATAGATCACTTGGCCCTTTATTTGATCAAGATTACCTAGGGAGTGAGAGTTGTAAGTTGAGAGTCCAAGAGTGGATAGGAAGAGAGTGATGTTAAGCTTCCTTTTAGCATCCATTATTGTTAAGACTTCATAGCCACTTTGTATGTGAATGTGTTGTATTGGATCTTGAGTAGTTGCCTATCCTTGCAATTTTCTTCTAGCATTTGTATTTCTCTTTCATTTTTCAGCAAGTATCAAGAATTATTTCTTTCTTGTTTCCAATTTTTTGTGTAAGTTTGAAGGGTTTAGCCTTAATTTTTGTCTATCAAATCTAGGTCCTCACTAAAATGTTAACACATTTATGCTTGAAGTTGGTCATACTCACATGGTGTAATTATATATGATGAATATAAATTAATTAACTAAGTACATATCATTAAAAGGATAATTAAAAGTAAATAGTAATTAATGAAATTATAAAGATAAAATAAGCATTGTAATGAAGGAAATGGATCTCAATCTTATTATCACCATAAAAGTGTATTTAGATACATGATATCTTGAATAAGACTCCATACAATCCACTTAATTCATGTTGCAAATACTCGGTAACTAATGCTAACTTTCATAAGAACAAACTAAAAAATACTTGCTATGCTATTAACTAAATAATATCATAAATATAGTAGTTCATATATTTATGTAGGTATTTATTATGCTTAATTCAACACTATTACATTGACATTGTTGTGTTGACATAGCTTGTCAAAATTAAGACTCACCAACTACCAATAAAGATAAGCTTACCATTGTAATGGACCCTACCTCTAGATAAGTTAAGATGAACATCATATATGGTGATTGGCTAGAAATCTTTGGAGTCGCAATTGCATTCCAAGTCATCTTGGTATTAGCATAAGAAGCCACCATTGTTATGATATCACATAAAGGATAAGAGATTGTTGTAGAATTGCTACTAGATCATACTAGTAAAGCCTTCAATATCCATGTGGCATTAATCCTTGATTTTGGTATATCTAAAGACATCTAAGAATCCATATGAATAAGTACGAAAGTGATGAGAAACATGGTCACAAATTAGCATGAACATACTTTAGATAGATTGATTCATACAAGACAAATGGTAAAAATTTTATTTGACACTCCTTAATATGTTATAACTCTATAGTCTAAGCTAATAGTGACTAAGGATAAATTGGTATTATTTAAAGCCTAGTTAGAGTAGACTAGATTGGATGCTCAAAAATTACAAAAATAGGTAGTGCAACTATATGCCAAACTAAATAACCTAGTCTAGTTCATTAATCCTAATCATCTTGGCCAATTTTATGATGATGAAATCACTCTATTAGTATCCAAGCAACAATTGGTGGAATGGAAGAAGGAATAAGCAACATGGGATGTGTCTTAGGCCTAGAAAATTCACATGATTTTAAAAAAATCATCATCATGTTGTAGGAAGAAATTACTAGCCTTGCAATAAAGAACTAGAGGTTGGCAAAGGTAACATAAGAAAAAGAGAAAATTGAAGCAAGCCTAAGTCCCCTCTAAGAATAAATAATGAAGGAAAATTTAAAGATCAATGATTAGCCATGAAAAATAGAAAGTTATCCATGAAGAAAGTTCAAGCCATCTTCTAGAAGTCTATAATTGAAATTAAGGCCTAGTGAAATGAGATAAAGTGATATGAGACGTTCAAGAAGCACTTTAGAGATTATGTAGGACTAAACAAAGAAATCAATAAAAAAGAAATTAAAGTAACCGAGGCCAAGTTGAACATTACATTATAAAAACCTACCATTACTACTTAGACAAGTATACTCAATGGGTTCAATTTGATGAATAAAGCTAAGATTAAAATAAAAAATCCCTAGATCTAGAATATGATCCACTACTTGGAATTGACTAACTTGATATACTTCAATATTACCATGTTGATAAGTAGAAGGATAATATCCAAATTGGAAAAGTAGCTTACTTTCATGTTCTTCATTTATGAAAATGAGTATCAACTTCATGACTAGGCTAAGAAAAAGTTACAAATTACAAACATAGAGTTGAAGATTTTGAAGATAAAATTTACTAATCAAAGAGATGTTGTAGAGAATCTGATAAAAAAATGATGTATTACCATGTAACCAAGGACTAGGTAAGAGTGCTGGAAGTTAAGTGTGTAACGATCAAAAACATCGATGGCTAGAACACCAAGGTCCACAAGTGTACAACCTAACCTTGAATCTACATAAGGGCCTACTAGAGGAGAAGATGGGATGCCTGTAGCGACGGAAAACGTCGGCAGCTGGAAATACCGACCGAGGTTCTGGCGTCAGTTTTAGCCACGGATCCGCGTGAGGGCTATGCTGGAAAAACGAATCCGCGGCACCCTGAACGGTCTTGTCGATCAGACAGGGACTTACGGGTCAGTAAAACAATGAAAATTACATAAAAAGAAAGCGATCTGGTTCGAGGAGTCGTAAAACGAGGGGAAAA
>MNCI01004262.1:897662-930129 GCA_015680685.1 Gnetum montanum | reverse complement strand
GTATCTTTGTCAACTGAGGTATTTATAGGCCGCGACGCTTCGTGAAAAAGGCACAACCCTGATGACGTGGGTCCCAGATATTGCGGATCCTATTGGCATGACCATTTTAAGTCAGACTGTGACCACGCACAACACGCTCGTTTGCGTGTTGTGCGTGTGAAGAGCAGGTACATGCTGAGCGCGCTTTAATTACTTTCAGGCTGTATTACACTCATTCGCGTTGTATTGCGTGTATGAGCGTAATCCGGTGTAAAAAAAATAAGCTCAAAATTGTTTTACGCTTACTATGCAACTGCGTGTAACAAAGCGTAAATAATGTGCAACTTACGCTCACTATGCAGCTGCGCGTGATGAAGCGTAAATAATGTGCAACTTATGCTCACTACGCAACTGCGTGTGATGAAGCGTAAATAATGTGCAACTTACGCTCACTACGCAGCTGCGCATGATGAAGCGTAAATAATGTGCAACTTACGCTCACTACGCAGCTGCGCGTGATGAAGCGTAAATAATGTGCAACTTACGCTCACTACGCAAATGCGCGTGATGAAGCGTAAACAATGTGCAACTTACGCTCACTACGCAGCTGCGTGTGATGAAGCGTAAATAATGCCTAGCTTTAATGATGACATACGCAATGGTACGCACCGCCACGTAATGAGCGTAAAGACAAGTTATTCATGCACCGCGAGAAAAAGTGTCGAACTGTTGTGCTTCTCTGGCCTTTGACTATTTTGGAGCTTATTACGCTCATTACGCTGCCATGCGTGATAGAGCGTAACCTTTTCCTTGAACAAAACTGATGTGTGCTCTCGCTTGAATTGTGAATCTTTGCCTGAGGCCGACTCATAATTTTCACGGTGTTTCAATGGCCCCTCTTTGTGGACGGTTGGAGGGCTTACCCGAAAGACGTCGACAAAGAATGCGAAACACCGAATTGGAAAAAGTAAGAACAACGTTCATCCATGGCTACTCAAGTGTTGCCCTATCAACATGAAAGAGCAAGACTGGCAGGTATGGGAGATAGAGGGATATAGCTGGAAACAGGTTTGGGGAAAATGCAAAATGAGTTACGATGGTAGGGGTATGAAATACGCGGTCAACAGGAATGCTTTCAGACGAGCGTAGCGCGTCAGTCTGAGGTTTCTCTGTTACCGATTATAGCAGGAATGCGTGCAAAAGGAGCGTTGTGCATCACTTTCTTTGATGTCTCTACTAGCGTGAGTGTGGAAAATGAATACTTGTGTATGTAGGCTTTGCGTATGGGAACCGGGTGGTGGGGATGAAGGAAAACAAGAGTTAAGGGTAGGATTGTGCGAGGTATAGATGTGCAAAGCTAAGTGGTCGGGCAAACCTGAGCAGCCATTTCAACATGCTGTTGTACTTTACCGCTCAGATGGACACACCTTTGGATGACATTCTCCAAGGCAAGTAACCTGCAACCACAAAAGAAAACAGAGGACACCATTGCACATGCGAACAAGGGGCGAGGTTCTTGAAACAAATGTCGTTTGATGTGACATAGAACGAATGGGCTATAAAGAAGTAGTCGGAGCACGCGGGCGGAGCCGCCAATCCTGACGATTGGCGCTGCATATCTTCACCAAAAGGCATCAGACACAGCGCAGCTAACTGACTGCATAAGGAACCGGCCAGATGAATCTGCAAGGCCGGCGTCCGATAGCGATGATTGGCGGAGATTCCCGAGGCCGTTGCCGACGACGATTTCATCGAGGCTCTGACTAGCGAGGCTAAACTCTCAGAGGTACCACCACTGCAGTGGGTGCAGCGACGGCATCTCCGAGGGATCAGTAAGATGCCTCTTAGCTTATTCGAGGAATCAGTAGGATGCCGGTGGGGTGGCAACACTGGGATTATTTCAGTATCCCACCCCGTCTGCTGTGCAACTGTACAAGAATGATCACGCTCGCTTGAACATGGTAGCCATCTGTACATCCCAGTTTTAAGTCCCGGTAGACTGCCATTACTGGTTTTAAGTCTCAGCAGACCATGGTCCCAATTTAAAGTCCGGGCAGACCGAGAGGTGCTAGTTTTACATCGTAGCAGACAGTGGTATGGCTAATTTATGGTCTCAGTAGACCGTGCTGTGGGTGTCAGTTTCGCGTCATGACCCAGGGACAGATCTGCGCTAGTCNCGGGCACTAATGTTGGTTGTGACAATGCTTTTGCCATTACCTTTCTTGATACCATTCAATGTGATTAAGCATATGCATGTGCTCCTCCTCTATTGATTTAAGGTCTACAATTCTCAACTTATTGCTCTAACCTTTGTTGATGAGGTTTGAGAGGATTACTTGGAGTAATGAAACCTATGATTCAAGTGGCAAAACTACTTCAGATCCATAGATGAGGCTATAAGGCATCATACCTCTTGTTGTTCGATGCATCGTGTAGTACGTCCAAAGTGCATAGACTAGTTGCTCATGCCAGCATCGTTTGCTATTGCTTAGCATCTTCTTAAGGAGGTTGATGATGAGCTTGTTGGTAGCCTTTGCTTGGCCATTTTCCTAAGGGTAGTGTGATGATGAAAAGGAGTATTTGATACCAAAGTGCTCACAAAAGGCTTTGGTTTCTATGCTGCTAAACTACAGTTCGTTGTCTATTACTATGGTCATAGGCAAGCTAAAACATGTCACTATGTTGTCCAACATGAACTTACAAACCTACTACAATGTCATCTTCCTAAGGGGAATAGCTTCAACCTTTTTGGTAAAATATTCCATTGTGGTTATTATGAAGCTATGCCCTATGGAGGACTTAGGTGTTACGGGTCCAATGATGTCTAGGCCCCAATGTTCGAATGACCATGTGATTTGCATTATATGAAATTTAGTTGGTGGCATGTGCATTAAGTTATTATGCTACTAACAAGTGTCATACATTTTGACTTTCTAGATTCAATTACTCTCCATGTAAGGCCAATAGTAGCCTATCCATCTAAATATTGTTGTAATTACCCTAGGTGCTATGTGACCTCCACATAGTCCTTCATAGACTTGCATAATGACTATGTTTGCTTCATTTTTGCTTATGTAGGTTAGTAGTATGCCATTGTGGGATCTGCAACATAACATGTTATCACCTATGATGATGTCTTGCCTATACTACATCCTTTTGAGTAGTAGTTAAGTGTTGTGAATGCTCACCTTGTAGAAGGTACACCTTGATGTTTTCATACCACTCTTTTGCATAGGCGGTGCTAAATATGGCTATGGATGCATCTTCAATGGTTTGTGTGATGGGTGGAGTGCACTCCACCATCGAGATGGGCAATGTGTTGAACATGCTAGGCATTGTGCCAAAGGCTAATGTTGCAAGTGTGTCGACAATAGCATTTTCACTTTAGGGAAGATGTTGGACATTAGCAACTACAATGTGTTGGAGTAGGTGTTTTGCCAAGTTGCAGTAAGGCTATAAATGTTGTGCTTTGTAGGTGTAAACCTTTGTTACCTAATTGATAACTAGTTGTGAATCACCTCAGGTCACTATGCATTGGATCCCCAAGTCACGTGCTACAAGGATGCCTCAGAGGAGACCTTCATACTCCACCATGTTATTGATGCAAGGAAATGTGAAATGACATGTGAAGGATCAGATCTCCCTAGAGGAAAACGTGATAATAACAATGACACTCCCTCATCAAGAGGTTAAAGCTCCATCAAAATGCAAGAGTGCCTCATAGTTGTCAGGCACTTGGATAATACTGCTAACATGCTCATCTAGGAATTCAGGATCTATGATAACTTGATCATGTACTGGTAAAGTTGTAAGTTATATGGCTATAACTTGATCTTTCATTGAGGCTTGTGTGACATAATGTAGGCAAAACTCTATTGTTATTGTTTTCAACTAAGCAATGTGACTACTTTCATAGATATTCATTGTTATAACTTAGAGTACATTTTTCTTGCAAATGATGTTAACATGGTTGTAGAAAAGGTAATACCTCCACATCATTGTATCTAGTTTCATGGGCTACCAATGCATGGCTTAGGTAGTAGATCAGGACCTCTATGCCATCATCTCATTTTTGGTAAAGTAGAGAAGTGATGGATGTGTCAAAAGTGGCAAGGTAGATGTAAAAAGGGTTATCTTCTTATTGAAGATGGACCATAGGCAGTTGTGCTAACTCTTGCATAATGTTCTCAAACACCTGCTGGCACTAAGTAGTCCATTCAAAGTGGGCTCCTTTCTTAAGTAAATGTTGCATTAGTTGTAGCTTGTTGGTTAACCGAGTGATAAAATTGCATATGAAGTATATTCTACCTTGTAACCCTCATAGCTTCTTAAGGTTAGCCAACAATGCCAAGTTGGTTATGGCCTTAACCTTGTCAAGATCCATGTGTATACCTACTTCAAATACTACAAAGCCAAGCATCCTACTAGTTCTGATGCCAAAAACATACTTCTTAGGGTTTAACCTAAGCTCATGTTTTATGCAATGTTTGACCACTAAGTCTAAGTCATTTGCATGGTTGTGGGCCACTTTGGACTTAACTACAATATCATCTATGTAATCATTAACCAAACAGAACATGTAATTGTTAAAAATGTATGTCATTACATGTTGGTTGGTTGCTCCTATGCTCTTTAGCCCAAAAGGCATCATTATGTAGCAAAACATACCCTAGGTGCTCATGAAAGCACTAATTCTAAGTCATTTACGTGGTTGTGGGCCATTTTGGACTTAACTACAATATCATCTACATAGTTATTGAGCAAACTTAGCATGTAATTACTAAAAATAAATGTCATTGCATGTTGGTATGTTGCTCCTATGTTCTTTAATCCAAAATGCATCATTATGTAGCAAAAAATACCCTATGTGGTCATGAAGGTTGTACTGAGTTGGTGCTCAAGGTTGATCCTAATCTAGTTGTAACCCAAGAATCCATCCATGAAGGACAATAAGGCATGTCTAGCCATGGTATCGATAAATTAATCAATACTAGGTAGCAAAAAGTTATCTTTGATGGTTGACTTATTTAGGTCCTAGAAATTTATGAAAATGCATATACTTCCATTTTTCTTGGGCACAACCACAATGTTAAAGACCCAATCTGCATATTCAATAGCCCATATGAAACTAGCTTTGTAAAGCTTGGTGATCTCATCATAGATTGCCAACGCCACCTCAGGTCTAACCTTGTATGCTTTTTGAAACACCACAAAATTTCGAGCTTGGTACTTCCCCAACAAGAAGTAGGTCCCTAGGACCCACAAACGGCCACAGCTACATTTGGTGTCGCACATTGCAACTTCTGGAATCAAAAGGCTTAATTTTCACTAAGTGTGCAGTACCAACGTATACGGCCAGCATCAACAGCGTATACGCCAAGTGTATACACCCAGCATCAATAGCATATACGCTCAGTGTATACGCCCAACATCCCCAACGTATACGCCCAGCGTAGACATCTGACTTACGCGCCCGATGTACATGCCTCGCCTGTATGCTCGGCACACCAGATGCACACACCCGACGATGGAGTCTCAATGACAGAATGAAGACAGCACCAAAGAGCAAGAATTGAAGCAAGTCGGCAACCATCAGCATTAAACATATCGTCGGACATGTTCCACGCATTACCGAGCTCCGTAACCAGTTGTGCTGAACCAATAACCAATACCCTTGACACGTTGCCAATTGCATCTGTTAGTACAACACACGCGATAGAATGGTACGATGACATAAAAGAATACCTTCTATGCGGCGAAGCATCACGACATCTAACAAATGCACAGAGAGACGCAATGCAGAAACGTTCTAAGTAGTATGCCCTGGTAGGGGACACACTGTGTCGTCGATCCTACGAAGGCATATTGCTAACATGTGTTAGTAGTGCCGATGCCCACACTATTGTTGAACAGGTACATGAAGGACTATGTGTAGGACACATAGCGCCAAAAGCCATGGCAACGAAAACTAAGTGCTTGGGCTATTATTTGCCACACATGGAATACAGCTGTCTCACCAAAGTCAAAACATGTAGTACTTGTCAAAAACATAGCAATCTGATACATGTCCCACCGAATGAGTTGCATACAACGCAAATCACATGGCCCTTTCAAAAGTGGGGGTTAGAGCTCATTGGTCACATAAACCCCCTCGTCTTCCGTGGGCCATAGTTTCATTATAACTGCCACAGAATAATACTTCACGAAGTGGGTAGAAGCTGCTCCCCTTCGAAAAACTACATCCAAGCATGTATGCAATTTCATTCTAGAAAACATTGTAACTCGCTTTGGCATTCCCATGACAATCATCACTGACAACGGGCCACAATTTAGTAGTTCTGAAACCAAAGCCTTTTGTGAACATTTAGGGATCAAACACTCGTTTTCATCCCCTTACTATCCTCAGAGCAATGGACAAGTGGAAGCAACAAACAAAAAAATTATTACAATACTTAATAAAATGCTTACCCAGAGTAAAAGAAAATGGTACGAACAATTAACATACGCATTTTGGGCATACCATACTATGCACCGAACTTCGACAGGTAAGACACCATACAGTCTTGTTTACGGTTCAGAGGCTGTTTTACCTTTGGAACTGCAGGTACCATCTTTAAGGATCACACTTTCTGGGCTCCTCAATGATGGGCAAAACAATGATCTACACATCATTGACCTGGACTCAACAAAGGAAGAACATGTGCGTGCCCTCAATTAGATCGAATGGTACCAAAAACGACAACGAAAATGACATCGGCATGACATCAATAAGCGCCCTATCAAAGAAGGTGACCTTGTGCTTAAAGCCATTTGGGAACACTCGGACAAATTCTCAGCTAACTGGGAAGGGCCTTACTTGGTTACTAAAGCATTCGACAATGGAGCTTTCAAACTAGCTGACATGGAAGGAAACAAGCTTGCCAATCCGACCAATCATTTGTACCTAAAACCATTTACGTTTGATGTACGAGCTCAGGTACGCATTAGTCTTGGAATTATGACTATAAAATGATACCACAGCAAGTCTTGGAATCATGACTATAAACTGATACCACAGCTCGTCCTGGGATCATGACGGTAAACTGATACCACAGAACAGTTCTTGGTTATGACTTAAAACTGACGCCACACCTATCCTGGCATCATGACAATAAACTGATACCCCACAGTGTCCACAATGACGATAAACTAGCACCCGTCTGGCACGACAGTAAACTGCCACTATCATAACCATTGGAGTCTGCTAAGAATATAAACTAGCTTGCCTCCTCATAGTCCGCTAAGACTAAAAATTGGCAATGTAACATCCGCCACAATGCTAAACAGGCAATGTCCAATGGGTTACGACATAAAACTAACCCATGATAGTCCGCCAAGACTCTAAACTGGCAAGTTCATCTCTGGTTCATCAATCTGCCGCCACATTTAAGCTTCATCACTGCATCGCCCACCATCAGAGGATCCTACCGATGCTGCTACTATTGACATGCAGTCCGCCACTGTGTAAGTCTAAGCTTGATCATTCACTCATGGTTTTCTAAAAAAAAATGAGACTCCTGGCACTTCCCATATAAGCCCCAGGTGGGAGGGTAGTTGTCTCAAAACCAAGTACTCATGTCCAAAACAGTCAAGAAGCATATAGTTGCATGGCTCTGGCCCTCTGCCAACAGGTCCCCCTAAACATTAAACACGAGCCCTGTTCCTCCAAAGCATGTAACACATCTCCCTGTGGCTTTGGTCTTACCAACAAGTCCTCTTGAATACTAACTAAGAGCCTCGTTCCGCCAAAGAATGCCCATCGCATGTCTAAACTCCGAGTCTACTAAACAATGGCTATTGACAAGGACCGGCATGCCACACACCCGAGCACCCCATCTCCCAGCATAATTTCTTGAAGATTCACCAATTCCCACAATCTCTCTTCTCCTATCAGCTACACATTTCCCTTTTTCGATCCCATGTACTATTGAACACGGTGCGATGACATCTAGTCAAGTGGCAAAGAAAGAAATCTATATCAAGTTGCTTGTGGTGTTTTGCACTTCTTTGTCGACGCTTCTCGGGTTGATTCCTCTAAGCGTCAACAAAGAGAGGCCAATAAAACACCACAAAATTTCGAGCTTGGTACTTCCCCAAAAGGAAGCAGGTCCCTAGGACCCATGAACGGCCACGGCTACATTTGGTGTCATACATTGCAACTTCTGGAATCAAAAAGCTTAATTTTCACTAAGTGTGCAGTACCAACATATACGCCCAGCATCAACAACGTATACACTCAGTGTATACGCCCAACATCCTCAACGTATACGCCCAGCGCAGACATCCGACTTACGCACCTGATGTACACGTCTCGCCTATACGCTTGGCACCCCAGATGCACACACCCGACGATGGAGTCTTAATGATAGAATGAAGACAGCACCAAAGAGCAAGAATTGAAGCAAGTCGGCAACCATCAGCGTACACGCCTAGTGTATACGTTGAGTCATTGTCGGTGTGTACGCTCAGCGTGTACGCCCAACGTCCATGGCATCTCCACCCAAGTTTACACAGGCCCAGCACGTCCAGCATATATGCCCAGCGTGTACGCCAGCCTGATGTAGCGTATACGCCCCACGTATATGCCCAGCAGATGTAATATGTTGTACATTTGTAAATTGTATGCACCCGGTCAACGCGCCATGTGTCTCCTAACCCGAGTCTAGCGTAACAATCGGTATAAAAACCCCACTTTTCCACTTCACCTAGGACGGTTGGCAAAAATCCCAGAGCATACCAGAGACATTTACGCTGCACACCAGAGCTAAAACACTCTTACGCTGGAAAGCCCTGTACGTTGTGCACATAGTCTCTACGCTCCGCCCACCATGCGAAACCCGCCTAGTCGTCCCTACATCCACCGGGGCTTTTCGTCCGCCTTGTGTTCATCACAACTGCGTTAGACCAGTGCACTATATTCTGACTCTGTAATACCATTGTTTACAGTTTACGCTAATTTCTTGCATGTTTTCTATTTACACTTGTTTACATTTACGCCCTGTTCATATCTGCTACGCCGTTTACGCTCTCGTTTACGCCCGTTTAAGCTGTTTACGCATAACCCAGCGTATAGCACTTCGGCATACGTGTGGGTAAATCCTTGTCTGATCCGCGTGTGGACCACCTAAGGTACTCTGCCTTCATGCACTCCAGCTCACCCTCAGGTGAAGGCAGGGTCTTCTGTGCGTGTCCTACGATCCCACGGTCTCTGTTTTCCTTCCAGCCGGTGAGCGACGATTTCAGGCGGTACACTTTTTACTTAACTGGTTTGATGTAGGGATCAAGGATGATGTTATGCTAGACTAGCCGAGGATCCAAGCTTGGCATGTCCTTATATAATCATAAAAATTCTTTAATGTTATCATGAAGTACTTTAGTGATTTCATGAGCATGTTGGGATTTTAGTGAGAAGCTTAGTTTCAGTGTTCTCACCTCACCATTATGTGTTGCCATAGGGATCTCGACAAGGGGATCCTCTATGATGTCCCCTACATCTAGGTTGAGAGCCTTAACTAGATGGTCAAGCTTGTCTAGTGGTGCTTCTATGGATGTTATATATTCGTTGTAGGCTGTAGGCTGAAGCTCTAGGCAATTAGGGTCAATGCATCACTTAATGTCACCATAAAGCCTCATGGGTACCAAAGGTGAGATGATTTTCTTGTGCATAGCCATGACGTGTTCCTACAAAATAAACCAAAAAAATGTCAAGTGGCATCTATTTGACAAAGTTAATATGCACGAATGAGAAAAGAAATCCAATAAAATTTGTTTAGGCATGCATGTAAGTTTTAGACATGTTTGTGCCAATTTTAGACATTGATAGGTCATATGCACACTAGTTTTAGGTCTTAGTAGACCACAGATGCACCAAACATGTTGTCTTAGGGAGGGCTAGTCATGCTTAGGGATTGGAATTAACTTATGCATTTTTAGGGTAGTGAAAAATCATGGTTTTGGGCTCAAGATGGTTGACTACATGCTCTCCATGTTCAGCAATGGGGCACTTGGTGTTGAGCATAGTCCCAAGTTGATGGATAATTAATGACCCTAGGAGAGTATATAAACATAGTTTTACTATGGTAACTTTATTATTTCTACCTTTACAAAAAAATTGAGAGCATAGTCTTGCTATTGCCTCTACCTTTAACCAAAATGTCAAGAGCATAGTTGTAGAAAAGATGATGCATCAAAGTGCACACCTTCATCTAGGGTTGACAAACATTGCTAAAGAGAAGAGGGCACTGAGCTGCATACCATAGGCACATGTGGAGGAGAGGAGACCATCTACATTAGCCAAGTGTGCTGACTATGCTCTCCTCCGTACTTCTACTTTCTATTTTGTTTTTTTTTTTTTATTTTAGGGGTTTAGGAAGTGTAGTCCTATAGTGCCACTTGTGCAACCCACCATGGTGGTGGCTGTCATGGTGATGCACTATTTGTAAATGGCATGGTGGTAGGGAGGATTTTTTACTTCTTTTGGGATTTTGGACACTGGTTGGGCTATGGATAAAGCATAGGGAGGGGAGATAGGATTTTTCATTATTTTTCTTTTCTTCTCTATGTTTGGGTTTGTGTGGGTTCTAGGATCCTGCAGACTATGCTCTATGGTGCAACTGTAGGGGGTGTCATCGTTGACACCAATGTTAGGATTTCATGATAATGGGAGACATTGGGACTAACACAACAAAGGGGCCAAGGTGGGGATCTATATTTGCACCCCTTCTTTTTTTTCTTTCTTTCTTATTTAATTTCATAGGGACAACCTTGCGAACTACACTCTAGGCTACAAGCACAGGGCCATTGGCACCATTGATGTAATTTGGGATTTCATGGTCTATGGGCACCATCACAAGGAACTCTACCATGTGCTACTTCCACCTTCTTGTGGGCTGCCACCTCACTCCCATGTGCAAGGCTTTCAGCCCTATGGGAATACATTCTATGGGTTTTGAGCATCTACCTAGTGTTTTCTGCATGCGCTAGGGTTTGCTGGGATTATGCTATGGGCAACGATGGTGAAAGAGGAGAGAGGGCCATAGTGGGACCTAGCAGGTGCAATGTTGTGTGGAGACTACACTATCCATAGCCATGGCTAAGACTATGCTCTCTATGCATTGAGAGCATAGTTGCTAACAAGTGTTTGCCAAAATGTCTATTTTTGGGACTACACTCTTCATGCTCTAGAGCATAGTTGGGGTAGTCTAGAGTTAGCCAAAAAAATTTCAATCATGCACAATGTTAATTCTACAAAGTGTGTTGTACCCTAGTGAGTGCCAAGAATATTGAATGAGTTAATTGATGTCCTACACCCACAGGGGCCTTGGGTGTTTTGTTAAAATCACATACTTTGCTAATTTATGTTATTAGCTTATTGTATCTATATCAAAATTTGCATCTATGCATGTATACTAATGCTTTTCCTATTTCTTGATGACTACAAGGTGCTACTAAAGCCCATTCTAATAGTGGTTGAGCTTGTGGGAATCTTGAGTTGCATGAGCAAACCCATTCCCAGCACACCTACCCCAAACATATGAGTGGATCGTCAAGTGGTGTGGTTTTAGCTAGGAGCCTGGGAGTTCCTGGAATACCTATTGTAGTAGTTCAGTGTGACCATGTGGTCACACTTGGTAGTTGAGGCTACTAGTGCTATCAGTAAGACACTGCTACCTAGGGCTAACTAAAACATTTTAAGGTTCATCTCAAATGAGTTTGTTACTAACATTGATGGGGAAAGATGCTTAGGTAGAGGCCCTAGTGGTGTTCATCAACTATCCAAAGTATGATGCATGACAAGGCTTGCTTGCTACAATAAGAGAAACACCCTTTTTGTCATGCAAAGGTTGCATACTCTATTCTAAAATCCACCTAGAACTGTCTACTACGTGCTTCTATGGCTCTTACAATATTTTGTGCTACTTGCTCATGTTAAACCATTGATGGTTTTATGGTTGATGCCAAGTTTAGAGTTGATGGAGTTGGCCTACATGATGATTCATATGCTCTGGCTTTAACCCACATTACCTTAAAGGTATTCTCATCTAGCATAAATGTTTGGACAGCTGTGATTTAGTAGCTAGGGTGCAATTTGGAGACCTATATCTCCCATCACCTGAAGGTGTACAAGCGATGTAGGATCCATGGTTGGTTAGATGAGAAGTGGTCTACTGGTGAGATTAACACTTAGGAGGTGTCTGTAGCACCACCCCCATCTTGTACTACATTCGTACCATATGCGTATCTATTTTTTTCACTCATGTGCTTGTGTATATGCCCTTTAGTTTACCTTATTTGCATGATGAAGTGCTAACATTGTTTTACTTTGTGTTACAGTTACAATTGCCTTAGCTAAGGTGATGATGATCACCACGGGTCATACAGAGGCCACCCTCATAATGAAATATAGGGATGTAGAGGGTGTGCAACACTAGCTATGCCACAAGGTGCTAGATGCATTGATGGCTTGACTCATGCATGCTAGGTTAATGGACCTATTATTAGCCCTTAGCTTGAGCATCTCAGTGGCTACAATGGTTATCATCATTAACTACTTTGGTAGTGATGTCAAGTAGTTTTTCACCTAGGTGCATGGCATGATGGTAGTGTTGGACCTTAGCAAGGCCTTCTTCACTGATCTCTTTGGCATCCCTGTTGAAAACCAAATAATTGTTGATAAGGTTAGTAGGGAGGTGAACTGAAAAGAGGAGATTGAGGACTGGTTGGAGACCACTCAATCTCATAAAGATATATTAACAAAGATGTGTAGGTGCCTAAGTTGCAAGAGCTCTACCCTCTATTCCATGCTCATGCCTTTCCAAAGCTACTTTCACAAGGCAAAATCCTAGGGGTGGAATAAGCACAAGTGATGAAAGAGGTGCAGCTAGAGGGTATGAGGTTTAACTAGGGTAGGTACATAGCCACTACATGCAGAGATTTCTAGGCTCCAGTTCAACCTCTAGGTAAGGTTCCATGTGCACTTCACATTCTTTGTAGGATACCTGCAAAGCTTTGCAGAGCTTCTGGTCATGTGGAATGATGGATGATGGATGGTTCAAGACCGTGAGTAACTTTCCAGGCCATGGATCAAACACATGTTCTTGACCACATGCATGCAGGATCCCCTAGAGGGGATTGATGAGTCATTATGAGTAATGACCAAGGTTCCCATGAGGCACTTGCATTATTTAGGCAACAATGTGGGCAAGGGTTCTCTAGTTGGCACTAAGGATGTGAGGAAGGTGGATCAATACATCATGGAGATGATAGAGCCATCTAAGACCAAGATCAAGAGGCTACATCCTCAAAAGGAAGCTACCCCTATGGTCACAAAGACAAGCAAAAAAAAAAAGATTTGCATCAAGCTACAAGGTTTGCATGAGGATGTTGTAGGTTAGTATGCATATATGCTAGATGCGTTAGTTACATTTATGTATATAGTTTTTATGTTTTTTCTTTGCTATCATGTTAATTAGTTAATGATGCTATGCTTTATGCATATATTTATTACTTGAAGAAAAAGAAGGAAGGGCTATGAGAGCAATAGCCAAAATAGCAAGGAAGGGACTACCCCTTCAAGCTAAGGGGGAGGTAGCTCATGGAGATGAGCTACACCAAGTGGTAGAGACCCTTTGGAAATTTGAAGAAGAGGGGCTACTCCACACCAATAGCAATGATTTTGACACTTTGTTTGATGCTACATAGCTATGTAAGCCCCGTACACTCACACCTAAGGGCTTACTAGGTAATCTACTTTTATTGTGATTTGTCTTTCCTTGTTTACTCTGGTATCTTGAGCTATGTCAGGCCATGTGCTAATTGCACCATTGTATTATAGCATCAAATATTCCCACCAGTAATCCTACATCTACCTACCACATGGAGCCATGGGTAGAGATGCTAGATAAACTTGCTTTCATGAAAGGCGTTGTTGAGGACATGGTGGACCACTTACAATAAGTGGACCCAGAGCTAGGTATGTGTGCAATGCTATTCTGCTTATTTCTCAACTTCTTAGTTTTCGATTGAGATTGACTAGTTATCATATGCCTATAGGTCCTAAGCTACAATGGGATCTGAGCAAGGTGGAAAAAGTGGATGTCATACTTGACCTTCCTTCTGAGGTTGATTAAGTGCCTTGTCATATGTATGAGACACCTAACAGGTACACACATTCCTATGCTAGGTCATTATGGATTTTTAGGCATTTGAATGAGCACCTATGGTAGTGTGTGCATGAATTACAAGAAAAGGTGGCTAGCCAAGGTCAGAAGAACAAGGATCTTTAATCCAAGTATGATTTCATAGTGGCTAAATCATGGGGAGATGGCACCTAGTACACGTCTAAGATTGAGTATGCTAGGTATTAGACCACTCTCAAAGGTAAGAATGAGGCCATGTGGGAGCTAGTAGAGTAGCAACTCTAGATGGACTTGCTTGCTCAGCAAAATAAGGACTAGAAGAATTATAGCACAAAGGTTTATCGATGGTGATAGATGGAGAAGAATCATAAGCATTAATATAAGTGAGAACATGACACATACTTGCAATGGTACAAGGAAGAGTCTATCAAATGTCATTACCTCAAGATGTTTCTTAAGGTGACTAATGGGAGGTAGGCATACAACTTGTTTGTGCAATGTACAATAGTGAGTGACTCTCCCATGAGGTAGATCATCACCCCCTCCAAAGAGGTCCCTTCTACAACATTTTCCATGAAGCCACCCACATGGATCACTGGACAAAGGTAAGACTCTTGTGGGTATTGACTTTGGCCAGGAAGACTGGATGAAACTTTCTAAAGCTGAGATCTTCTATCTCTTGGAGACTAGCCTTGGAAAGTTACCTCCAAAGCTCATCAATGCAAGACCCTTCCAGGACAGTTTTTTTTGTATTATTTTTTATGCCTTTTGCATTTTCAAGTTATCTTGCTATATGTAATGCATACTTACTAATGGTGTATATTTTTTTTTGGTTGTGGTAGGTGCTAGGCAATGCTAAAGACACCTCCACTAAAGTAGAGGAAGCAAAACCTCCACCCCCCACCTAGTGTTATTGGCTAAGCATGACCATATGTACCTCCCATTGAGTTTTTTGCTACGTTTTTTCTATTTGATGCTACTCATACTATGTTGTATCTATGTGTTGCTATTCATTCCACATTTTGTTCTGTATTACTATTTGCTAAGTAGAATGTGCAAACTTTTATCTTTATATGATGACATTATTTCATTTGCTATGAGTACGCTTATAATGTAACCTACACTAAAGTGCCTACATGATGAACTAATGTAGCAGCCTAGAGTTATGCAACAATAGTGATACTGGGCCATTGCAAGTCATAGCAAGTCTAGGCCATTGCAAGCCATAGCAATACTAGGCCATTGTGAGCCATAGCGAGTCTATGGTAGTTTAAAGCCTTGATGGGTCCTAGGCTAGTTTTAGGCCATAGCGGGAGGGTCGATGCTAGTTTTTAGCAATTTCAGGTCATGCATTGCTAGTTTAAGACCATAGCGAGCCATTTCTACGGGGTTAAAGGTAGTATGGCTTGCCAAGTTTAGGCCATAGTAGGTTGAGATGATAGTTTAAGGTCATTTCAGGTCATGGCGATAGTTTAAGGCCATTCTAGGCCACATATTGCTATCTTTCTTTTTGTGTGATTTTTTCGTTTATGATTTTTACACATTTTTGATGTTTTTTATGAATTAAAGTAATAACTATGGAAGTGTAAACTAAGAAGGCAAATGTGTAAACAAAGCAGATGAATGTGTGAACAAAGCAAATAAATGCATAAACTAAGCAAACCAATGCATAATCTAAGCAATCAAACTAAATGCAAATAACATACTACAATGCTAATATAATGTGAAACAAATGCAACATAAGTAAAAAGTAAAATACAAGGTGTGTAGAAGAAAATAGCAAGTAAGCACCTAGCATGTTTTGGACTAAGGGGATACCTTAGTCACACAATTTCTTCCTAACCTAATGTAGGTGAGGAAGTGCATAGGGTCTGGATTGCACTATTTGGTAATCCCCTTCACCTCCACTTGCTTCATAAAAGGGTAATTCTGCCCAAAGGACATCCTCCAGGAGGTCATTAGCTTCTATTGCTCTTTTGGCTGTATCTACTTCATGCGTCTCACTCTTTTCTATGGATGCATCATCAAAAAACTCACCCTATGACCCTTGCTCCATGTCTATGTTTTTGATGGTTAAGGAGGTGGTTTTATCACCATGGATGATAACTTTAGCACCTTTGTATGGGAGTGGATCTATTGATGAATTGGAGAGGAGATGACTCACAATTGGGCCAGCCAAGGTCTACCTAATATCAAGTTGAAGCCTGACATCTCTACTATGATAGTGAACTCAACAATGGTGGAGAATTGCTTCCTTGCTATGAAAGCTATAGTAACAGTGCCCTTGACAATAAAACATGACCCATTGAAGGATTTCAAACATGTAGTTTTTGTTGGCCTTATTTGATCTGCAAGTCCTAGCTTATCCACGATGGTGTATGGTATTACGTTTGTTGATGCGCCACCATTGATGTGCACTCTATGAAACTTACATTGCCCAACATGTATAGTAATAAACATAGGAGCTATTATGACCTTGTCCCTCATGAGATTGATCTTGATTACTTCATCACAAAATGCTAGGGAAGTGGAACTCAATTCCTATGGTGAAAGGGGTAACATCACTACATGGATGAAGGCTCATCTATAGGGATGGAGGTCAACATTCACACCAGTGCTTTGCAATGTGTAGATGAAGTCATGATCAAGTCATACAAGCTCAATATTGTATTTTTCTATTTAAGAATTTTTTGACTTGGGCTAATGCATCCATGAAGTTCATGTCATTAGCCATGTTTATCTTGGCCTTGACTTCTTTTATGTGGCCTAAAAGATGGATTTCTCATGAAGGAAACTTAGGCTTTGTTTGCTTGGCTTACTTAGGGGCCTCAGTGCTCCCTTTTCATTTGCTTGCCATGGCCTCTTCAGTTGTTTTACCCATAGGAATTATAGATATAGGAACTAGTTTTGGTAGACCCGGTGCTCTTTAGTCTTGATATTGCCTAATCATTTTGTTTGCAAGATGCTTGTTGGATCTCTTGTGTTTCCACCTCAATGGCCTGCCAATGCTACTAGTGGGGTTATCCCTTGGAAAGAAATGGATTGATGCATTGGCTACTACTAGGCTTCAAACAAGTGAGGGGCTAGTATGCTATTGCATTCTAATGATGAAGGATAGATAAAAAATTATTGTTAATGCAACTTGCGAGGGCACCATAACTATGAAGGATGTTGTTGGTGCTTGAGGTGGCACTCTAATAATGAAAGGGGGCCTCAAACTCATGGGAGCCAAGGGAACCCTTGCACTATTAAAGGGCACCCAAACCACAAATGGTTGCTACATCAATTCTAGATCATCATCAACACTAATAGCATTTATGACATAGTAAGCATCACCTACATTTAAAGGGTCATTGTACATCCTCATGGAGTAGTTCTGAGGCCTAACCAAGTTTGCAGTGTCAAGTACCAACTTGCCTCTATCAATCATCATTTTTAGGTCATCTTTTAAGGCTAGGCAAAAGTTTGTGCTATGGCTAGGCAACTAGTGATAATGGCAAAATTAGTCCAACCTAAAATGTCTTAGGACTGGGGGCTCGTTTGGTGCTGCTGAAGTGGGATTTCTTAGTAGCTTATAGTATTTATCATGTTTTTTGCAAGCATCCTCAAACATTTTTTTTGTATTGGATGTGGCTAGCTTTTAGCAGTTAGTCTAGCAACTCTAAAGGCTTTAGTGGCAATATGGTATACTTAGAGTAATCCTTGCACTCAAAGTTGCACCTTTTAACAAATTGCACTATGGCCACTGAGGATGTAGGTTGGTTGATTACCTTAATGCTAGAGTTGGTAGCTTTGTTGTTAGCCAAGGCTTTGGGCTACTTATCCTTCTACTCCTAGTTGGTTGCTTTGGCTTCTTTGGCTATAGTTGTCACCATTGCATTTTGCTTTCCCTTGTCTTTTTCTCTCCTTGCATGCTAGTTCTTGTAGGCCACATAGGTTGAGTCCTTGCTAGCTTCTACTATGCCTTCTATGTGTTTGGTTTGAGAAAAGGCTTGGCTTAGGGATTGTCAGCCCAAGTAATATAGTTTTAAATTTATAAAGTCATTAACTGTGCCCTTGAAAATGGCTTGGAGATGTGCTTTAGCTATTGGCTCTCATATTTCATTTAGCAAAGCACTTCAGTGTTGAATGAACTTCTACACAAGCTCTAGGTGGCCCTGCTTGACTTGCATTAATTGATCTAAGGTTGTATCTAGCTTCAATTTGTATTTGAAGCATGTTATGAATTAGCTCAAGTGGTCCTCCAAAGATGAGATAGAGCCTCTAGGCAGTGCATGGTACCAATCTAATGTATTGCTAGTCAGTGACATGGTGAACACATGCATGATGGCATGTGGCCATGCTTGCAGTAGTAGGCACTCTACCCGAAATGTGATTAGATGCACATTGGGGTCTCTCTCACCATTGTATTTGGTGAATTATGATAATGAGACTCTAGTTGGAAGAGTTATAGGTAGAACCATAGGACTTATAGGGCCATCTTGGTAGAAGTCCACCACTGTAACAATTTTGGAGGAGGTAGCTTTGAGTTGCTTCTCCTCTTTTATCAAGCTTTGGATCATCTAAAATTCTTGGTTTAAGCTTGCTATGCTAACTGTGTTATCTGCTATTGGACTAGCTATGTGGTTCATGGCCTAGTTGCAAGTTGTGAAACCATGCAATGCACTTGATGTGTTGGCTATGCTATAGGGATGGTGATTAGGGCAATGCATACATGGGTTGGTTCAACGCAAGGGGTGTTGATAAAATAGGTAGAACATAGGATGCTTAAGTCATTTAGGGCCTAGAGATGGGCCCTACATGGACATATGGTTGAGCTAATGCAATTACTATGAGCAGAGATGGCTGAATGGGTTGTGATGATACCACAAAGGGAAAGTCAAGAGGAGCCACTGCATCATAATGTGTGTGTTTATCTAATGCATTACTATTATAGGCATTGACCTAGGTCTGGAGAAGTGGAAAGGTGATGTTAGTGTTATGATAGTCATGAAGAGAACAAGTGAACTTGACCAAGGAGGAGCTAGAGTAGGGATCACTCGTTGGTAGATGATGTGGAAGAAGCCCTTGTGCTCAGAGTGAGCTTCAAACTCATCCTCTTCCTTCTATAGGGTGTCCTTGTAGTCTGTTCCTACTTCACAATCATCTACTCAAATGAGTTGGGCTAACAGCCAATGGTAGGGCTCCATGAGTGGGATGAAATCAAATAAGGAGGGAATATACTCCCATCCATCCTAGTGGATCAGTTTGTAGTTTCATTTTGTCTTCATGTTAGAGTAGTCTATAGATAAGCTTGCTTGAATCTTCATGCATATGAAATTGTACTACTTGTTACTTAGCATGGCATATTTTGGGTCCTAGCTGTGTAACATAAGTGATTTCCTTAGTCCTGCCATTACAAGACTCCCAAGGTCATCAATCCTAGTCTCCTATTGGATGGGCAAGATGTCAAGTGCATTTGAGACTAACATCAAAGGTTGATCTAGGTTCATGGACATATATTGAGTTGCAAGAGGGGATTACAAGGGTTTCTAGTCATGAAACACTATGGACTACATTGAGACTAACCCTATTCCAACTAACACCACTAACTATGCTAACTACACTCTCCATGCCAGAGAGCAAACTATGTTGGCTACGCTAGAGACAACTATGCTCCAACTGAAAATGATGGGTTTTTATTAGGCAATGGAAATGAGTGTGATTTGGGTTGCTACATAGGGTCCTAGGGAGACTAGCTACAAGGTCCAATCTACATCAATAAGTTAGTAGACAACACCTACGCTGGGTTAAGGTCTAGCTATTGCTGTGCATGTAGCAGGTTCATAGGGGTGTTATGGTCTATGTTGGCTCAAAGCTAACAATTATGATGCAAAGAACATGCAAGACAACAACAATAGAGTTTCAAAAAGTGGTTTGGTCCTCCTTCTAGCACTAGAAACTATAACAACTAAAAATGTTAGCAACTAAAACTCTAAGATCCCTAGGTACACAGCCTAACGCTGAATCCACATGAGGGCCTATTGGAGGCAAAGATGGGGTATTCTAGACAGTCTAGCTAATCAAACAAGAACTTATTGGATGCAATGTGCAATGTGGTTAGCTATGGTGCTAATGCGAGATGGTGCTACGGGTGCAGGTAGTGTTTATGGTACTTGCGATGTTTGTGGTGTCAGTGGGATCAATAATAGTTAAAAGCGTTGAAGGAGGTGAGCATTATAAAGAGTTTTAGCAAGGCAAACAGTGTCAACATGCGAGGACTAGTGCCTAAGCATAGTTCAAGCATGTCTACATAATAAAAATAGCAAATAATGTAAATAAACTACAAAAATGTAAAGAAATGAAAAAAATGGAGTAGAATACCACCAAAATGGGGTTAAGCATAGTTAACACTAGAAGGGGGTTTAGAAGTTATGTGGTATATAGTAGGTGTAGGTGTACAACATAGTTACATTCCCTAGGCTATCTAGCCTCGAAGAGTGGTGTTCTACCAAGGTGTCTACATTTTCTTGGTTGACTACTATGGTGCACTGCTAGATGTGATGTTTTGTTAATGGTCTACCACTTTGCCCATTTTTCAAATGCTTGTTAAACTTTACAAACCAAAAGCAAGCCCCTCCTCTTCCTCTCTCCCTCCCCTCAAAAATGATGAGGGTGTAGGCATTTATAGGTATAGGGTTAGCAGGAAATGTAGGATGGCTACCACATGGTGGATAGAATGGCTAGGACTACCCTTATGCAATCATTGTTCATGTGGTGTAGCAATGGGGCTAATGGTATTGATGGTGTTATGCTTTGTTGTGCTCTACTAGACTCTACAAGACTATGAGACTATGGCTACATTGCCAACTACATGTGTGTGCACCAAGAGAGCTGTAAGATACCTAAAAATGACACTCAAAGGCTACACCTTGCTGCACTATGCTCTCCACACTCTCACATGGGATCAAGCATAGTTACAATTTTTGGGCAAAAGGGGATACAAAAAAGAAGAATTTTACTTACTACACTTTCTGAAGGTGAGTTGACTACATTCTACAGCTAAGTTGAGCATCATTGCTACACTGTGAAGGCCATTGGATACTATCCTTGCTGACTACGCTCTTCTAAAGGTTGACTATGATTTGGGCTAGGGGAGAGAGTAGTCTCACTCCTGGTGAAATCTGTGAGAAAAATGGATTTTTTGTAGACTACACTCTCCCTGAGAGGCTGACTATGCTCCCAACTAGGGGTGAGCATAGTCTTAACACTTGACAAAATTTGTGAAGCTTATCTCCTTTTGACTATGCTCTCCTTGAGAGGTTGACTACGCTCTCAACTGGGGTTAAGTGTAGTCTCAACACCTTGCAAAATTTGTGAAAACTAGCCTTTTTCTGACTACGCTCTCCACAACTATGCTATCTATGCTCTAGAATGGTGTGCTTGGAGGAGAGCATAGTCTCAACACTTAGGCAAAATTTCAATATTTTTCCCTCCAACTAACTATGCTCTGGGAGACTATGCTCTCTATTCTCTATAGAGGGTTTGAGCATAGTTCCCACTTTTTGCCAAAATTTACAGCCAACATGCTATAGTCTAAATATGGTAGTGTTTCAAAGTGCATTAATTTTGTTGCATAGTTTGTTTAGACCAATAAGATGTTCCCAGAATTACTATGTTTGTGAAATGTTCCAATCACACATGAACTTATAGATCCCACTTAGAAGGTTGGAGGGCCACAAATAAGTGACAAGAAGTTTAAGACAATCCTTATCCATTTTCACATGAAAGAAAGGATACCAGTAGAGCAATCATAAGAACCATAAAGATATGAAAAACCATCATCATTAAGCATGACATGAAGATCCATTTTCAAAAATTTAGAAATATCTCTTACAAGGTTGATAACCTTTTATTATATATTCTATTTTTTATTTTGTATAAAATCACTCAAATAAAGTTTGTAATGTGGCACTCGAATTAGTCTGTTAGTTATTCAATGCCACTTTCATAATTTTGTAACAAACGTTATTCTAATTTAATATAACTCAATGATGGATTTCAAATAATTATTAGGATATGATAAATAATAAAATAATTTCATAGTTACCTATGACATTACAATTTCTTATGCAAAGTCGCAAATGTGAAGTTGGAGTTGTAAAAAATACCTATAAATAAGATTAACCTATCATATTTATGATACAATTTGATTATAGAAAAGTTTTCTTGCAATATTTTTCATAATTTCTTGTAGAAGTTAGCAAGTACTTGTAGTATCAATTTCAGTTGATTTTACAAAGTCTTATTTTAGTAGCTCATACCTAAGCATATTCCATGAATGGTAATGTTGGGATCTACTTTGGACTGCCAGCATTGCCCTCTTCCCCATGATAAAAATCACATGATGAGGTGTTCTTTTAAAACTTAGGTTTAGGTGTTTGTAGCTCTTTGAAAACACCAAGGCCTGAATACCTCCAAATAAACTTAGTGCTTATAGAGAAACTATGTGTTTTGAGCTATCATTTAATATAAACTTCATAATATTACATACTAAGAGGCAAAAAAACCAAATTAACTTTCATGAAAAAAAATCAAACATCTTTACTCTAACCTATAATTAAATAAAATCCCCTACTGTATCAAAGCTACTTAGTCCATGTAGTCCAAATTATATGTGATGAGCTGTGATATCACATACGCAATATCACATCTGCCATGCAATATCGCATACACGATATCGCATCCTACCTCATCTTCTATAAATAAGGGAGCTAGACTTAGACCCTTAGCCAAACTCTTCCAGTTTTATTAGTCCAAAGTTAGAATAATTTTTGTGTGCCCACAGCAGGAGTCATAAAGTGAAGATATCTTTATTCAAGCAATTTGTACCTGAGCACACATTCATGTACAGTAATAAAGACAAACCTTATGATAAACCTTGCAACATATGGATTAAGCTAATTAGTACTTAATTATTGTTAAATTTTTAATGCTTTCCTAGTTAATTAATCTCTCTCTCAACCTTCAACCATCCTTAGTTAAATACACTCAATACGATCGCTTTGAGCATGCGTGTAGTGCTTGGTAACCCAGTAACGATTAGCATTTGGTAATCCCAGTAGCGTTGCACTAGTTCAGGATGTGTACGACAAGTGGGAATGGATACTAGTGTTAGGAACATTTAGAACTTAATTAATGAATAGTTAATGTAAGTTAGCCACTTAGTTCTCTCTCCCTCTCCTTTATTAGCAGAAGACATAAAAATACAAAAGCTATAAAAATCATATACCCCAAGCTTACTTAACCATATAATCATGACAATACAAGTAAGTTTGGAAAGACAGCGAACTACAATCTACAAGTAACTGTCTAGATACCACAACTAGTCCATCTACAGAGTTCGACCAGATCATGTGTGAAACGCTCATATTCATATGGTTGAGTGTAGGGGTACCTCATCACTCATCATTGGCGCCATTGCTAGGGACGATGCTAGTTATCTAGATTAGTTATATCATACAAGGTCGCTATATAAGAATTAATGATATATCTTTTAGGGATAAATAATTACAAAAAATCACATACAAATTCACACAAAATTTCACAATCATGCCTCTCCTACAAGACTATGATAATACCACATCTGGTGAGGCAGTTCATTGGAGAACCAACGAATTATATGATAATGAAGATTGGAGTACACAATCCGAGGTGGGGATTTTTTATAAACATAAATGAAGGCAACATCGTCCCAATGCATGAAAGCATAACTTACTTGATGACAATGAACCCCTACTAGCCACTACAAGCCTAATGCAAGTACAAGAGGCTGTTCGAATCTCCTATAGGCATCGTAAAGAGAGTTGCCTACCCAGGCTCGATTTAAACAACTTCCCCAATTTCTCAAGAGGCTATGAGTTAGATATGCAACAACATTTACAAGCCTTATACGATGCCTATGCATGGAACAACATTGATAACAGTTGAAAAAATCTCAAGCTCTTCCCTATGATACTCATTGGCCAAGCAAAAGTATGGTATAGATCTTTAAAACCAAATTCAATTCAATACGACATTGGCCAACAATGGTAGAACTCTTTAATGAAAGATATCAAACCTATGCAAGAGTGTCTACCTTGAGGAAACAAATCCAAGACTAGAAATAAGCACAACATGAACCCTTGGACATGGCCTTAGAAAGATATTATGCACTATTAAACAACTATCCAGGTCATGAGTTCTCTGAGGAAAGGCTAATGTACCATATCATTGATGGGCTTCGTGATGAAACAAGAGAGACCCTAGCGATGTATGCCCAAGGTCAACTATATAAACTACGAACCCATCAATTCCAAGAGCTTATTAAGTGGGTAGCAAAAGAAGAAGGAGAAATGGCTAGATGGGAGAGTGTTGAAAAACATCAATGGGACCAAAATCTCAACTTAACAGAGGTCCATAATCACAAAAGGGGAAATCAACCTATCTCAAGGAGGAAGAACCATCTTTGCCAGTACAACAATCATTAGAGGAAATTGAGGTAAAGATCAATAAGATGCTGGAATGGATGCATAAAAGTGTGGAGAATATATCAATATTATTGAAGATAGAGTTTTGACAACCCAAGAAGTAGGACAAAATATCATTAGACAATCGGAAAGAAGGGATGACGAAAATAAGAGCCCAACTGCCGATCATACGTATGAATGCAACATTCGCCTGTATGATCATCCCAAGGGCCAATGCCCAATCTTGTTACATTTATATGAGCATTGGGGAAACACGTTACACACAGAGTTCGTACAGAGATACTGTATTCAATCATAGTGGCAACAATCCCAGTCATGGGGGAAGCCATCCCTAAACTGGAGACACCCTTCATATCATCTGAATCTAAATGTGTATCTAGTCCAACATCCTATTTCCCCAAATGGGTCAACATACTCTATCTCGCCGCATTATGATTCTCCTCGGTACTATCAGCCCAAGTTCTCAACATAGCCACTTCCTTGTGGACCTTACACTTCTCCTAAATTTCAGCATTCTCATACTTTCCCTCCTTCTACATCACCACCTATTGTTCCTAAAGTGTTTGCACCATAGCAAAAACCCACGAACGTTACTTGTGCTACTATTGCCAACAGCAATGAGAGACCTCCTCAACATCAAAGGAGTCCCTTCTTTAGACATGACCATAGGAAGGGAAAGCACAGTTTCGAGGCCGCTGCATTCTCCAACTCAGCACAAGTCCAACACTATGATGCATCCTTCTCTTTGAACCCAACACATCGTGTCACTTCATCAGGGCCACAAATTAACACTCCAACAACCATACGGCCCAATGAATACAGCCATGGAGGACGACATCCTAATCCTTGCATACCATCTTACGATCTCAAGTATCATAGTGGGTCAACTCTTTACTCGTGAACCACATCTTATAAATTGCCCCACTATGCTTACTATAATCAGGTGTATGAACCCCAATGGGGTAAATATGACCAAGTTTTGATATTTCCAACATGCAAGGATCCTCATCTTTCATTTATTAATCCTTGCCATGCTCAATCGTTTAGTTATGGGGGATATCCCTCATTCTAATAACAAGCAGGATTAATAAATATTTTTCATTCTCTTTAATTTTACAACTTTTTGTTTTGCAACATCATTATACTTTTTCATTTCTTTGGGTGACTGCTTTTTTTGTTTTTGTTTTTTTTTTTTGTCTTTGTTTGTTGTTTTTGTTTTGTTAGATTTGTCACCTAATAACTACTCATGATGGTGGTATGAACTATATTCTATTGATTGCTAATGTTTCATTTTTACCTTTGAGTTATAATGTTGATACTAAGGTATGGTTCTTTTGATATAACAGGTAATGAGTCCATGCCATCCATGCATCCATGAATTTCTATGGTCTCTCTTGGCTTGGAACTATGTAGTCACCTTCTCTAATAATAAAACTATTAATGAATTGGTGACTGGGCATTTCTCAAACTAAGGAAGGTCTCAAGGACTAAAAAGGGTGTGATTTCAAAGGGATTTGATGCATTTGTGCTAGCTATTCTCTTGGGTGATTGGATGTTTTCTTCTTGAGTTTTCCTTACCATTCCGATGTTTCTCCATTTTTAGGAAGCTGAGCCAATAAAAATAAGTCTTTGCATGGTGTGGTTCTCATGCAAAAAAAAACAACAACAACAACACACAAACAATAGTGAAAATTCAAAGCACACCCCTTAGACAAAATAATCATCTAGGCTACAAGCACTAGTTATGGAACTAAATAACATGTTCTCTCTAACTAAGGCCCTCTCTCGCTTCCTACTTTTTCCTTTCTCATTTCCTTGGAATGGTGGTGACTCTTTGGCAGAAGCATTCTTGTTAATTCAAGTGGATGGATTGGCCAAGTGTATTAATGCGAAGTCACTAAATGTGGATTGTTTGAGGCTAGATTTGGAATGAGATCTACTTAGTCACATTAACCATAAATACACAAGGGGTTGTACACCACCTTGTTCTTGAGACTCCATTCCATTCTCTTCTCCCCATCATTCTTTCTCCACTTTCCACCTCATTGCTGGTTGTATCAGTAGTCTATATTTTGGTTGATGCATTGTTTTCTCTTTGGTGAATTCTTAGGGTTAATTCTTTAACTATTGCTCCCAAATGACATTTCCAGAACCTACGAACTCTTTGAATGTGGGTTGTTAGGGCATAAAAGGGCATGAACCTGCTTTGGGGAGGACCCACTGGCATTCCTATTTGGTGCATCAGTTAACTTCTTTACCTTAAACATTCTAGCAATCAACATTTGTTTTGTTCATTCCCATCTCTGACATTCATTTTATTAGCATTGTTGTTGTTTCTTTTTCTCCATCTTTCTTATTCCTTATCTTTTTCCATTCTATCTCTACTGGAGGATCGCTCTTAGTCATGGGGGCCTTGGTCCAATTTTTTCAATTTTTTCTAACCCCTACACCTTGGGTAGTCACTAGTGTTATATCTCTAGAATCTGTATTGGCCATATCAAAACTTAACCAATGGACCTTACATTGAGGTAAGGTATCAATTGTATTGTGATTTATATATGCTTGCTCATATGTGACTGTGTTTTGTGTGCAGAAGGCAATCATATAGCAATGGACTAGATCTAGAGGAAACACTCAGGATGGACTGGTGCTGGAATGGTTGTGCAAGGAACAAAATTGATGGCATGGTTATGGATGGATAATGGAAGGTGCAATCTTGGCATCAGTAGCAACACTTCTTCTTCTTTTCTCTCTTCTCTCTTAGCTACCAAATAAGGCTGGATGTCAGTTGTGTATAGTGTTCACTCTTATGGTCATGAACACTAATGTTGTTATGTATTGTAATGATTGATCTGTTCACACGTCATCCCATTCAACATTAGTTATCATTCAAGTCAATAATCCCATACCTTTCCAATATTTTGTAAGCAACTCCAGGACAAGTTTTCATTCAGTCATGGGGGTATGATGAGCCGCGATATCGTGTATGCGATATCACATCCACGATATCACATCTACCACGCGATATCACATCTTGACTCATCTTCTATAAATAAGAGGTGACTCCCTTGGTTCCAGGGAGTTAGACTTAGACCCTTAACCAAACTCTTATAGTTTTATTAGTCCAGAGTTAGAATAATTTTTGTGTGCCTGCCGTAGGAGTCATAGAGTGAACGGATCTTTATTCGAGCAATTTGTACCTAAGCACACATTTTTGTACGAAAATAAAGATGAACTTTATGATAAACCTTGCAGCATATAGATTAAGCTAATTAGTAATTAATTATTGTTGAATTTTTAATGCTTTCCTAGTTAATTAATCTCTCTCTCAATCTTCAACCCTCTTAGTTAAATACACTCAGTACGACCGCTTCGAGCATGCGTGTAGCACTTGGTAACCCAATAACAATTAGTGTTTGGTAATCCCAACAGCGTTGCACTGGTTCAAGATGTGTACGGCAAGTGGGAATGGATACTAGTGTTAGGAACATTTAGAACTTAATTAATGAATAGTTAATGTAAGTTAGCCACTTAGTTCTCTCTCCCTCTCCTTTGTTAGCAGAAGATAAAAAATACAAAAGCTATAAAAATCATATACCTCAAGCTTACTTAACCATACAACCATGACAATACAAGTAATTTTTGGAAGACAGTGAACTGTGATCTACGAGTAACTATCTAGATACCACAACTAGTCCATCTGCGAAGTTCGACCAGATCATGCGTGAAAAGCTCATATTTGTATGGTTGAGTGTAGGGGTACCTTAGCACTCATCAATATGCTACCTGTGCAATCTAGCCTTTTATTAAGTACTAAAGTGTAATTTAATAAAATCTATTACCAATTTTCTATATAGATAAAATTTCACAAGAAAACTAAAAATAGAGCAAGATTCAATGGATTTTCAAAAATAAAGTAGGAGAATTACATAAAGTCTTAAGCATTAAAATAAGGTACTAATACTTTTGGAAAATAAAGCTATTCTGGTCAATCAACAATACCAAGAATTGTTAAATCCTTAGACTCAAACAAGAAAGTTTTACATAAGGCTTCTATTAACATGTAAAAGCACTTTGAAAAGAACTAAGGTTGTTCTAAAGCTAGTTAATAAATATCAATAATTGCTAAACACATAACTATTCAAGCAATCCAAAAATTCTTAGAACAATATTCCAAGTACAATACAATCTTTACCACTAGTTAAGAAACTAAGGTAAAGTAGGAAAGTTAGAATAAACTCACAAGATAGAAGTAAAATAGCTAAATCAAAACTAAAATTAGATCACTCTGCAGGAGAATGCTCCTAGCTTTTCAATATCTTCTCTCGAATCTCCACCTTTCCCCTTCCCTTCCCCCTAATCCTACTTCTACAAATCTATACTGGACTTTTTATAGTAGCCTTTGGTAGATACAACCATTACAAAGATCTAAAGCTACATTTTCTTCACATTTAGCTTATATCATGGCAAGATATGGGATAACTATTTTGTTAATAAAGTTTCATTTTTCTATGAATTTAAGATCCCTCAATTGATAACTTTCATAATTTCAAAGAGCTTTTATCAACCTAATTCATAGAGTTTTTATTAGTCTAATTCATTGTATTTGGTTAAGCTTCTTTAAGACTTCTTTTGTAGTCATTTCTCCTATAATAGATTTAGTTAGAAAATCTATAATGGCTTTCTATTAACTCTTCAATTTCTACTTCTCTTTGTTTTATAGCTTATTTTCCTTATAATGGCTCCATGCTTTAATTGTGGCTTCATGTTCTCTACTCTAAACTTTGATGATGGTTCTGTGATACTCTTAACCTCATTTTCTAACTCTATTTACATCTTTTGATATGGCATGGGCTATAAAACCTTTTTGAATTTTCTCATAGAGTTATTTTTGATTTGTTGCACAAAGGAGCTAATATGGTAGAATGATTGTATAGCTTCTTTGTAATGCTAATGTTTCATTCTATATGCTACACCCTACCTTGTCAAGTTGGATTAACATGAAACATGCATGAATGAAAAATGTAACGTTTTATAACCCTAGAATGAGCTTTGATATGGAAGAGTTATTTATGAGCTTTTTCATAGGGTGGAACTTCAGTTTTATAAACTGGCTCTATGAGCTATCGCAACAGGATGCTAACATGGTAGCACTCTTTTGTAAAGCCACTTTTGAGCTGTAAGAGCTAACATAGCATAGTGCTCATATGGCATAGGCTAACATGGTAAGGCTTGCTCATATAATAGAAATATTGCTCTACAAACTGGTTTTACAAGCTGACGTAATAGGAGCTGGCATGGTAGAGAAATCTTGTAGAGCTAATTCTTGGATTTACGAGTTACCTCTATGAGCTCACATGGCACAATGTTGATATGTTAGACTAGATAAATTCTACTAATGTGGTAGATGAATCTTTTTACTTCTCATGAGCTCATAAATCCTCATCTACATGATGATCTAGCAAAGTGTTGATGTTGTAGATGAACCATGTTTTCTCTAGATGAGAAGATGAGGCTCACCTATTTGCTAATGCGTCAAATGCTGATGTGTCAAAGAATGTTAGGTTCTATTGACATGAAAAATAAGGCTTTTCATTCCTCATCAACTCATAGATCTTCATCTAGATGCCAAGGTTAATAGACTAGTTTTGTAATCCCAAAGTCTTTACAAATTCATTGGAAGTAGCTAACATGGTAGAACTAATTATGAGCTCATTCATTGAATTAAATTTTAGCTTCATTAGTGAGCTTGATGAGGTAACATGGTAGAAATTAAAACAAGATGGCTTGTAGAGTCATTTTTTAGCTCTACCAACCTCTTTTATAATTTTAGGTGGTCTGATAATGACGTGGCTCATAAAGTCTTCTTTAGCTCTTTCTTATAGAATAATTTTGAGCTTGCACAACTTAGTGAGCTTACATGGTAGAGTAGATTTTCAATGCCAATGTGGCTTGTAGAACCAATTTGTAAAACCTATTTTCCATTTTATGAACCCACTCTACTAGCTAACATGGTAGAATGGTAAAGTGAGCTTATTTGCATAGTGAGATTTTGGTTCTTCAAGTCTGTTCTTAAAAGCTACTAACATGTTGGAGTTCTTTCATAGAACCAAATTCTAATCCTACAAACTAGCTTTATAAGCTAATTAAACATGGTGCTAAAGTGATAAAGATTCTTTCTAGAGCCATTTTTTAGCTCTTCAAACTAGCCCTATGAGTTAACATGGCACTATTAACATGGTAGAACCATTTTGTAAAGCTTCTTTTAAGCTCTACAAATCATTTACCATGAGGTAAAGCTGATGTGGCAAAGCTCATCTATAAAATGAAAATATGGTTCTATAAACGATCTCTTCACTAAGAATAGATATGATAATGCTAACATGGTAGTGCTAATGTGGCAAATGAAACATCAAAGTCTAGGCTATATATACTTGCTAATGTGGCCCTATTGATGTGAAAGAATCACTTCATAGAGCCATTTTTCGATTCTACAAAGCTTCTTTATAAGTTGACATGGTAGAACCATTTTGTAGAGCCATTTTTTAATTTTGCAAAGCTTCTCTACAAGCTAACATGACATTAGGCTAATGTGATAGTGCTCTTTTAAAGAAATGCTTTTTCAACTCTATAAGCCTCTTCTACGAATTGTGACAAGGCATGATGAGCCTGGTTGATGTTGTAGAGATTCTTTCTAGAGCCATTTTTAAACTCTTCAAGCTACCTCTATGAGATGACATCGTAAGGTCATTTTTGTACCTACCCACAAAAACTCCAAAGCTAACCTAGTAGAGCTATTTTGTAGAGATATTTTCAAGCTCTTTAAACTGGCTCTACAAATTGACATGGTAGAGCTTTTTTGTAGAGTCATTTTTAAACTCTACCAACTACCTCTATGATTTCACATGGTAAGGTTGTTTCTATAGAGTTGATGTGGCTTGTAAAATATTTTCATAAAACCAATCTTTGGTTCTATGAAAATGAGCTAACTTAACAAAGCTTACATGGTAGAGCTCCTTCATAGAGCCATTTTTTACCTCTATGAGTTCACATTGTAGAGAATATTTGACAAAAACACCATCCTAGGTAAGGAATATTTGTCCTTTTCTAAAGCTTAATTAAAATTTCTAAAATCAATGCATAGCCTAATGTCACCATTCTTTTTCCATACAAGCACCAAATTAGCTAGCAAGATTGAATATTAGATAGAATATATAATTCTGGCTTGCAATAGCTTTTTAATTTCAACTTTCATGACTGGATCAAATGATAGATTAAACTTCCTTTACTTTTGCTTACTTTCTTTATAATATTTAACCAATGGAATTTTGTGAGTCACAAAATTAGGCTTGAATGTTTTAATATTGTTTTAGAACCTTGCAAATTTATGCAAATTATTCTTTAACAAAGTGTTGGCGACTGTTTGGGACGCGACTGCCAACGAGTGTCCTTGAACAGGATTTAGGTGCCTGCTAGTCTCTGACAACACCAAGGCCCAGATACCTCCAAATAAACTCAGTAGTTAATGTGAGTATGTGTGTGTGTTGTTGCAGCATGCGGTTGTGAGAAATGTAACGATTGCGTTGCGTGTAAACTACTAATGACTTACTTTAAAGAGATTTAGCCAACTTTGCCAAGTACTGTGAGTTGTTGAAATTTTCCTATTTTGTTCAACTACCTAGTCTACGCAGTCCTTATAATACCTACTTGTAACAAATAAAATTTTGCAAAAACATTTGAGCACAACTCCTCAATCTACTCCTAATTTTCCCCAGAGAAAGAGATAGTTCCACAAGAAAACTA
>MNCI01004262.1:856806-896432 GCA_015680685.1 Gnetum montanum | reverse complement strand
GGTCTTTCTCTCATTTCTACACAAAACCTATAAGAACCAACACATGTTTGAATCAAGATTCAAAATGTAGCATCATCCCAAACCGTAGATTCGAACTGCCATCGCACAATAAGGCCCTGCAAAACCGTAATTGATGATCACCGTGGGAGAAGGCTCTGCAACTGCATCTAGCTCTGCCGTCGCATGCTGGAGAAGAAGGGTTTTCTTGAAGAACGACGCGCTGAGCATACTGTCCCAAATAGAGGGTTTTGATTGCCAAAGATTTTTTTGTTTTTCCCCCAAAATTGGTTTAGGGTTTCCTGCATTTCTTGTTTTTGTTTGTCTCCACCATTGTTATTGATTACAAGACCAAGGATGAATGTGTTGTGAATCTGCAACCGCTGAAACCGCAGGAACCTTTAGAGTCGTTGCTGCCTGCACAACTAAAACTAGTACGGCCTGCGACAAAAATAGAATCGGGGCCCGAACAAAACGAAACATCTTTCTCCGTGTATTGTATATAGAGGGTTTCGATTTTTTCTTTGTTGTTTAATCCCTACGTTCTACCCTCCATTGGCCTCAATTCTGTCCGATTTTCTCCATGCGATTGCTACCTGAAATCCCTGTTAAAACAGCTCATCGGTGCAAGAAGGACCTCCCACGTGCTTCACGAACTTAGGTTTGGCGTCTGACGAGTCGGCAACATAGCTCCGACTGGTACGTGGATGTAGTCCAGAACCAGCAAGCCAAAGGAAACACCCCAATACCGCGGCATTCAACTCCATTTTTTTTTCTGATTTCATTTTTCCTAGTAGCATTAACAATGGGTCTCGGGTCATACGTGAATTTGGGTTTTCTGCAATACAGAATCCTTTACACCCTTTGATAATTATGAATTCAAAACCAGTTGGACTCTTTAGCTGATTTTTAATAATCCACTACCCACGGTGTTGTTTACTTTGCCAATATTAATCAGGTAGTATGCTTTCTTATGGTAAATAATCCTTCTCTTTTTTATTCCAACCTTCACTCAAGAAAAAATCTTGGTACTTTAATTTACTTTCCAAGAAGGCTTAAATCATCAACATTATTTACCAAGCTTTCTTCTCCAAGAATACCCATTACTCACAATACTAAACTGCAAATTTACAACCAGGGATTTTGCTCATATTTTGAACAAAATATTCCAACTGAACAAAATATTTCAACTACTCCATGTAATGGCCAAATGTGCCAACACAAAGATAGCAACTTCTTTTTGAAAATTGGATCATTTCCTTTTGTAATATTTAAAATTTTAGCTTTTCTTTGGATCCTAAATTTATTTCTTCATAAGTTTAATCATCTTGGTTTTGGACATCCATCCCTTTAAGTAGCCTTTCCCTAAATTCATACTCATAATCAACTACCATTTTGGGAATAAAATTAGATCTCAGTTTTGACACAGCTTCTTGTTTACACATATTTTTTCTTTCAAATTCTCCCTTATTGTTTAAGAATCTAGGCTATCAATCATCATTTTCAAATACTTGAAAGTGCTCCATGTTATCTAGAACTAAGGATATATGCTTGACATCAATTACAACCTTTCTATATTTTTTAATTCTTTCTAAATTTAGTGCAGAAGCCACCATAGGTAGCCCATTTGCTAACTAATTATCTTCTCTACATATATGTCTTATCTTATACTACTCAAATTGATTTAGCAAGCTACAGATGAGTTGTTTATATGACCTCAAGAATGAACTTTTTACTACACGTTCACCTTTAACATATTCAAAAATAAGCCTAGAATATCCTTTAATTAAAATTCTTTTGATTCTTTTTTCTAGACCTTTTCTTATTTTGATACACATGACTTCATATTTAGCCTTATTTTTTGTAAATGGGAATGAAAGGTGCATATATTTGAAAATTTTTTGAGAATTATTCTTTACTAAGACTATTCTAGCTTCAATCCCTTTTGAATTGTAATACCCATCGAAATACAATTTCCATTTTCCCTTGCTTCAAATTTCTCTTTTCTCTAGGAATTGAACTTCTATGAGCAAGCATGCCCCAATATCAATATCTTTAGCCTCAATGACTTTGTTCTTTCCATTAGAAGTAATATTTTTTATCATCAAAGGCTCATTGTATATATATATTTCATTAGGCTCTCCCTTCCATAGTAGCCACATGTGCAAATAATCCACTAATATATATCTAGAAAAATTTTTGCTCTAACTTCAACTTAACAAGAGACTATATGAATCTAAGATATTAGCTACTTGGATGGCTATTCTACTCTTAATATAAGGTTCTGAAGTAATCCAAAGTAATAAATTTGGTAATTTTTCTATGATTTTTACTCTACTCTTATCTACTTGCACAATCTTCTTATTGGATTATTCTGGTAATAAGTCTAAATGCTTACAAATGGATAGTAGTATAATGGTTGATGTAGCTTCTAAATTAACTAAACAATTATGCAAATGTTTACCATTCAACTTCATTGTAAGAAGGAAAGGAGAAGCTTCTTTGCCTAGAATGTAGGGATATTTAGATCTTACTATCTTATCTTCATTACAAACATAACTTAGTTCAGATTCTTTAACAATTCTCTTTGCCTTAACTAGTTCTAAAACTTTTTTTGTTGAATTCCCATTTTTAGTATCTAATATATACTAATGTTTTCTCTAACATGCTTAAGGTATTATATTAAATCATATTATCCAACATCATAAAAGCCTAATTTCCAAAAATACTTACAAGGAAATTGCTTTTGAGGATTTTGGTCTATTTGTGTATCCTTCTCTTTGCTCTTTTCTTCTCATTTGATTCAAAAGCTTTGCTTTTAGTAGAAGGATTATAAATAACATTCAAAGAGATAGAGGTAGTTAATTTTTATTTTCACCTTAGGTTATATCTAGATCCATCATTATTATTTTATTCCTCATCTAAAAATAAACCTTCTTTCGAACTTAACAAAGAAGAAGTATCACTTGATTCATTTTCAAATGATTTGCTAGCATAATGAATACCAAATAACTCATTATTAGATTCAAGTTAAAGAAAATTACACATAGTTTCATGGATTTCATCTTCAGGATCTATGAACTTGATGTCTTGATGTTTGTGTTTCCTATGCTTCTTTTCTTCTATGATCTTAACTTTAGCCTGCACTTTTTCTAACTTCACTAGCTTGTTGGTGTACTGACCTAAATCGTCGGTGTAAGGCTGGAAGGGAAACAGACACCGAGAGATCGTTGGACAGCCACAGTTGACTCTACCTTCGCTTGAGGGCAAGCTGGAAAAGGGAACAAAGGCAGAGTGCCTTGGATGGTTTGCACGCAAATCAACCAAGGACTTCCCCGAGCGTAAGCTACGGCTAGCGCTGGGGTTATCGTAAACAGGTGTAAACGGAATATAAATGACGATACGAAATGTAAATAAAGTGTACTGAATTATGAATAAAGTGTAAACAAAGTTATATTCTAAACAGAAGATAAACTGCAGTAAATAATGTAAATGAGAGGCAAAAATGAAACTGTATTGTATTGTTTTTAAACAAGAATATGCACCGGTCAAAGCGTAGTTGCACAAGTGTGGACGGCAAGTCAAACACCTAGCCCCGGAATGATGTGACACACTGATGTGACGATGAAATGTGATTAATGTGAGAAGAAATCGGAAGCCAAAAATCAGATGTGCATCACCAATTCCTCCAATCTTTGCCTCTTTGTCTTTTGCTTCTTTGTCTTTGTTCTTGCTTTGTTGTTCTTGTCTCTCTTTGTTGTTGTTCTCCTTCTCCCCCAATTTGTGTGAATTGGTAGGGTATTTATAGGTTTGGGCTAGGGTTTGCTTTGACCAGGTTCAACGTATCCATGCTTGAAAGTTGTACATGAGTTGTACGTGTGTTGTTCAATTATTATTTTTTGGTTGCCCTGCGTTGCTGGAAAATTCTCTAATGTTTGGTAAAAAGAATTTTTGGGAGGATAGCAGCCCGGATGCCCAATGATGTAGTAGCGGTAGCGCAGGCAGGCAGGAGGCACTAGCGATTGTGGCAGTAGGGACGCGAGAGACAAAAAAGCGAGGTGGCCGCAGCAACAGAAAGTGGAGAAAGAGCCCTTGTCGTCGGTGATGACGGCGGTGTTGGGAGGAGTGACGTAGCAGCAGCAGCGTCGCGGGAGACAACGCGGCAGGCACAGGAGCGGTGACGTGGCGGTGGTCAACGCAGCGAACAGCGTCGGCGAGCAATATCAACGCGGCAGCCAGCACAGGAACAGCGGTGGAAATAGGAACAAAAACAGCAACAGGAAACAGCACGCAAACCATGCAGGAGAGACAGTACGGTGGGCAACGGTGGCGCGAAGAGAGAGCAGCAGCTGGGGGCAGCGCAGGGAGAGCAATGTGGAGGCTGCGGAGGTGCAGCAGCACAGCAACCGGAGCAGCAATGCGTCAAAGGGCGGCGGTGCAGACAGCACAGGCAGAGACAGCATCGGGAGTCAAATGATGGCAGAAAGCTGGAACAGCAGGGGCGGCAGACCAATGCGGAAGAGGTGGCCAGAGCACAGGAAGCGGCAGGCTCGGCGGGAGCGCAGAGGACGCATGCAGCGACACAGGGAAGGTGCACGTGGAGGCACGGAAAACAGTGACGCAGTCGAGGTAGCGCGACATCAACGACGCGGTGGTCAGCGGCAGCCAGAAAACCGCAGTATCCAGAAAATCGCGACGGCAGGTAGTGACGCGTCAGTGTGGCAGGGGCAGAGCAACGGTGCAGCAGCCAGCGAGCAGACGTGGCAGGCAGCGAGTCAGACGCAGCAGGGCAAGAGATGGCGATGGCGGCAGGAGCAGTTGTGCAGCAGAAAATAATCAGTGGCAGAAATTGCATCGTGATGCAGAGGGTGGCGACGGTGGAACAGGAGGCGTCAGTGGAACAGGATGCGGCGATCATAAAGCTGCTGCTGGAGACCATGCGGCAGGCAATGCAGGAGCTGCAGAACATCAGCGCGGTAGCACGGCAGTCGGCGGGAGATCAGGCAATGATGTGGCAGGATTTCGCAATTTCTGGTTCTGCAGCAGAATGGGCTGCAGCAGAAACGTGAGTGCTGTGGAACGGTCCGATGGCCACCATGAATATCAAGGTCGCTTAGTCTGATGCGTATAGGGCTGCGTAGATTTGGCTGAAAAGGGTGCCACTCAGACCCGAGAAGCCCTTCAGTATCCCCACTACAGAGCCTTGCTCCATGGGAAACGTCTGCGCACTCAACACCAGCGCTGCTGTGTTGAAATATGTCTCCCTCTTTGTTCCCATGAAAATTGGCAAACACACCATCCAAAACGGTAGGATCAGGACTCTGCTTTGGTATGCATGCAGACGAGGCCTCTGCCTATGCTTTGCTGCACACAGGTGGTGAATGCGAGACACCAAGGAAGACAAAGTTGCAGTTGCTACCCTTCTTCTTCTCATTTTCTCCAGGAACAACACCATGCAGAACGAATGCTTTTTGATGCTAGATTCTCAAAACTCCAAAACCGCGCTTACCGAGCTTAAGTTACTTTCACTCAAAGTGTTATTCTGAAATTAATGGTGTTTCAGTTGAAAAATTCCTTCATTAGCTTTCCTTTCTTAGAATCCTTATTTTTCTAACTTTGATCTTTGTCAATAGTAGGAGGCAATGCTTTAAACTATGCTATATTTTGTACAAAGACTAATGCTTTTTGCTCAGTTTTTGATACTCCAATGATTTTCCCATTAACTAAGTTTAGTTGTTTTTCTAAGTAGATAGCTTCATTAAAGAAATCATTCAAAATTAGTAGATTTAGAGTTCTTCTTAGCTAAATTCAAATGTTGGGATTAATAACATTCAAATAAGTTTTCCTAAGCATTTCATCTAATGGCCTATACTATCTCTAAAATAATTTGCAAATTCATTGGAATTTAATATTAAATTCTCTAACTAAATATTTAATCCCTTGCTTAGTGTGTACTAACCCATAATATAGCTACTTTTGTTCTATTTTATTGTCAAACTGAGCTAAAAATAAATCTTTCATATCATCCCAATTGATGATGCCACTGTTTGATAAATTGCAATACCAAATTTAAGCCATATCTTTCACGTTTTCTACAAACACCCTACAAGCTTGATCGTGATGTTGAATGCTTGCATGAGCTAAGGCTAATTCAAACAAATGAACATATTCTTCTACCAAATTATCTTTTTTAGGAATTAAAGGCTCAAGTAAATACTTATGAACTACTTTGGGAATATTTTTGTAATTTAGGAACCTGAATGGTATGGCTCTTTGCCAAGGATTAACTTATGGTAGATTTTCCATGTTGAAATTCCTTCTTATTGTTGAATTTCTAGGATTTCTTTGCCTTGTCCTAAAGACTAGTAAACAAGACAAAAGAGGTGATCTTCTAATCCTTCTAGTTTTAATGCCAATACTTGTCCCCAACCTAGAAAACTTTTCTTGCTTTTCCTCTAATAAATACTCAATCTTATAATTAGAATACTTGTTTGAACTTCCCAATTTTTCAAAATTATTAGGTTGTTTACTCATGAATAGAGTAGTAACTGATTTCTTATCCTTCTTTTAGCACCAAAAAGAACTGTTGGGACCTACTTTGGACTGCCACTGTTACTCTCTTCCCCATGATGAAAATCATAAGGATGAGGCATTCTTTTAAAACTTGAGTTTAGATATTCACTAGTCTCTAGATATAACAAGGCCCAAATACCTCCAAATAAACTCAATGCCTATAGAAAAACTATGTATTTTGATCTATCATTCAATATAAACTTCACAATATTAAATACTAAGAGTTTAAAAAAAACTTGCCATATTTACTCTATCCTATAATTAAATAAAATCTCTTATTGTATCAAAGATACTTAGTTTATGTAGTCTAGATTATATGCTACCTATGCAATCTAGCCTTTTAGATAATGCTAAAGTGTAATTCAAAAAAATCTATTACCAATTCTTCCTATAGAGAAAATTCCATAAGAAAACTAAAAATAGAGTAAGATTCAATGGATTCATAGAAATAAAGTAGCAAAATAGCATAAAGTCTTAAACATTAAAATGAGGTACTACTAACATGAGAAAATACATTTTAAAAATAGAGTTATTCTGATCAGTTAACAATACAAAAAAATTGCTAAATCCTTAGGCTCAAATAAGCAAATTTTACATAAAGGTTCTATTAACATGTACAAATTCTTTGAAAAAGAACTTAAGTTGTTTTAAATCCATTCAATAAATTCCAAAAATTTCTAAACATAGAGTTATTCAAGCAATCTAACAATTTCAGGAACAAGATGCCAAGTACAATACAATCTTTACCACTAGCTAAGAAATGAAGATAAAGAAGGAAATTTAGAATAAACTCACAAGATAAAAGTAACATAGCTAAATCAAACCTAAAATTAGAATGCCATTGTATAGGAAAATTATCCTTACTTTTAAATATCTTCTCTCTGATATCTCTTTCCCTTCACCTTCCCAACAATCCCTCCTCCCCTCTCCCCCACCACAACTCCTTGCCCCTCAACCTCTCGGGGAATCTTACATCTACAAATCTACTCTAGGATTTTTATACTAGCCTTTGGAAATTACAACTATTGCAAAGATTTAAAGCTAGAGTTGCTTCATGTTTAGCTTAGATCATGGTAGGACATGGGATAACTATTTTGTTAATAAATTTTCCTTATTCTATGAATTTAAGGTTCCTCAACTAATAACTATCATAATTTAAGAGAGCTTTTATTAACCTACTTTAGAGATATTTTATCAACCTAATTCATTGTATTTGATTAATCTTCTTTGAGACTTCTTTAGCACTCATTTCTCCTGTAATGGATTCAATTAAGAAATCTATTAAAGTCATCAAAACAACTTTTACCTTGGTTTGAATCTAAGATTTTTCTCAATGACTATAGTCATAATCTCCCACTCCTCTTCAATTACTTTTCATTACCTCTTAAATTCCCCCACTCCTCTTAGTTTTATAGCTTGTTTTCTTCATGATGGCTTTGTACTTTAATGGTGGCTTTGTGTTCTCTGCTCTAGACTTCGATAGTGGTTTTATGATACTCCTAGTCCTATTTTCCTACTTTGTTTATATCTTTTGAAATTGTGTGAACTATATATCCTTTTTGAATTTGTTCATAGAGTTTCTTTTAGTTTGTTACATGGAGGAGCTAATGTGGTAAAACAATTATAGAGCTTTTTTGTAGAGCTAATACTTCATTTTATATGCAATGTCCCACCTTACTAAGCTAAATTAAAATGTACCATACATAGGTGTGAAATGTAACCCTTTGTGGTCTAGAATGAGCTCTGATATGGAAGAGTTATTTATGAGCTTTTTCATAGGGGAAAACTTTGACTTTATAGGTTGGCTCCATGAGCTATCATGATAGGGTGCTAACACAGCAGTGCTCTTTTGTAGAGCCACTTTTGAGCTCTACATGCTAACACAGCACAACACTAATGTGGCATAGGCTAACGTAGCAAGGCTTGCTCAAATAGGAGAAATATTACTTTACAAACTAGTTTTACACGTTGACATAATAGGAGTTGACATGGTAGAGCCATTTTGTAGAGCTAATTCTTGGTTGTATAGGTTTCCTCTATGAGCTAATGTGGCATAGTGTTGACATGTCAGGCATGCTAAATTCTATTAACATGAAAGATGAAGTTTTTTACTTTTTACAAGACCATAAATCCTCATATAGATGATGACATGGCAAGGTGCTAAGGTGGCACTCTACTCACATATTAAATGTTGTTGTATCAAAGCATGTTGGGTTCTATTGATGTGGTAGATGAGATTTTTCATTTTTCATAAGCTCATATGCCTTCATCTAAATGCCAACATGAGTGGGCTAGTTTTATAACCCCAAACCCTTTACAAATTTTTTGGAAGGAGGTGACATGGCAAAACCAATTGTGAGCTCATTTGTTGAATAACAGTTTAGCTTTGTTACTGAGCTTGATAAGGTAACATGATAGAACCTAAAATGAGCTACTTTGTAGAGCTATTTTTTAGCTCTACAAACTGCATCTATAAGCTAACATGGCCTAATAATGATGTGGCTTGTAGAATCTTCTTTAGCTCCTTCTTATAGAATCATTTTAAGCTTGCACTACTTAGTGAGCTAATGTGTTAGAGGGGATTTTCAAAGCTGATGTGGCTTGTAGATTTGATTCATAGAATCTCTTTTTGGTTCTATGAACCCACTCTACTAGCTAACATGATGGAATGGTAAAGTGAGCTTATTTGCATAACTAGATTGTGGTTCTTTGAGTTTGTTCTTAGAAGCTACTAACATGGTAGCGCTCTTTCTTAGAACCAAATTCTAATCCTATGAACTGAGTCTACAAGATGATTATGCATAGCGCTAATGTAATAGAGCTCCTTTGTAGAGTCATTTTTGAGCTATTTGAACCAGTTCTATGAGCTAACATGGCACTCTTGACATGGTAAAATCATTTTATAAAACTCCTATTGAGCTCTATGAATCTTCTACCATGAGATAAAGCTAATGACATATATTTTCTATGTCATAATTATAGAGCTAATGTTCCAAAGCTTGTCTATAGAATGGAAATATGATTCTACAAACTTGCCCTTCACCAAGAATCTCACGTGATGATGCTAATGTGGCAATGCTAACATGGTAGATGAAATGTCAAAAGCTAGGCTTTATGTACCTGCTGACATGCCAATGCTAACATGGTAGAACCATTTCGTAGAGCTATTTGTTGATTCTACAAAGCTCCTCTACAAGTTGACATGGAATTAGACTGATGTGATATAGCTCTTTTGTAGAAATGCATTTTCAACTCTACAAGCCTCTAGTCTGAATTGATGTGCTAAGGCATAATGATCCTAACTGACATGGTAGAGCTTCTTTGTAGAGCCATTTTTAAATTCTATGAGATACCTCTTTCAGTTGACATGGAAAGGCCATTTTTGTACCCACTCATGAAAACTTTGAAGCTAATGTGGTAGAGCTCTTTTGTAAAGCCATTTTTAAGATCTTTGAACTAGCTCTATGAATTGATGTGGCAATGTGTAATGAGCCTAGCAAACATGGTAGAGCTTCTTCATAGACCCATTTTCAACTCTATGATCTACCTCTATAAGCTAACATGGTAGGGCCATTTCAATAGATCTGATGTGGCTTGTAAAATGCTTTAGTAGAATTAATTTTTGGTTCTATGAAAATGAGCTTACTTGGCAAAGCTTACATGGTAGAGCTTCTTCGTAGAACTATTTTTAAACTCTATGACCTTCCTCTATGAGTTGACATGATAGGGAAGATTTGATGGAAACACTTCATTGGCTCTACAAACTTTCACCATAAACTAAAGCTAACTTGTCATAGCCATTAAACGTACCCTCAAATAGAGCCATTTTTTACCTTGCAACTTTCCTATCTTAATAGAGTTGATTCAACAAAGCCATTTTTCACATTCCTCATTAGACCAATTTTCTTATATATGATCTAATGTGTCAACATACTTTAACAAATCCTTTTTGAATTGAAATTGAGTTCCTTTTCTTGAAACTAAACTATTTGTTTTAATGCCTTTGGATAAAATCAACTCCTAAGCTCTATGTATAATTTTTAGGAACACAAATAGAAGAAGCATCTACTTAGGCTTTGCTTAGGGCTTAGTTCTATGCAATGAATCTTAGCTAAATTCCATTTCATGGATATATCGTGTAGGGAAATAAGCCCGATAACTCATTTCTAGTGCTATTTCATAAGCTTAGGTATACCACAAAAACTTGAAAATTTTTTCTACGCTTATACATTAGTACAATCTATGGTCCCTTAGCTTCATTCTCTAAGCTTAAATTTTGAAGCCTTATTTACCAACAACTGAAGCTTATCCAAGAAGCACAATTAGCACTTGAGATTGTTTTGTTTGCTAAATTGTATCCCCTAAACTACTTAAAAAGACAAAGTTTCCTTCTTATCGATGTCTTTGAAATCATCAATATTTCTTAAAATTCATTTCAAGACTTAAGCTATATTCCATGAATGGCTAAAATATGACAAAAGACAATAATATCGAGATTAAGTCATATTAATTGCAAATCTCTGATTTAAATAAGGAATAAAAAATAGGTAAATATCCAAGCCAAAATTCCAATACCACCTAATTCAAATTTTATGGAAGCTAGCATAGCTCTTAAATTCAAAATGTCTAAAGTTTGGATGTTTACTCTTTATACACAATAAGATTTTTTTAGCCAAAATTAAAACCAAATATGAATGTGTTTGTAGGACTTATGTATCTTTCTTAAATCTAGTGCCAAGGTTAGCCAAAATAATACCTTAGTTTTTATCATCCACTAGAAGCCAAAATACCATCTTCTTAGAGTGTGATTAAAGACCATAGCACAAGGGCTTTACTACTACAAATAGAAAAGTTTGTAGGATGCCTTAGGATTCCTTTAAAATCAATTAGACACTCCCTCTGTGATAGATCCACCAAACTACAAGATACTTACAATAGAAAGCATCACCAAAACAAAAAACATTAGTAGCCAAGTATAATCAAACAAACCAAACCTAGGATGGTGGGGGAACATAGCCAAATAGATTATTTGTTGTTTACCAAAAATTATACGTAAAAATCCAACTCCAAATTTTCTTAATGAATTATAGGTTTTAGTTTATGGTTTAATAATTTATTTTTCCCATTTTTTCAAGTCAAAACTATGTTTTTAGCATTAAACCTCTGGGTGCATGATTTTAATGACTGAATAACCCCTTTCACAATTTCTTTCTACAATAGTATTTTCCATGTACTTCTATGAAATGTTGCAAAATTTGTTGTGATCCTTAATGCATGTCGTAATGAAGCTCATGCTTGTATAGAACATCATGACTTCCATTGTGATCCCTAATGTAGGTTGCAATGAAACACATAATGGCCCATATAGCCTAGGAAAAGTGCCTCAAAATCCATGTTGGCATATTTGTAATTTGGTTCTACAGTGCATAAATCATGAAGGAATACTAAGGTAATTAGAATGAAAGATATGCTTATATACCTACCCACCTACCCAAACATAGACAAAATTGTTCCACTTAAGTTATTTTTTCAGATAACTTCATTTTCATTTATGTCCATTTCTGATCAAATCCAACACACTAGTTAATATGATTTGCTAAGCAATAGTCATAATAGTGCCAACATTACTAGAACAATGTACTGGTTATTCTTGCATAGCTTAATCGATCCTAAAGATTGAATAATGGAATTGGCAATTAAGTATGTCAATGATCTATGAGTCACAAAGCCAATGAACAAGATGAGCCCATAATGATTGATACTAATAGTAGACTCCCATCAAGAAAAGTAATAGTAAAAACTAGTTATTTTACACCTCAATCCATTAGTTATAGATGCAACATGAAGGGCATAAATAACAACTTCTTTATGCATCTTCCTCTAAGAGATAACATAAGCAAAGATATTATTCAACTAGGATTTACTCACTTATATTTATCACTTTGTTGCTTGGTAAGGAAGATAAATACAAATTTTCCAAGAAACCATTAGGTCAAGTCGCAAAGCCTAGAATGAGGATACCTAAAGACTATCAAGATTAAGTCTTAAAAGGCTTAAGAATGAAATAAAATCCTAAAATATCATCTTAAAGTTTGAATAAATTAATGGAAATCCAAAACAATTCAAAATATAATGAAATTTTAATGGCATCTCATCAAAATAGTGGAAACACATACCCAAACCTAGATTTTAGAAATATGCATCTCAAAATTTGTTCTCCAAACATATGTCATCAAAATTAAAATGTTGGTAAATCTTGTAAAGCTAGAATTTAAAAATAATAATTATAATAAATTATTCTACCTAGAAGAAAACATTGTTGACCAAAGTCCTCTCATGGATGAGATATCCAAAAATGGCTCTAGTCCTTAGTGAAGACAATAGGTCAATAATCATATCTAAGAGAAATCTAGAAATGGAAACCTGAAAAGGAAAAGAGTTTATATAGATCTAAAAAGATTGCATATTCTTGGTTTTAGCTTCTTTTCCTATTCAACAGGATCACTGAAGTAAATGGAAAAATTCTAATGAAAGAATTACTAGGTATTTATTTTCACAAGGACATACTAAGGTTTCAATAATGGGTGACTAAGGCCCAGAAAAGACATTAACTCAAATCTAAAATCATAATATATAATTTATTTCTAAAAATAGATTATTCCTAAATTTGGTCCTTCAAATACTTATTAATCACTAATAAGCAAACTATCTACAACTTATAAGCTACTCAAGGTTTAAGGTTCAAACCCCAACATAGCTATTTAGAGGGTACTAGTCTATAGCATTACTCTATAGGAAATAAAATATAAAATATCTTAACCAAATACCAAATAATATAAAAGCATAAAGAAGGGGGAGGGATGTCAAACCTAATAATAAATAATAATATTAAGAAAATTCAAAGTATATAAGATCATTGAAAAGATAGTGTAAAGAAAAAGCCCAATAGTTTTGAGGATGCCTTTTCCATTTTTCATCCTTACAACCAATTCTGAAAAATCTTACCTCTAGGATAGGAAAATAATTAGACCTTGCCCTTATTTAGAAGTGCCCTCATGTTTTTTCACTTCCGACTAAAGGATTCCTTGTAAAGGAGAGAAAACTGTTTCTAAAGATAAAAGAATACAACAATGAGAAATAATGAATAAATAGCAATAAAAGTTAAAAGCTTCCCATATTTGAGCCTCCAAAAATAAATAAATTAATACTATAAAAATAAATTAATTGTTCAAATTTCATTGCAAGCCTTTTTGCTTAAAGCTATACCTAAAAAGCAACATATTAAGAATTTTGTATTTAACTCCTAAAGAGATATCATAATTATGCTCTTACTACTAGAAAATAACTACACACTATAGCTTCCAAATAGAGTAGAGAATAGGGAGTGAAAGACATTTTCAAATACAAAGAAAGAAAATAGATACATCAGGATCATTATCAAAAATAACTTCATTGATGCTTGATTGAAAGTTGTTGTAAATTCTAGATATCCAATGCTAAGAAATAGAAAACTAACAAAACATGAGAAAATGAGTCTTTACTTTTATAAAGAAGACATTAAAGAGAAACATTTCTCATATATTTAAGATGAGTGTTGATAGGAAGACCTTGATAAATAAGATACCATAAAAAATATGAATTTTAGGAAATGTATAAGCTTTTCAAATATCTTTTTATGAATCATGGTTTGCCAGGCCCTGATATCAGATAGACGATATCAAGTACGTGATATTGCTACCTAGGCAATGATATCATATACATGATATCATGATTCCTATGTTATCTTATAAATATAGCACTCAGGTGCATAAGAAAGGAGGTCATTGGTAAGTTATAAGTTAGTCATTAGGAGTCAAGATTCTTTTTGTTAATTTTCAGTTCTTTTCCCAAGTTCATGCTTGTAGTGTGATGTTTGTAATTGTATGAAACCTTTGTTCAAGTGTGATGTACTTGGACATGCACACCACTAGCAATAAATATTGAGATTTCTCCATCATTGCATCATTCACTTAGCTTTCATTTTCTTTAATTGTTAATTATTATTTATTATTTTCTCAATTTATATTTCTTTATCATCATTTACTATTTCTATTGTTAATGCAAGATGAGTACGTCTTGATCATGAACATTTAAGTGTAACTACTTGGTAATCCAGGAGCATATCTAGTAGTGCTTGAGTAATGTACACTTGGTAATCCCAGAAGTAGTACATGAAGTTCAAGATGCATACGGATGATTAAGGATGGATGCTCATCGCACTTAGGCTAGCTTAGATTTTACTTCATATTGTTCATTCACTTAATCAAGATCATTTCTCACTATCTTTAGGAGTAGCATAGTGTTAGAAATCACATCATGCACCTCACTTTGGACTAAACTATATGTGACAAAGAAAATGCTAGTCCAAGTGGGAAGACAGTGAACTATGATCAACATATAACTGTCTAGGTGCCATAACTAGTCTATCCGTAGAGTTTGACTAGATCACGTGTACACACTCATATTCGTATGGTTGAGCATAGGGGTACCTCACCACTCATCATTGGCATCATTGCTAGGGATGATGCTAGTTATCTAGATTAGTTATATCATACAATATCACTATAACAAAGTATTAACGATATATCTTTTAGAAAAGAAATCAAATTCTATTAAGTCGCACATAATTCACAACAATGTCTCTCTCACAAGATAATAGTAACACAACATCTAGTGAGACAATTCATTGGAGAACCAACGCAATTTATGATGACAAAGAAGTTTGGAGTACTTAATCTTATGCAAGAGTTTCATATGTTCATGGACACCCCAAAAATACTCAAGGACTCTTGTCATCCAACTCAAACACCTTTAGTGAGGATGGGACATCCCATAGAACAAGGGGGCCCATCTTGGACCTTCTCAATGGTTAAAAAGAGTACATCAAGGGATGATTGGGAGACTTACAAAAGTCATGATGAGTCTTCTAGTTCTCTCTATTCCTCTACTCTTTCAATGTTAGGTCATGATACAGATGACTATTTCTCAAGGGGTTAGTGTAGAAATAAAAATCAAACCCATGAGCAAAGTCAAGAATGCCAACATGAACAAAGATAACATCATCCCAACTCAGCCTCACAACCTATTTAGTGATGATGAACCACTACTAGCCACTAGGAGCCTAATGCATATAACAAAGGCTATTCAAATATCCTATAGGCATCATAAGGAAAGTTGTCTACCTAGGCTTGATTTAAACAACTTTTCCAAGTTCTCAAGAGGCTATGATTTAGATCCACAACACCATTTACAAGCCTTCTATGATGTCTGTGCATGGAACAACATTGATAATGGGTGGCAAAAACTTAAGCTCTTTCCTATGACACTCATTGGCCAAGAAAAAGTATGGTACAGGTCTTTAAAGCTGAAATCAATTTGTCATTGGTCCACAATGATAGAACTCTTTAATGAAAGATATCAAACCTATACAAGAGTGTCAGCCTTGAGGAGACAAATCCAAGAGTCGAAACAAGGGCAACATGAACCCTTGGACATGGCCTAGAAAGATATTACTCACTATTAAACAACTGCCCAAGCCATGGGTTCTCTGAGGAAAGGCTAATGTATCACATCATGGATGGGCTTCGTAATGAAACAAGGGAGACCCTAGGGATGTATGCCCTAGGTCAACTATATGAACTATAAACCCACCAATTCCAAGAGCTTATTAAGTAGGTAGCAAAAGAAGAAGGAGAAATAGCCAAATGGGAGAATGTTGAAAGATCTTAACAAGACCAAATTCTTAAAGTAACAAAGGTCCATAATCATGAAGAGGAGAAATTAACTTACCTCAAGGAGGTGGAACCATCCCCATCTTTGCTAATACTAAAATCACTAGGTGAAATTGAGGCAAAGATTAATAAGATGACAAAGTGGGTACATGAAAAATGTGGAGAATATGCAAATATTATTGGAGGTAAAACCATGCACAATCACTCTAACATCTAAAATAAATAGAGGATGCAAAACTGAGAAATGGGACAGAACACCATTCAAGGATAGGAAAGAAAGGCTAAAGAAAATAAGAATAGGGGCCCAACAACAAATCAGAAATATCAATGTGATGTTTGCCTATACGATCACCCCAAAGATCAATGTCCAATCTTGTCACATCTACATGAACATTGGGGGAGAATGCTACATCCAAATTTCATACAGAAGTACTTTGTTCAACCACAGTGGCAAAACCCCTAGTTGTGGGGAAGATCATCACCAAACTGGCCTCAACCTTCATATGCCCCAACACCAAGTGCTTATTATGTTCAACACCCTATTTCTCTAACCAAATTGACATCCTCTACTTCATTTCATCATTATCATTCTCTCGAGTACTATCAAACCCATGTCCTCTCCCACGAGATCACCACCTCATGTTCCTTACACTTCTCCTTGCACTCAATATTATCACCCTTCATCTCCTTCTACATCGCCACCAATTGTACCATAAGGTTTTTCACCACAGCACCAACCCATGAACATTACTTATGCTACTACTATCAACAATAGTGGAAGTCCTCCACAACATCGGAAGCATCCTTTCTTTAGGCATGACCGTAGAAAGAGACAGCATGGTTCTGAAACCACTACATCCTCCAACTTAGCACAAGCACAATGCTACGATGCACCTTCCTCTTCAAACTCAACACCTCCTATTACCTTATCTGGGCCACCAACTAATGCTCCAACAACCATGCAACCCAATGGATATAACCACATAGGGAGACATATCGATCCTTGCATACCATTTTATGGTCATAAGTGCCATAGTGGATTAGCTCCTTATCACATGACCACATCTTATAATCTGCCCCACTATGCCTACTTTAATCAAGTGTGTGAACCTCAATTTCGGTACATTCCTACCACCGCATCAAAAGACACCCAGTGGTTTGGATATAACTAGATCCCAATATTTCTAACATTCATGGATCCAAACTTTTCATTTATTAATTCTCACCATGATCCAAGTTTTAGTCATGGGGGATACCCCCCATTCTAATAGGTAGAATTAATAAATGTTTTTCCTTTTCTTTGGCCTTACAATTTTTTTTCCAATTTTTTGTTTTCTAATTTTTCATATTTCAATTTTTTATTTATCTTTTTGAGGGTAATCTCATCTGTGAATAAAATGCTCATGTGACCAGTCATTTAAGGTGTTGTTCTATGCTATCAAGTCATAGGAGACTAATTATTTGGATAGTGAGCCCACAACATCCATCCCCCCCCTCCCCACTTCCACCACCCCCTATTCTATTAATAAGAGGTTCTACTCTAGGTACAGTGATATTCTTGTCATCATTAAAACTTAAAGTCACTTTATACTTATTATGCCCAGAACAATGAGTGATAGACTAAGAGGGAATGGAAATGGTGTGACATCAAGGGGATTTGTGTATTCTCTTTGGTGACATCTGTATGTACTATCATGTAGCTTGGTTATACTAAAATCCTTGTAGATCTAACGGAAAATGGAAGTAAGAGTTGTGATAAAGCACTCAATAAAGGAACTCAATGTTGTTCTAGAAGGTCCCACTGGAAAGACATGCACCCATGCCTGAAGGTTGGTGGCTTCTCCAAATCACTTTTAGGAAAAGATAAAGTGCTAAGGCAGCTAGAAGAAGAAAAAGAAAATAAACAAGAATGACATAAAAGAAAAAATAAAACAAATCAAGGAAAATTTTCCGTAGACAATTCAAATCACTCCTCCTTTGTGCAAAACATTAAGTGATCATACACCTTACTGTTGTGATGCTCTTATGGTTGTCTATCATTAGGATGAAACAATGTGATGTCACTAATTAGAGGTATGGACTTGGTTGTAATCTTGGAGCAAAAGGCTAATGGTACCGTAATCATGCACAACACTTTGGATTCACTATGCCCAGGGTAAGTTACCTCACGTCCCAATCTCTGCAATCCCTTCTGCAATTCATCTCATCTCATGGTCCAAGTACTTTTAACTTGCATCTTGTGTGGCATAGAATTCATACCTCATCATGGTGGTATTTAAATGTGTGTTTTGTTGCACTGGTGTAGATTGCATTTCACCCTTCTAGTGCCTACGAACATTTTAAAGTGTGGTTACACAAGGGCATGATAGGTTGGAACCTACTTTGGGGAGGACTCACTTATGTGACTTTTGTAATTTGTACTTGTTGCACACCACCACATCATCTTATACCCTCCAAGTACTACATTGTTGAATTTATTCTTTCCTTTATCATCATTTCAACCCAAACATTCCTTTGCATCACTACATTTCCTTTTTTATCATCCTATTCATGAACTTCATTGTATAATTCCACTTCATTACACTTTTGGTGCCTTAATGTCTACTCAACATTATCCCAAATCTTTCAAACTTACCTTAAATCCTTCATTTTTTGCTATGAAAACTCAAAAATTCATCAATTTTACTAAGTACCCTATTTTGGAAGGGACGTGATATCAAGTACCTAGTATCGTGTCTAGCGCAATATCAAGTCCATGCTAAGGAGTATGCAATATCATGTTCATAAAACCTATATATATGTGATGAGAGCAGTTACTCTAGTAGTTTATTCTAATTATTAGAGTGGCAGTTTCTCTAAAATTAGAGTGGTAGTTTCTCTAATTATTAGAGTAGTTGCTCCCAAGCTTATAAATACAGTGCCTAGGCACACAATTTCGGGAGGGAGTCTTGGAAGGAAGTCTTTCAAGGAAAGTCTTTTAGAAGTCTTTTAGGAGTCCAATAGCAGAACTTTTGTAGTTAGAGTATTTTCCAAGTTCCCGTAGCAGGAGGTCTAAGTGTGGACAGATCTTTATTCGAGCATTGTGTACCTAAGCACACCTTATGTATGGCAATAAAGACAAGCTCTTGGATTCATCCTTGCAGCACTTGAGATTTGTTTTCTTACTCATTTCCTTTATCTTATTTTCTTCTACATTTATTTTATTTTATTATTTGATTTTATTTTATGCACTTTACATTTCTGTCATTAGCACACATAATACGATCACTTTGAGCATGCGTGCAACACTTAGTAACCCAGTAACAATTAGCGTTTAGTAATCCCAGTAGTGTCGCGCTGGTTTAGGATGTGTACGGAACGTGAGAATGGATACTGGTGTTAGGATTAGTTTAAAGCCTAGTTAATCAGTAGTTAAGTTAAATTAGTCACTTAGTTATCTCTCTCTATCCTCCCTTGTTAGCAGTAGGACATAAAAACATAAAAGCTATAAAAATCATGTGCCTCAAACTTACTTAACCATACAATCGTGACATACAAGTAAGTTTGGAAAGACAATGATCAACCAACCTGTCCTTATTCCACAAAGGCGCATAGGCACTTAGTCCTTGGAATTGAACTAGATCGTGCATGAAATGCTTGTATTCGTATGGTTGAGCGTAGGGGTACCTCACTGCTCATCATTGGCGCCATTGCCAGGGACTTAATTTTTTGTGTGCTAACTACTACATAGAAAATCATTCACAGCATTGGAACAAACCCTTAGGGTTGATTGAGGAAATAATAAGTAATAATACATTGCACACGGAACAGAAAAATATGTCTCCTTCCTCATACGAAAGTGCCTCACCATGTAGGTCTGAAACAGGAAATAATCGATGGCGTAATACACATGACATTGATCTACCAATCCCTCAACAAGTTCATGGTATATATTCATCTTGATGAGTATATACTAGACTTCACCTTTATCCTCCATCAAGATGAAAAACTACATTGGTGAGACTTAGAAGATAACATAGTGTTACCTCCTGATCGTTCAGTCCTAAGCATGCTTCTTCATGCTCTCACACGAATTGGCATGCCACACTTCCATGTAGAATACATTGTGCAAGACCATGACTCCAGAGAATACCATCCCACAGAGGCACAACATCAAAGGGACTTGCAATAGGAGAGACATCATAAGTCTTTAAAGGGTAAGTGGTCCCAGGATGCCCCACATGTCTTAAGCAAAAATGAGGGTGGTAAACCTACTTTAGGCAGTTGGCCATATAACGATGTTCCTTCCCTTGACTTTGGCCAAGGGGTTGTGTATCAGGACCTTCATTCTACTATTCATAACCTAGGTCCCAATACCCATGGGCACAAAGGATCCAAATAAGGGACACAAACTCATGATAAAGGTGGACATTCTAATCACAATCGCGATCGGGGCTGAGACCGCAGAAGAGAAGGTAGTAGACACTGTCATGGTGACAGTTCTCCTTCTTTACCTTCATCATCTCCTTCACCCTCTTCTTCAATATCTGGATGTGTTCATAAAGAAAAAGACCATGGGGATAAAGGTAGGCAAAGTGGAAGTCATAGATGAAATATCTAGGAAAGGGGACGAGGGCACTCTAGAGAATCACAACATAGAAGAAGGGAGAGTAGGGAACAACGTAGGCATCATAGACACCATGGATGAGATGAACCCCTACTTTCTACTCAAAGTATGTTGGACATAACTGAGTCTATTAGAATTCCAACAAGGCACCAGTAAGATAGTAGGATCAAGAGATTAGATATGAACAATATCCCATGATTTGAAGGGAGATACAATGCTGATCCTTAGAATCACTTACAAGCATTCCATGATGCGTGTGCCTTACAAAATATAGAGAACAAATGGAAAAAACTTAAGTTGTTTCCATGAACACTATTTAAAGAAGTAGAAATCTAGTATCCGTCTTTAGAACCGAAATCCATTCATAGGTGCAGTACTATGTTAGAATTATTTAATGACAATTACCAAATGTACTCCCAAGTGTCTAACTTATGAAGGAAAATCCAAGGCTGGAAACAAGGAGGACATGAACCCTTGGATGCTACCATGGGCCGATATTATACACTATTACATTATTATCCTAGCCATGGTTATTCACAAAGGGATCAACTATGCCATCTCGTGGATGGGCTTAGGCATGAAATGAGAAGAACCCTTGGGCCTTATGCCCAAGGGAGACTATCTGAGCTTAGGTCCCATCAAATTCAAAGACTATTGAAGCAAGTTGCTAAGGAAGAAGGTGAGCTAAGGAAGAGAGAAAGTGTAGAAGAGAATAACTAAGATCCTTATATCCAAAAGAGAAGAGTAAGATTTTGTAAGGATGAAGAATAGTCACCACTCAAAGAGTTGGTGAATAGAAAAAATTTGCCTATCCAAAAGATGACATCATAAGTTTTGGCAAAGGTTGATCAAATGTGGAATTCCCTAGACAATAGATTTCAAACTATTCTTAAAATAGTAGAGAAGTCTAGAGAGCAAGGTAGTAATCGTGAAAAAAAGAAAAAAGAGAGAAGCTGAACATGCACGTAGCAAGGGTAAGGGCAAAGTTTCCATCATTGAAGAGGTTTTGGATTTGGAAACAGACAATGATAGTGGATGTGAGATATGTTAATATAACCATCCTAAGGGATGTTGCCCTGTAATCTCACATTTGTAGGAATCTGAGGTGTATGCACTCAACCAACGATTAAACAAAAGGCAAAAACCCCGAAGGTTACATTATCCTCAAGGTAACCCAAAGCAGTTCCACCAACCCTTAACATATTATCCCAGTGGAACTCCACCACAACCAATTGAGCAATATCAACAATGGTAGCACCCACAATCATGGGGAATGCCACGACCAAGGTAACAGTATCCTTACCGATAACCTGACTCATATGGATATTACGTGCAGCAACCAATCTCCCCACATGACTCTACTGGACACATTACTCCTCAACCTCACTACCAAGCCCTCAAGTATTATGGGACTCCCTCTTCTAGGGATGATATTTTGCAAGCATATCATCCTTCTAATATAGCTGCATCTCTTCCACCAATAGCTCCACTACCACCTGCTCCCACGATGCAAAGTGAAATCCCTACCCAGCCGTAGCAACATAATGCCACGAGGGCTATTAACTCTCAACCTACTTTTGGTTCCAACAACCACATGAAGAAAAGACCTTTCTTTAGAACTAATAGTCCAACCAAGCCCTTACAAATCACAAGCGATTGATTCCTTAGATGCCTTAGTATCAATCAAACCTTTGGAGCCTCCTTCAACTCAACCACTGCACTCAACACATACAGTCATGCTAACACATGCCATTACCAATTGGATCAAATCTGGCCACCTTCCTAGGAAATTCTTTGATCTTGGAAGTCCTTTGATATACTTACAAATTGCTAGAAATGCGTTGTGCAATGCTCTTTTAGATTTAGGTTCTAGTATCAACTTGATTTCTCAAGAAATGTACAAGGCCTGGAACCTACCTCCATTAAAAAGAAGCAACATCCATCTAGAGTTTGTTGACCAGTCCATCATTATTTCATTGGGACTGGTGGAAGACATTGTTACCACTGTTTGTGGGTGGTCATACCTAGCTGACTTCCTAGTGATTCAGGTAAAAAATGGTAGGGGGACTTCCCAATCATAATGGGAAGAGCATGGCTAAGCACCATCGACGCACACCTAGGAATCTGTGATCTTTCCCTAGAAATATCAAAAGAAAATACATTCAGAAAGATCAAGAAGAAGAAAGTTCCATGCATCGCATACAGTGACATAGGGTGTAATTGCATGCAAAGGTCATGGTTTGTGCAAAGTTTAACATTTCCTACATGCAATCAGCGTGCACAAGTGATCAACATACAAAGATTCCTATATGCAACAGCCACACAATAGGAAAGCACCTAGTGACTGATAGTTGATCAAGAAAGCAGTTCACTCATATGCATGGAACCAACTAAGGGTTTCACTTGCACTTACATTGATAGTATAGATGCATTAGAGCAAGTCCACCATCAACTTCCAAGTCTTAACCTTGAAAATGTCAACTGGGGAAAGTTGGAAATCCCTAAGAAATTTAAGTAGGAGCCCCTCAAGCTGAAACCATTGCCCACCAGTATGGAATACACATTCCTTAAAAATGGAAAACTGGTAATTATCAACACTAATCTTGCTCCTAAACAAAAAGAAGAATTGATGAAGGTAATCAATAGATGGTCAAAAGCCTTTGCTTGGTCATATCCCAAATTAACCGAAATAGATCCTAGGATATGCTAGCATAGGATTTATACCGACCCCTCCATGAAGCCTCAAAGACAACTGTAGAGGCGTTTGAACCCAAAGCTAAAGTAAGTAGTCAAGGAAGAAATTGAATAGCTTCTCAAGGCTAGGTTCATATACCCCATTACTGATAGCAAATGGGTTAGCCCCTTAGTTATTGTGCCTAAAAAGGGAGGCAAATGGAGGGTGTGCATAGATTTCAGGCTATTGAATATGGCAACATTCAAAGATCACTTTCTATTGCCATTAGTTGACCAAGTCTTAAACACCATCGTAGGGCATCGCTACTATAGTTTTCTGGATGGATATAGCGCATATAATCAAATAGAAATAGCCCCAGAAGACCAAGCCAAGACTATGTTCACCACTCCTTGGGGAACATTTTCATACAAACAGATGTCATTTGGCTTATGCAATGCCCCTGCAACATTTCAATGACTAGTTCTAAGCATCTTCCAACAACAGATAGGAAATTGTGTGAAGGTCTTTATGGATGACTTCTCCACTTATGGAGCAAACTTTGATCAAGCCTTGGACCAATTGGATTAAGTGTTAAAAAGATGTGTAGAAACCAATTTGAGGCTCAACTGGTAGAAAATTCATTCGATGGTCCAAGAAGACATAGTACTAGGGCACAAAATCTCACACACAAGGATAGAGGTAGACCCCAAGAAAATCAAAATTATCCAAAGAATTACCCATCAATTGGAAACTATCAAAGATATTCGGTCATTCCTTAGACATATTGGCTACTATAGGAGATTTATTAAGAACTTTTCAAAGGTTGCCAAACCATTGGTGGAATTAATGAAAAAGGACATACCTTTTGAGTGGACCAGGGAATGTGAATTAGCTTTTCAAACTCTAAAACAGAAGCTAGTAGAAACAACCATTCTACAAGCTCTTGACTAGTCCAAACCATTCCATATCATGACTGACACGTCCAACTATGCTTTAGGAGCCATACTTACATTATTAAATGACCAGAAGCATCCCTATTACATCCATTGTGCAAGTAGAAGTATCGCTAGTGCACAACTTGACTACACTACCATAGAGAAAGAATTAATGGTTGTAGTGTTTGCACTAGAAAAGTTTAGACACTATGTATTGGGATATAAAGAATATATACATACAAATCATAGTGCAATCCAATTCCTCATGAATAAGCCAATGGTAAGCCCTCATATCATAAGATGACTTGTAATCTTACAAGAGTTTGATTTAATGATGATAGATCGCAAGGGCACCGAGAATGTAGTTGCTGATCATTTATCTCAATTGCAATGGGACAACAAAGAGGATGAGCATCCAATTTTTGATCATTTCCCTGATGAATTCCTCTTTGCTGGTGTAGTGAATAATCAATCACCCATGGAGACAAAAACTAGTATAGTAGCATTCTTACCTATCTCCTCACCCAACAAACACCACAAGAGTTAAACCTTAAGAAGAAACAACAGTTTCTTCACCGAGCCAAGTACTTTATGGAGATCAATAGGCAACTTTACATAGTGTGTTCCGATGGCTTGGTTTGATGGTGTGTTCCCGATATAGATCAACTACAAATTCTCCAACATGCTCATGAGGGTTCTTGTGGGGGTCATTACGTTGGAAGATGAACAGCGATTAAGATCCTGCTTGTAGGATATTATTAGCCTACAATATTTCGAGATGCCCATCATTTCATCTAATCTTGTGAGTGTTGTCAATGTGATGGGGGAATGACTGCTAGAATGGAGGGTCNACATTTGGGGAATTTATTTTATTGGGCCGATCACACCAATTTCCAATGGAAAAGCCTGTATCATTGTTGTTGTTGATTACCTAACTAAATGGGCAAAAGTAGCTGCTATTAAGGATTGTACATCATCTATAGCTACACAATTTTTTCAACAACAAATCATAAATAAGTTTGGTGTGCCTCATGCACATATTTCAGATAATGGTAGCCACTTCATAGGTGCAAATTTTTGAAAATTAATGCAACACTTAGGGGTTGAGCATAAATTGACTACATCATACCACCCCCAAGTGAACAGTCAAGCAGAAGTCACCAATAGGGAGATTACAAAGATATTGACAAAAACTGTTAGCAAGTTTAGGCAAGACTAGAGCACTAAACTGAACGATGCTCTTTGGGCATACTACTCCACATGGAAACTCCCAATAAGCTACTCTCCCTATGAGTTAGTGTACGGTAAATTACCAATGCTTCCCATTCAAACTAAGCTTCGTACACTATTCATGGCATGTGACCTCAACCTTCACCTTGATCTAGCACAGAAACAATGGCTAGCAACCCTTAACTTGCTAAATGAAAACTGATTAGCTACCCTGTCATTTAACAAGTTGCACAAGGCATTCAATAAACAACGTCAGACCTAAGGATTAGGAAAGTTAAATATCAACTGAGAGATAAGGTTCTCTACTGAAATCCCACACATGTGCCACAATGTACTAAATTTCAAGCACTATGGGAAGGACCTTATATTATTTATGCAACTTTTCCTTCAGGAGCCATGATAATATACAAACCTAAAAGCCTAGACAAGAAACTATTGGTCAACATCAAACAAACCAAACCTTTCCATGAGCTTAGGACAACCAATACACATGCTACCTCTATTGATGGACAACCTTGCTCACTATTTTAGATCTCCTCCTTCCAATTTAGTCATGGGGGAGATGGCCACCTATGCTAACTGTTCTAGGCCCTTAGTTCTTTTTGAATTTTTTTTTCCACATTTTTGTTTTACACATTTTTTGTTTTACACATTCTTTCAACTTTTCTTATTTTTTTTTTACACCATCGTTCATGTTTTTACTATTTCTTGTTTTCTCAATTTACTTTTATTCATCATCTATTAAATGCTCATGATGGTGGATTGAATTATATCATATTGATTACTAATGTTTGGTTTTTACCTTTGAATTATGATGCTGATATTAAGGTATGGTTCTTTTGATAAAACAAGCAATGAGTCCATGCCGTCCACTCATCCATACAACTCTATGGTCTCCTTTGGCTTGGAATTGTATGGTTCCTCTTCTTCTAAGTAAACTTTTAATGAACCTGTGGCTGGGTATTTTTCAAAAGGAAAGACTCAAAGGATGAAAAGGGTGTGACTTCAAGGGGATTCAATGCATTTGTGCTGGCCATTCTCTTGGGTGCTTAGATGCTTTTTCTTGGGTTTTCCACCATTCTGACATTGTTCAAAAATCAAGAATCCAAGTGAATAAAAATAAGTCTTTGCATGGTGTGGTTCTCATGAAAAAGAAAAAGAGTGAGAATTTAAAGCACACCCCTTAGACATAATAAAGTAATATGGGCTACAAGCACTAGTTATGGAATTGAAAAGACATGTTACCCATGCCTGAAGGTTCCCTCTAACTAAGGCCCTTTCTGACTTCCTACTCTTCCATCTTGCTCTCCTTGGAATTGTGGTGACTCTTTTTGGAAGCATTCTTGTTGCTTCAAGTGGATGGATTGGTCAAATGTGTTGATGCGAGGTCACTAGATATGGTTTGTTTGAGTCTGGATTTGGGATGAGTTCTACTCATTCACATTAACCATAAAATACACAAGGGGCTTGACACAACCTTGTTCTTGGGATTCCATTCCATTCTCTCCTCTCCATCTTTCTTCCCATTTTCCACCTCATTTCTAGTTTTATCATTAGTCCATTCTGGGTTGATGCATTGTTTTTCTTTGGTGAATTCTTGTGGGTAAGTTTTTAACTCTTGCTTCCAAATGACATTCCTAGAGCCTACAGACTCTTTGGTTTGTGGGTTTGTCAAGGCATAAAAGGCATGAGCCTACTTTGGGGAGGACCCACTAGCATTTCTTTTTGATGCAATTGTTAACTTCTTTCCCTTAAAGATTTCCTGCAATAAATCATTTTTTGTTTCATCCCCATCCATGACGTCCATTTTATTAGCATTGTTGTTGATATTTTTTCCCATCTTTCTTATTCCTCATATTTTTCCATCTTATAGCTACCAGAGGTTCGCTCTTAGTCATGGGAGCCCTGGCACAAATTTTTCAATTTTCTTCATTTTATTATTCCCCTAACCCCTACACCTTGCATAGTCACCTGTGATAAATCTCCAAACCAATTTTTTCCATACCCACAACTCAACCAATGCGCTTCATATTGAGGCAAGGTATCAACTGAATTATGTTTTATTTATCCTTGCTCATTTGTGATTGTGTTGTGTGTGCAGAAGGCAATCATACAAATAATGGACCGAGCTTGGAGGAAGCACTCAGGATGGACCAAAATTGGAGCATTTACGAAAGGAGCAAGTCTAGTGGTGTGACTATGGATAAACAATGGAAGGCGTAATCTTAGCATTGGCAATAACACGTTTCATTTTCTTTCTGTCTCTTTCTCTACAAGCTACCAAATAAAGGCTTGGATTTCCTTTATGTACAAGTGTTCTCCACAATGGTCATGAACACTAATGTTGTAATATGCTTATTGATCCATTCACTAGGCATGTTGAGTCTGCCATCCCATTCCACTATTAGTTGTCAATTAGTCAATAATCCCATACCTTCCAATATTTTGTAAGGAACTTGAGGACAAGTCTTCTTTCAGTCGTGGATGTATGATGAGAGTGGTTACTTTAGTGGTTTATTCTAATTATTAGAGTGGCAATTTCTCTAAAATTAGAGTGGTAGTTTCTCTAATTATTAGAGTAGTTGCTCCCAAGCCTATAAATACAATGCCCAGGTGCACCATTTAGGGAGGGAGTCTTGGAAGGAAGTCTTTCAAGGGAAGTCTTTTAGAAGTCTTTTAGGAGTCCAGTAGCGAAACTTTTATAGTTAGAGTATTTTCCAAGTGCCCGTTGCAGGAGGTCTAAATGTGGATAGATCTTTATTCAAGCATTGTGTACTTGAGCACATCTTGTGTATGGCAATAAAGACAAGCTCTTGGATTCATCCTTGCAGCACTTGAGATTTGTTTTCTTACTCATTTCCTTTATCTTATTTTCTTCTACATTTATTTTATTTTATTATTTGATTTTATTTTATGCACTTTACATTTCTGTTATTAGCACACACAATACGATCACTTCAAGCATGCGTGTAACACTTGGTAACCTAGTAACAATTAATGTTTGGTAATCCCAATAGTGTTGCGCTGGTTCAGGATGTGTACAGCAAGTGAGAATGGATACTAGTGTTAGAACTAGTTTAAAGCCTAGTTAATTAGTAGTTAAGTTAAATTAGTCACTTAGTTATCTCTCTCTCTCTCCTCCCTTATTAGTAGCAGGACATAAAAATATAAAAGCTATAAAAATCATATGCCTCAAACTTACTTAACCATACAATCATGACATACAAGTAAGTTTGGGAAGACAACGATCAACCAACCCATCCTTGTTCCATAAAGGCGCATAGGCATTGAGTCCTTGGAATTCAACTAAATCATGCATGAAACACTTGTATTAGTATGGTTGAGTGTAGGGGTACCTCTTCACTCATCAATATGAACCCCCCCCCCCTGCCCCTACACGTGTTAACGTCATTTTCAACTATTCACATGAGGGGAGTTATTGCACTTTTCTTCCATGATTTTTCATGCTTTGTGCACCTACCAGTTAACCATCAGCATCTCACTCATTAACACTCTGATTCTCCTTCTAATTCAACCTACTTAAACCCAAAGTGTTTAACTCAGTTGTGGGGGAAGGGTATGCTCCAAGTTGTGCATAACTTTTTCAAAATTCGTTGTCACCTAAAGGATGTCAAAGGGGTAAGAGATCTTAAGAAATGCTAAGAACCTATGCCAAACTAATTTTATTTCTTCACCCAAATCATGAAAATTATTATTGGACTTACCTGATCAAATTGGACCTATTATTAAAACTTTTAGGGGGATTTCCTTAAAAAAATTTAACTCTAAAATTACACTAAGTAAGAATTCAAAATTCATCAAAGGCAATGAGTAAGGTATAAGATAATTAAATTTTGTTAAATGACCTTCCTAATAATTGATCCTAGTGTTATTACAGGTGGCCCCTAAATGAGGACAATAGGAAGGACCTTCTTAAATTATATCCAAACACCCAAGGAGAGGCAAAGGCCAAGGACCTCCCCCAAAACATGCAGAGTAGGAGGTATAATCATTCAACATCCATCAAGAAAGCCATGTTACTACACAATTCGGGCAAGTAGAAGGTGGAGAAGGTAGGCCACCTAAATAAGGACAACATATCATGTTGTTCCTAGAATGTGCTCAGGCAATTCGGGAAAGGTCCACATTAGCTACAGTGATCATGGAACTCAATTTTGGACATTTTACTAAATTTTCCCCTGAGTCAATCAAAGATCAAATCAAAGGATCTCCACTATGGCCTATTCTCTCAAAGAGTGGTGAATGGTATCTGGGGGAGACTTACCAATTTTAGCATAATAAAGAGGAAGGCAGCACTGCTGACATTGGTGGGATTTCATTTCATTTCTCTACAAAGGCCATTTCAAAAGTTCTAAACCTTCTGAATATAGGATCCAAAGTTGCTCATCTATCCACTTGCTTTGATGCTGATTCATAAAAAGTATGGCTAAAGAGGACATACGGCAAGGAGGACAAAACATATGGGGAACTCACCTTTGAAGAGAGAATCTATTTCAAAATTGGCACCTATCACATCTTCCCAACAAAAGGACTAAACAAGATCTCCACCTATGTGGCTAAAGGAAGTGCAATCTTGATGGACAAGATTGATGCCAATCTTCCCCATTTATATCTAACAAAAATATTAAGGTAGTTTGAAGAACGTAAAATAGGAAAGCTTGCATTTCCTTTTCCCTATCTAATTAGGAAGTTGTGTTAGTGTGCTGGAATTCTAAGGTACACTAATGACATCCTTAGAAGAGCTCAAAATGCCTCATATACTGAATTACTGAAGCCACCAGCACCAAGGAAAGATGCTGGTGAAACACTGGAGCCCAAATAAGAGCAGATAATTGGGCCCACTACACCTCAAACAGCAAATCCTAGCTAACTTCCAAACATGAGGCCTAGTTAACAATAGGAAGTAGGGCCCAACACATAGCCCACAAGCTAGCAGGATCAGCCACCACCACCACCGCAAGATTATCAACTATCAATAAGCCATCTTAAGGCCATCACAGAAATAGTCAGTTGGGGAAGTCATGATGAAGCTAACCTCTTTAAGATAATTGATAATTCCATACAGCCCACACTCAAAATTGATCATGCATAGGGCAAGGTCTCCATACAAATAGGAGGAGGGAAGTCACATTGGTCACAAAAAATTTCTAGAAATGCTACACCTTTTCAAGTGCAATTAGAAACTAGTAAAGGTACCACAGTAGTGGTCATGCAACACTAGGATGCATCCATAATAGTATAAGTGGTCATAGAACACATCAAAGAATCATTTAATGTTTCTATTGTGCCACCGGAGAATCTCATAGGAGCATGTGATGCTCAAGTCCTAGGTGGTCCCTCGATGACTCCTGTAGAACATGAGGACGCTCTGAATCAATTGCTACAAATAGGATAAGTAATGATGTCCTTGTTTAACATCCCTTAAGATGTCACAGTAGCATAATCAGAGCTCATTTCCATGAAGGGAAAGCTAGTCATGGCTAATGTTAAGGTCGAACACACAGAAGACGAGTTGAAAAGACTTCAAGAGAAGTTTGTTGCCCTACAAGCCACATAGTGAGATCCATTCCAACTTATCCTAGCTAACCAACTAGAGTGATTTAGGATGGAGCAGTTGAATAAATTGTTAGAAGAGAATAAAAAGGTAGCAATGGAAAAGGAGAAGGCTGATTGGGATGCTTCAAAACCACAAGCCCAAATGTATGCACATGCAAAAGCACTCAAGGCCTTACAAGAAGAAAATAAACTCCTTATTCAAAAGAATATTTCATTAATAACAATTGAAAAACAAAAGAATGTTCTTGAGGAAAATTTTTAGAAAATGTGAGAATAACTAATAAGAGTCAACCAGGACATGAATCACTTAGCCAGAGAAAATAGGACCCTCTTAATGGAGGAGGTATGCATCATCCGTCAGAAGATGGCCATTGATATAAGCATGTGGTAGAATGAAGCTAACATGAAAATTTGAAAGAACATTTTTAGGACCAGGTGGGGATGTACAATCATATCATTGAAAAAGATGTACATATGACTAAGACCCATATCAATGCTTTTAATGCTCAAAACACTAACTGGCAAGCCATACTAGATACTTACACTTTCATCCACCAAGCAGAACTAAAAGGCTAGGACCTGCAAATCCAGAATCTCACTGAATACATGGAGTTGGCAAACTTGCAGTATGCTAACTTAGTCATGTTAACAGTAGGATGTCCGAGGACAGAGTTGGAAAAGCAAGTAGTTGCCACCTATGCCAAATATGAAGCAGAATTTGCTAAACACAAAAAGATACTACAAAAATTGGAGGTAGCAAATTTTGAGTTAAAGGTGGTCAAAGCTAGCTACCAAGGTCAGAAAGATGTTGCAACAAATTTGGCTTGATGGCTCACAGATTATTAAGAATGTAAAGACAAAGCCAGAGCCTACGAGAAGGAATGATAGTTGTTTGCAGCCTGGTACGTCAAAGCCAATCAGATGTTTTTACAACTGCCATGTCCATGGGAGGTGCTGACTCTATCAAATATTGGAACATCAACAAGGATGTCACACGACCCCCAAATAGAAGAAGAAAAGTTTTAGTCACTCCTTCAAAGGGATCCATTTCCAAAGCCTGGGGCACAAGATAAAGAGAAGAAGCCCATGGAGGAGCCACCGCCACCAGGAATCACATGAGTTCCAACAATTTTATACTTTGTATACTATGTTGGTGTCCCAATTTTGTTTTGTTTAATTCCACACTATAGCATGAGATAATTCATAGTTAGTCCATAATCCCATACCTATCCACTATGTAATCAAATGAACTTGTTCTCATTTTTTTTTATGACTCGGGAACAAGTTGTTATTCAATCGTGGGGGTATGATGAATTGTGGTTTTTCAGGCCCCAATATTGGATACATGGTATTGGGTACATGATATCGCTACCTGGGCAATGATATCATATACATGATATCATGATTCCTGTATTAGCTTATAAATATAGCACTCAGGCGCACAAGAAAGGAGGCCATTGGTAAGTTATAAGTTAGTCGTTAGGAGTCAAGAGTATTTTTGTTAATTTTCAATTGTTTTCCCAAGTGCATTCCTACAATGTGATGCTTGTAATTATAGGGAACCTTTGTTCGAGTGTGACGTACTTGGACACACACACCATCGGCAATAAAGATAGAGATTACTCCATCATTGTAGCATTCACTTAGCTTTCATTTTCTTTAATTGTTAATTATTATTTATTATTTTCATAGTTTATATTTCTTTATCGTCATTTACTATTTATGTTGTTAATGCGAGATGAGTACGTCTTGATTATGAACATTTAAGTGTAACTACTTGGTGACCCAGTAGCGTATCTATTAGTGCTCGAGTAATGTACACTTGGTAATCCCAGAAGTAGTACACAAAGTCCAAGATGTGTACTATTAATTAAGGATGGATGCTCATCGCACTTAGGCTAGCTTAGATTTTACTTCATGTTGCTCATTCACTTAATCAAGATCATTTTTCACTGTCTTTAGGAGTAGCATAGTGTTGGAAATCACATCATACACCTCACTCTAGACTAAACCATACATGACAAAGCAAATACTAGTCCAGGTGGGAAGACAACAAACTGCGATCAACGTATAACTATCTAGGTGCCACAACGAGTCCATCAACGGAGTTTGACCGAATCATGCGTACATGCTCATATTCATATGGTTGAGCATAGGGGTACCTCACTGCTCATCATCTTTCATTTTCATCATCTAAAAAGTGTGATAACAATTATATTTTTTAAGCTAATTTGTTATGAATAAAATCATTTTTTGTAATAATCTTATAAGACACTTTCGAACTAAAAGGAAAAATAGATTTGCCATTATTCCAAAGGATATCTAGCAAAGCTTGATGTAAACTATTGTCAACTTTAAATAAATTTTTTAAATTAAAAATTATTTTTCCTCTTTCTATTCAAACCATAGAGGTTTGAGGTTTCATTCCATATACTGCATGTTAAACAATATAAAAGCATACTTAAACATATACTAACTAAAGTATACCACATGCCCAATGTGAAATCCCATGTACTACTGACCCATTCGTGCTTAATACTTACTCAAAACTCCAACAAGGGTTAACATATATATGTTTAAAATAAAATAATTAAAATATAAAACAAAATCTTAGAAAATTTTTTACAAAGCACATGGCTCAAACATGTATTAAATCCTAAATTAAAAAAATATGAATTTCAAGCATAGCACACATGGGTACAATGTCCAAACACAAAGTATAGGCTAGTCAAATAACACATAAAGGTTCAAGACACAAGATATATTAATTAGGAAGTGATATCTAGAACAAAGGTGCTACACATGTTAATCCATAATTACATTCCAATAAATACTTTTCTCAATAAACTAATCATGCTCCAATATGATATTAAGGTCCATAAGTATGAAAACTAACAATGAGGTGTTAGGCTAATAGTAAGATTCTTGATTTGAAAGTTCGTAGATTTAATTTTTGTGAGCAATGCTAAGTTATAAAGCTCTAGTTAGACTATATATCTTGGGGTATAGTTATATTGCAATTATTTCAAGGTTCCAACATAAGAAGTGGAAAAATAAGGTTATTAAGAATAAATAATCAAAATAGATACAAGATGTAATAAGGATGGAAACACATATAGTGATATACAATAAGCACTATGACCTATGCATAGAATTAAATAATTGTTACAAAGTAGTAAACCACAAGAGAATAATCCCATGGTTGTACTCGTAGAAAGACAAATAACACACATAAATATAATAAAGTAAACAATTAAGATATGAAGACATATTTGCAATCTCAAACTTTTGGTTCTATTGAATATGTATACTATATGTGTTATGTTGTTAGAATGAGCAAAAGTGTTAGTTATTTTATCGATATGAAAGTTATGAAACATAACCATACAAGAATAGTCACACTTTTTCATTAGGTAATCAACTATATTGTCTGAATTCTACATCTTTAACTAAAGGCATACATGTTCAGGTTAATAAATACATTATTTTTATCACAAATAATTTTTATCTTACTTATAGGAATCTATTTTTGTGCACTAGTGTTTTGTCTCCTTATTATAAATGGACTTTTTTTTGTAATTGGCATTTAACTCCCCTTTTTTAAAAGTTAATCTTTCATTCAACCACCATGATCTAGTTAGACTATATATCTTGGGGTATAGTTATTACCTGAATGAAATGATGCAAGATGATATTCAAAATAACAAATTTATCTTCTAGTATGGCAACTTAAAAGTTCAAGCTGAAAACGTTATTGAGAAAAGTTTCATATTTTGTAACTTTGATTGGTGTTATTATTAATTTATGTGATAGATATTGAATTCCATTTTCCTAAAATCTGCAACTACCATTAATTTGATGTTAGGCATAGTGCATTTATTTCACTTAAATAATTATTTTCAGAAACCATGATTGCACAATTGTAATAATGAACACATTGTTATCAAATAAAGGGTTATAGCTTATATTGAATGATATGGTATCCTAAGTAATATGCTAAAAACAAATGCACAAAATGGTTATTCCTTAGAAAATGCACAAATGTGTTTAAAGTTGCTTAGCAAGAACAATTTTTATGCTTTTTTTTTTGGTAATTGTAATTTGTTGATGTTTCTTGGGTCAATCCTCAAAACATCAACAAAGAGGAGCCAAAGAAACACTTCAAAGAAAGTTCATATTATAATGTAAAAGTCCATAGCAAAAAGTTTTCTTCTAATTTGGTGGAAATCTAAAGGCAAATGTAATTGCCTTGTTTTCCCAAAAAATACTACATTATGGCCTTGTATTAATGATTCTTGGCAATTTTGAATGTAAAAAATTAAGATTTGCAGCCCACATGCTACAAATCCTATGCATTCTCAACTTGTGGGAGCAAAAAATAATCCACAAGCTGCAAATTTTATATATTTTGGCTTGTGGAAGGCTAAAAACACTTTGTAGGCTACAAAATCTAACATTTTTACCTCACACGATGGGCATTTGAGCTCTACATGATGGGCAACATGTGAGGTCAACATGTGGAATTTGGGCTTTAATTCTACACAATGGGCATTCCAATCCCACATGTTGGGTAGCCTATGGAAGCAATGTACGGTACTTGGGCTTTTAGCCCACATGCTTCACTTTGACTAGGAAGCCATTCGTAATGCTCAAAAATGTAATGGATGCAAGAGTTACCTATTTAAAACCTATAAATACTAAATTCAAAGCCATATTTTGGACCTTTTTAGGAAATTTTCAAAGAGATCAACAAAGCTTTTGTAATGGATTTTAGCAACCTTTTTTCATGAATTGATAGAGTTTCAAATCAAATTAGGAGGAAAGTGTAGATTCTACTAGATTAAAATAAAGAATTAATTTCTCAAGATTAAAAGCCTTGATATGTATTCTCAAAATCATCCCCCCCCCCCCCCCCCCCCCATTCTTATATTCATTGACATTCATTATTTAATATAAGATTTGCAATTATTCCTATTTGGCAATATTATTCTCTCATTGTATCTCCTTTCAAATCTTATGCTTGCAAACTCATTTTACATTATTTCTATCACAATTTATCCACATTTACATAAAATCAGTAATAGACTTTCCAAGTCCCTGGGTAATTGGCAAGACTACTCAAGGTGCTTCAAATTCTTTTTGAGGCCAATGGATCCATGAGTTAAACTATCTCGTGCAAGATCTCTTGGTTTTCTAGCATTGAAATTTTCCGTTGTTACACACAAGCCTCAAAAGGATCTAGGGCATCTTAAGTGGTCTTGTTGATCACCTAAGGATGTAGAAAATCTATTACCAAATGTACTAAATAAAAAAAAATGGGCTATAACATGTGAAATAATGATTTAACACTAAACCAAGAATAGAGAAAAAGGGAAATAATGTGACCAAAACAAAGTTGCAAATTTTATATCAAATATTATAAAAAATAATGCAAACAAAGGTTTAGAGATTATAGATTGTTGGCTTTAAAAGCTTGAGAACACAAACAGTTCAAAGATTTCTCTGTAACTATCACTTAAAATCTAATGTAGGTAGGCAATGTGTGTTTTGCAACTAAATCTACACTTGTCTATCATGATCGATCTACTTTGAAATAAATGTTGATATATGTTCTCTCTACTCTTAGAAATTAGCATTGAGAGAGATTGCAAAAGGCTACAAAAATCTACAACAATGCTATGCTAATTTTCCAAAATTGGTCTCTTCTTTTCCCAAAAAATTCCTTGTTCTATGTGTCAAAAAGATCTATCCAAAAAGTTTTGAAAATGATATTAAATTTGGCTTACATGGACATGAATTTTGTGCTTTTGTATCAATTATGTTTGCACATACTTTCTGGATATTTACATAGCATGTTTGGACCACTATTATGGCCCAAAACTATAACATATGAACCACTAGTGTTTTAACTATTTATACTGCAATTGGCAACATTTTTGACATTTTGCCTCTAATACATTGGCTTAATGAAATTCAGAGCTTATTTAATAATGTGAACCATGAATTTCATTTTACATGTTAAAAAATAGTTGAAATCTTGGCTAAAATAAGGTCACATAATAACATTTTTGAAGGGAAATGAAGGCATTTGTATTTGCTCTTGAATTTGATCAAATTACATGGCAAAAATTTGGTTATCAGGCTTTCTTATTCAAAACATAAATTTTCCTCAAGGTGTCCCATTAGCTATATTTTTTGATGTTTTAAGGATTAACCCAAAAGATATCAACAAAGAATGTAAAACATAGCAATGAATTCATCACCAACACTTCCTCTCTACACTTGATTCCATAGCTATCAAATCATGTCAAGGAGTACTCATGATGGTGTTGTCAAATATATGCCATTTTATGGAGCAATCTTTCAAGATGATGATTGGGATAGCATTGGGAAAATTAACGTTTCCTTGAGATTTAAAGAAGAAGAAAAGGGAGGATATTTTGAAGAAAAAACATTTCAAGATTATTTATATGATGGCTTGCTAAAGACATTAATTCAACTACTTTGTTTTAATCCTGTGAGTTCATTTCTTTCCATTTTTTTTTTAGTTGCTTAGCTAATGGTTTCAATAGTATCATGCTTGGCATTTAATTTTGGGATTTTTCCTAGGTTGTTTATATATCTCTATTTTTGCACAATATTAGACTCCTATTAAGATTTTCCATAGAAGATCTCCTACTATTGAAAGTCTCAAGAGCAATCTAATAGTAATGTCTTAACAAAATTGCCATGTTTTGAGCATAGAGAATCTAGGAAAATCTTTGGTATTTTGATAGGACTAAAATAGCTTCTTTATTTTTAAAACTTATTTCCCTAGTAGTTCAAGCAAGAAATTTTCAATTTTTTTGAAATCTCTGTTGAATGCTATCTTTGACAACTATTAACTAGCCAAAATAGAGACTCGTACATTGTAGTTTACACAGTGATTTTTAGAAGTATAATAAGATTGTCGTTATGAACTTTCTTGTTAAGATCAAAAGGTTTGGACAATTTGTAGTTATTGAATTAAGAATAGATTTATTGCAAATTGTTTTCTCATGTCAATTTATCTTGCTTAAATATTTGAGATTTTATGCAATTCTGCCTTCTTTTCTCTCTTTCTAAGTCCACTAAATCTTACTCTATTTCTAGTTTTCTTGTGAAACTTTCTCTCTGGGGGAAATTAGGAGTAGAAATGTTTTTGTAAAATTTTATGTTTTACAAGTAGGTATTATAGGGACCATATAGACTAAGTGATTAGACAAAATAGGAATCTTTGACAACTCACAGTATTTAACAAAGTTAGCCAAATCTTTTTTATGATAGCCAAATATAATTTTATACACAACCCAACCATTTCAACATTTACAATATTAAATACATACTCACATAACTACTAATTCCATTTAGAGGTATCTAGGCCTTAGTGTTTCCAGAGATCAGCAAGCACCTAAACCCTATTTGATGAACACCTTTGATCCCATGACTTCCCAGGCTCACAAGACCAGAAGGCCACGCCCATCGGTGGTCACATCCAAAATGGTTACCAATAGTTCTTCTAGTGTTACAGGGAGGGCTTAAATTTTGTTCTCTAAGTTTATAAGCCTAATAGTCCTCGTGCACCACTAGTTCTTTGTTGCTAAAAGGGTTTAAGAAATTAGATACTATTTTCAATTAATGTCCAAACATATTGATAGTTTGGGAGATTTCAAAGGTACCAAAAGAATTTTTGATTATAAGATTGATTACTCATTAGAAGAAGAACAGAAGAAGGTTTTTGAATTTGGAACAAGTAGTGGAGTAAAGACTAGAAGGATAAGAAGATCACCCCTTCTGTCTAGTTTATTAGTTTATAAGAAAAGACCAAAGAAGTATAAGAATTCGATGACCAAAAAGAATTCTAATAGAATGGCAAATCCTTGCAAAAGAGTTACACCATTAGGATTCTAGAATTACAATGATATTCAAAAGGTAGTTTCCAAATATTTTCCTAAGCCTTTTCTTCCTAGAAAAGTTTACTTGGCTAAAGAATACATCCACATGTTTGAATTAGCTTTTACTCATGCAAATGTTCAAAATCAAGACCAAGCTTGTAGGTTGTTCGTAGCAAATCTAAAGGATATGGCTCAAATTTGGTATTCAAACTTGCCAAGTGATGAGTGGCGAGGTACCCCTACACTCAACCATACGAATACGAGCGTACACGCGCGATCCGGTCGAACTCCGCAGACTAAATGCCTTAACGCCACAAGACACACTTGGGGTTAATCGTTCGTTGTCTTCCC
>MNCI01004262.1:831562-846377 GCA_015680685.1 Gnetum montanum | reverse complement strand
ACGCGATATCGCAGGAGAAGACGTGATATCGCGGCGGCCGCGATATCGCGTCCTAGTGCAAGTCGCGTCTCATCACCAAGCAATAGTATCACAATTTGGAATGATATGAAATGTCTTTTCTTACCCTAATTTTCCAATCAATTAGATCAACAACAATTGTATTGTGGACTAGTACAAGCTAAGCAAGGAATTAAAGAGTCTATTAGAGATTTCAACATTAAGTTTCAAAGAATTTGTGAGCTCTTTCAAAGATAATATAGACCATCAAATGAAATTCTTAGATATGCTTATCTTAAGGCTATGAATCCCAATATTTCAATTTTGTTGAGGAGAACTCCAAACTTACTAACATTGAATGACTACTTTAGTGAAGCTATATAGTTAGAATAACAACTAAGTTTGAATCATGAATAGATTATCACAACTCAAAAAAGAGAAGAGAAAATGATTATTCCTGTGCAATACTTCACTCAACTTAAAGCATTACAGGGACCATCCCATGTTAAGATGGAGCAAGAATCTAAAAAAGAACAGTTAATGATAGACTTATCCAACAAAGGAGTGAAACTAGAAAAAGCTTTGGCAAAAGTTAAAATAAAGGATGAGAAGAAAAATAGAAAACATAAACATTAATATACTAAGTTAGTAGAAGATGAGGATGAAAGTGATCTTATCATGTCCAACTTCCTTGATATTGAATCTGATGATGAGCTATCTAGTGTTCATTATGCAAGCACATCTTCTAGTAATGGAACTAGTGATACCTCTACTATATCAAGTTTTGAAGAAGATATATCATCAAATGAGTGTAATAACAATCAAGAAAATGGATATAATTTGAGATCAAAAGAAATATTAACAAGTTCTAGACCTCCAAACATCATTTCTGATCCATCTACTGAGAGAAATATTTTTGAACCAAGAAGAAGAGAGAAAATAAAAGTAAAGAATATCAAGTAGAGCAAAATCAATATTTTAATAAATGGATAAAGAAACCAGGTTTTATGAAGATGGAGAATATGATTTGATTGAAGATCTTAAATACATCAGGACAAATATTAGCATATATCAATTACTACAAATTGGAGATCAGCAAAGAAAGGCTTTGTAGTTTATTAAAGGTAAAAGGAAAGTTGGAGAATCAAAATTAAGCTATGTGTCCAACAATGACAAGAAAACAAAAGCTAGCTATGATTATACTCGTAACAGGGAAGCTCCTCCTTTTCTTTTGACAATGAAGTTAAAGGACAAGTATCTTCACAATTGTTTAGTTGATTCTAGAGTTACATCTACTATTATGCCATTGTCTATATCAAAAAATTTGGTTTGATACATAGAAAATCCAATAAAAAATTGTTCAAGTAGATAAAAGTAAAGTGAAGATTGTAGGTCAGCTACCCTATGTTTTATTAAAAATTGTTTCTAGTCCCCATATAAAAATTAGAGTAACTATTTAAGTAGTAGATATACCAAATTCACATTGTCTTTTGTTGAGTAGAAGTTGGAGTAAGAATTTCTCAGGTTACATATCAATAGATTATTCACATATGTGGTTACCTTGGAAAGGATAGCCAAATCAAATATACATATATAGTGAACATGTAATGAATAAGAGCATTACTTTGAATGGTAAGAATAAGGTTGTCAAAACAAGAGCTTTTGAAACTAAAGTTTGTACACTTCAAGAATTTGATGACTTGGAGAAAGAAGAATCTCAAGATGAGAGCAAATGGGAACAATACTTCGATGATTCTTGTAACTCCAAAGGTTCAAGTGGTGGAGTAATTCTAGTAAAAGATTATTTCCAAAAAATATTCAAGGCAATTCATCTATCTTTTCGTTTTACTAACAACAAGGCCAAATATGAAGCTCTACGTATTGGAATTAAAACAACAATGGAAAAAGAAATTAAGGTAATCACCATAAAGGAAGACTTAAGATTAGTTTGTGAACAAATTAAAGGTAATTGTGTAGTAAAGAGTTCATTCTTATGATCCTATAAATAGTTTGTCTATAAAATGTTGGACCAATTTCATCACTACCAAATAGAACATATAAGTAGAGAAGATAATTATATAATAGATGACTTAGCAAAAGCATCTTCAACCTTAGATGTGAAAAAGATAGAAGGTTATGAAAGTGTAATGATTGAGAAAGAACATCAACCATCGATACTAGATAACATAAAGGATTTACAAGTATTCAAAGATGATGATCAAGTACTTAAGTTTATCAAAAATAAGCAAGAATTTGAAGGTCAAATCATACATAAAATAGTGTTAAGGTTTAAGAAAAATTCCATTCCCCAAAAAATATGTACAAAATCTAGATGATCAAGCTTATGAAGCAATGAATTTCGAATCAAATGAGATGCTAAAGATGTTAAATGTCACAAAGGAACAAGATTTAGTTTTCAAGCAAAATTTACTATTACTCTTGAAGAATAATTTGGAAAATTTTGATTGGTCTTATGATGATCTTAGAACTTTTAGACCAAATGTGATGACACAATGGTTGTAAGATAGTTAAACAAAAATAAAGAAAATGTAATCCATCATTTGAGTTAGCTATGAAAGCTGAGATCAAGAAGTTATTGTAAGCTTGAATCATATATCTAGTTTGATATTCAACATGGCTTGTTAACCTTGTACTAGTAAGAAAGAAGAATGATGATATTAGATTTTCTATGGATTTCAGAAATTTGAATGAAGCCTTAGAATTGATGAGATGTTGATCAAAGTATCTAGTTGTCAAATATATTCTTTCTTAGATAGTTGTTTAGGCTATAATCAAATCATGGTAGATTAGGATGATAGATATAAAACAACATTTATCGCCAAATGGGGAACTTTTGCTTACCAAAGAATGCCATTTGGATTGTCAAATGCTAGAGCTATTTTTTAAAGTGCAATGGATTTAGCCTTTAAAGGTTTAATAGGCAAGTTCATTGCAGTTTATTTGGATGATATTACTGTCTTTTCAAAAAGGAAGGAAGATCATATTGGTCATCTTCAATAAGTTTTTGACAGATGTTGTGAGTATCGTATTTCATTAAATCATAAGAAATGGATATTTGGGATTAAATCTGGAAGTTTATTAGGCCACTTAATCTATCAAGAAGTAATTTCTATAGATAACTCTCAAATTCAAATAGTACAAAATATCAAACATCCCACAAATAAAAGGTCTCTTAGATTCTTCTCTAGAAAAATAAATTTCATTAAGAAATTTATCCCTGGATTCACTAAAATTACTAAACCTTTGATGCATATACTAAAGAAAGATGTCCTAGTAGAGAAAACACCAAAATCAGAGAGAGCCTTAGCAAAAATTAAGAAAGCTATTCAAAAAGCTCCATATTTGGTAAAGCCAAAATTGAAAGAAGACTTTTGATTATATGCTTTTGCTTCAAATGATTCAGTTGCTGCCATTTTAAGTTAAAGAGATGAAGGTCAAGATGAACTAATTGGATTTTTTGGATAATAATTGAAAAGTTTAGAGCTTAATTATCTAGATTTAGAGCAACAAGCATTTGCAGTTATTAAGGCACTTCAACTTTTCAAGTATTATTTGGAAATCCCATTAGTTTAAATTATGCTAATAGAGCCTATAGTTAAATAGTTCTTAGCCCAAAAAGAAATTGGATTGAAAAGAAAAAAGTGGCTCAGAAACCTTCATAGTTTTAAATTTTTGTTAGAAGGATGCAAAACCATTAAAGAAATGGGATTAGCCAAGTTAATGGCTAGAGAAAATAAAGTATGTGCATTTAAGACTCATGAAGGAAATTGGTATGATAAGATTCTAGAATTCCTTGATACGTGAAAAGTTCTAAATAATTTAACTATAAATAAAAATAGAGCTTTCTTCGAAAGAGCAAATAAATTTTTGGTTAAAGATGGGGATTTATATAGAAAGGATTTGAGAGGGGTTTTGTTGAAATATGTTCACAATGATCAAATTTGTCCTATCTTAGCACAATTTCATGATCATTCCAATTTATTTGATGAATCTCCTAAATCTACTATGCAACTTATACTTTGTTATGGATTTTATTGACCTACTATGTACCAAGATATTAGTTTGAAAATTCAAAAATATTACAAATGTCAAATTCATGGACTAAAGGTCAAAAAGGCTAAAGCTCCTTTAAAACTGATAATAACAAAGAGACCATTGGGCTTAGAGTTCATTGGTACAATTGCTACATTGAGAGTAGGACATAATTTTATTCTCATAACTACTGATTATTTTACTAAATGATCTTAAGCAAAGACTTTAAGAAAAAGTTCAACATCAAATGTGACTAAGTTCTTGGAAGATCAAATTTTAAGCTATTTTGATCTACCTGAAGTGTTCGTATCCAATAATGGACCTAAGAATTTATAACATGGGCATTAGAAAAATCCATCTTCCTATTCTTTAAATCATTATCCTCAAGGAAATGGCTTAGCTGAATCTACAAATAAAAAGCTTATTTCCTACATAAAAAAGTCAATGGATGGGAATCTAGAAAATTGGATTGATTATTTGCAATCTGCATTATGGAGTGATCATGTTAGATTTAATAAGGCTATTAGAACTTTAGCTTATGACTTAGTCTATGGGTTTCTCACTAGAATTACAAACAAGATAATAAGTTCAGCATCAGATTTTGTGCAAAAGTATATTGAGAAAACTGATAAAGATAGAAGTTTCATGACTTTTCTCCTTAAAAGAGAAGCCAAAATGGATAAACCTAAAGATAATTTATTAAAGAATGCTTCTCAAGTCAAAATGTCATTCAATAGAAAGTCTTTGAAGAGAACTATTAAAGTCAATGATTTAGTCTTATTATGGAATATGAAGAAGCTAAATAAAGTTTTCAACAATATGGACTAGTCCATTTCAAATTAAGAAATAATTATCCGAATATACATACAAGTTATTGATGCTTGATGGGATAGAGTTGTAGTTTCCATATAATGTTTTGCATATAAAACATTATTTTGGGTAACTACCCATAACTTAAATCTATATATATCTCAATTAATGCATGTATATAATATAGTAATGTGTGTGTGTGTAACTATATAATATTTAATATACATAGTAGTAAATAACAAACTTTTATATATAGAATCTAATATATATATATATATATATAGTAGTAACATATTTAACAAATAGTATAGACTAATGTCATATTTAACTATAACATATATGTCCTATACCTATGCTTAGGTGAGTCTATATAATAATTAAAAACGAAACATGTATATGTTAAAGTATTAGTTTAAAAATATTTAATTTATATTATCCTAATTAATCATTACTTGTGATGAGTGCAAGTGGAAGTGATGGTTAGATAACTACTTGGTGGTAAATTAATTTCAACAACCAACCAAATAGTGGAATTCAAATTGGTCTACCGTATAATGATGGAAAGATAATTAATTTTGGCAAAGTGGTAAAGTTGGTTAGTGAAATTGGTTGGAATTTCAAACTTTCTTTACACTATAAAAAGAGATGTGGATTACTTAGGATTGAATCATTTCTCAATTCAATGTGTAAGTGGAGAAAGCAAGGTGTTTGAGTGTGAAGTAGAAAGATGGTTCTTGGACAAAGAGTAGTAAGAAGGTCATTTATCCCATATGCCATGGGATGTTGTCCAAAACATGTGTTGAGAGCCTACTGTAAGGCAATTGCCCATGGAGAAACAAGTAAAATCCCTTTTCTACTTTGGCTTTCAGATGAGTTTAGATTTCTCATTGGTGAACTTTCTACACATTCCAATGTTTGGGGTAGCTTCCATGAATGTAACACTCAAGCTAAAGATCAAAGAGAGTCTAGTAGAGATGATTCCTAGGGAGAGGCTTTTATGTCTTAGGACACAAAAGCATCTAATTGGGGAGAATATCAAAAATTAGTAGCTAAAGATATGGATGCAAAAGAGACCAAAACAACTGTGAAAGACAAAGGTGAAGACCAAGTTGAGGCTTCAACTAGGCAAGAAGAGGAAAGAAGAGCATTTATCACAATTGAGATAACATATGAAAGGACTCTCAATATGAAAATTCCTAAAAGAGTTACTTGAACTATTCTCTTCCCATCCAAAAAATAGTTTGTGTAAAAATTCATTTGTATAGTTCCTAAGCTTTGTTAAGGTGAGGTTTTTATTTAGTTAAACCTTAAGTTTGATGGAAGTTTTCCTCAAAAAATATTTTTTTTCTATGTAAAAATAATTTTTCCAATAAAATTATGTTTCTCTATCAATGTGTAAAGAGGTGGTGATAAGTGTTGTTGCATGTATGTCATTTGATGGAGCAATCTTTCAAGCTGATGATTGAGATAGCATTGGGTAAATTAATGTTTCCTTGAGATTTGAAGAAGAATGAAAGGGGGGAAACTTAGATGAAAAATACATTTGAAGATTACTTCTATGATGACTTACTAAAGACATCAATTTAGCTACTTTGTTTTAATCCTATGAGTTCATTTCTTTCCATTTTGTTTTAATTTCTTAGCTAAAGGTTTAGATAGTATCATGCTTAGAATTTAATTTTTATATTTTTCCTAGGTTGCTTATATAGCTTTTTTCTTTGTGCAATATTAGCCTCCTATTAAGATTTTCCATAGAAGAGCTCATGTTGTTGAAAGCCTCAAGAGAAATTTAATAGTAATGTCTTAACAAAATTTCCATGTTTTGAGCATAGAGAATCTAGGAAAATCTTTGGTATTTTGATGGAACTGAAATAGCTTCTTTATTTTTAAAATTTATTACCTTGGTATTTCAACTAAGAAATTTTTGAATTTTTTGAAAGTTGTTTTGAATGCAATCTTTAACAACTATTAACTAGCCAAAATAGAGACTCGTAAATTGTAGTTTACATATTGATTTTTGGTAGTATAATAAGATTAACATTATGAAATTGGTTGTTGACCTCAGAGGATTTGGACAATTCATAGTTATTAAATTAGGAATAACTTTATTGCAAAGTGTTTTATCATGTCAACTTATCATTCTTAAATATTTGAGATTTCATGCAATTCTACTTTCTTTTCTTTTTCTTTCTAAGTCCATTAAATCTCACTCTATTTCTAGTTTTCTTGTGGAACTTTATCTCTGGGGAAAATTAAAAGTATATTACTAGAATTATGCTCAAATATTTTTGTCAAATTTTGTTTGTTACAAGTAGCAATTAAAGGGACCATATAGACTAAGTGATTAGACAGAATAGGAATCTTTGACAACTCACAATATTTGACAAAGTTAGCTAAATCTCTTTTATGATAGTCGATTATAGTTTTATACATAACCCAACCATTTCAACATTCACAATAACAAATAAATACTTACATAACTACTAAGTCTATTTCAAGGTATCTAGGCCTTGGTGTTGCTAGAGACTAGCAAGCACCTAAACCCTATTTAAAGAACACCTAATCCCGTGACTTACTAGGGTCATGAGACTGGAAGGCCACACTGGTTGATGATCACATCCCAAATGTTCGCCAAAAAATGGTAAATATGGTCATAATTAGATGACAAGAATTTGGGATGAGATGATGGTTATATTGGCTATTAGAGAATGATCACATGGGCTAACAAAGAATTCCAAATGTGTTGACAACATAGTTATGACATAGTGATGTAATTTTTGAACGAGGAGGTCTTCATACTTCATGCTTCAACTATTGATCACTTGGCAATGCTTAGAGAAACTAGTACTTTGTTCTTGGGCTTCTTTAGCCTCTTGGATCTTTTTTTACAGCTATTTTTTTTTAATCATAGGCCTCTTAGCTTTCTTGGCATTTTTTCCATTCTTTTTTTTTTCCTTTTTGATAGGAATGAAACCTTCTTTGGGCTTCTATGCCAAGGTTGAATTCTTGTTATCTTGCTAAATGAAGTTTTCATCATTAGCAAGGTGAGGAGGGCTAAATTTTAGTTATAGGGTTATGGTTTAGAATGGGTAATAGGAATGATGTAAGGCAAGCACTATTGGCAAGGTTGAGCAAGCTAGTCAAATCTCTTGTATCAAGATCGCATAGTAACTCATTACTACAATGAGTTACACCTTTGTGATGACTTCAAGCTCATCCTACAAACATAACTTTAAGAAGACAAGAAAACAACTCCAAGAATAATTGAGATTACAAGAGGTTACATAAGGCTACATTAGATAACAAGCAACTATTATCCATCATGAGATGTAATTTGTAGAACTTGAAAGATCAGTATCTTTCTTTATAGATTCATACAATGTTTGTAGTGTTTTGAAATGCCAAAAAGATAAAGGTCATGCAAGCTCACTTGCTGTAGGATACTAGAGTTGTCAATGTTAATCATTCATCCAGACCTCCAAACAAAGACCAATAACACTAAAAGAAAACATGTCAACATTGGATGTAATTAAGGCCATGTCAATGTTTTAATGTTCTCTTAGAGAGCCTTGGTGATGTCTTGGGCCATCTGGGATTTAACTAAGGAACTTAGTTTCAATATTTTCTCCTCATCATTGTGGGCTGTAATGTGAACCCTAGTTAGAGAATATTTTATAATGTCTTTGATCTCTAGGTCAAGGGTTTTAACAATGTAATCAAACCATTATAAGGACCTCTCTATTGAGGTTGTGTGATCAAATAGGCTTTTAGGCTCAAGATCTAGGTATTCAATATCAATTGATTGGCTAACATCACCATTAGATCCATTTAGGCCTACAGGTAGGTTGAATTGTTCTTATGTATTCATAATTTAATCTTGCATGTTAACAAAAGCATATTAAATGGAATTTGTATGGTCAAATCTATCAAATCTACCTAAAACAAGGCAAACTAATGCAAAAACAAGGTAATTAATAATATTATTTTTTTCTGGTTAATTTATGATTAAAACAAGCAAAAATCTAATCAAAAAGGCTATGAATAGATAAAATAATCAATTTTTAGAACAAATAAGCCATAAAAGGTCAAATATTCCCATTCCTAGCATGTATGAGCTAATGTGACAACATGTTGGCATCATGTGGCATATCCATAGCATGTGAGACCCAGTTTGACAGCATGTGAGCATCCTAGGGAAAATCCTCAACATGTGAGACCTAGATCAGTAGCTTGTGGACATATTGGGATAGATCCTCAACATGTGAAACTTATTTTAGTAGTTTGTGGGCATGTTGGACCAAATCCTCAGCATGTGAGACCTAGTGGGATAGTGTGTGAGCATCATGGGGCATATCCACAATGTGTGGGACCTAGTTTGGTAGTGTGTGAGCATCTTGGGGTAGATCCATAGTGCGTGAGACCTAGCGGGATAGTGTATGAGCCCCATGAAACATATTCATAGTGTATGACACCTAGCTTGGCAACATCTAAGCACCTGAGGATAGATTCTCAATGTGTGATACCTAGATCAAGAACTTGTGGACATCTTAGGATAGATCCTCAGCATGTGAGACCTGGGTTGGCAACTTGTTGGCATCTTGAACTAGATCCTCAACATGTGAGACTTGGATTGGTAACTTGTGAGTACCTTGGCATATGTTCACAACATATGAGACATGGTATGGTAGCTTATGGGCATTTTTAACCAGGTTATTAGCTTGTTTCGGCTTATATGATAGTGTATGAACTATATGAGGTAGGTTCATAGCTTGTTTGATCATCCTAGGTAGTGTATGGATAATATTAACTAGGTTAATAACTTGTTTATGTCACACAAGCTACCCTATATTCTAGGGCAGCATATGAGATAATTTCCTAGTTAATATCACATCCACAGCATTTTTGATACTTAGTTGATTTTTTCAAGCTTTATGGAATCCACTAGGCAACATTGGGGAGGTGGGTGGGTAGTGTATGGGGTGATAAAAATTAATTTAAGAATATATTGTAGTGTATAATACTAATTTCAAGCTAATTTTCCATTCCCTAAGAGTGGAATCCTTAGTATTTTCACCCATGGTTTGTGGAATCCACCTATGACTACAATTGACTACATTGAAAATGTGTGGAGAACCCAAAATCTCCGTCAAAACAAAATGTATGAACCTAATTTCATTCTCTATTTTCCTTCCCTAGCATGTGATCTAGACTGTAAAACCTTGGTTATTTTTTGTCATGCTTCATGGGGCCCACACATCATTAGAGTTACTCACTTTGTTAGCATGCAAGACTAGGAAACTAAAAATCTCCATCAAACGTAATGTGTGAAGCTTATTTCATTCTTAATTTCCCATGCATAACATGTGAAGGGTAGTTCTTTATGTGTATTGGAAAATGTTCATAGTGTGTCGGGGCTTGGAAGGGGATTTTGACACCAAACTTGAGTGTATAAGCTTAATTTCACTCTTAATTTCCTAGGTGCAGCATGTAAGAGCTAGATTTAGGACTATAAATTCATCTATATTGCATATTCAAGCTAATTTATATTTTTCTACCTCATGTACTCAACGTGTTGGAGCAAACCTAAGAGTTTTGAACTTTTTTTATAGTAATCAAAGGTAGAACCATTGAAATCTAGCAACCATGGTGAAAACAATCGATCGACAAGCCAAAATCCAAGACTGGAAGAGGCAAAGAAGACTATAAGGATTGTTTCAAGGCTTTCTAATACATCTATGGGAGAAGGATCTTTGACAATGACTGCCAAGTACCAATTTTCCCGACATTATTCTCTATTTTCCATCTCTAATTGATTGTGTTCATGGTTTTTTCTAGCCCATGTCATGAGATTTTCAAAATTTGACTACATAGATTGCTTATTCAAGGCTTTAACATTGTCACAAAAATGAAATTGGATTTTTATATTTTTTTATTGCAAATATTTGGATTTTTCTTTGTTCATTATGTAGTGTCCTGGCCATAGGTTTGTTCTTGAACATTTGCAGTTTTTTCTAGGCTAGACTAGTTGCATTGGTAAGGTTTTGACCACACAGTATCAGCATCCTAGACCTCTAGGAAGGGTAGATGCAATGTTGAAGGGTTCTAGGCCATGTTTGCATTTTTTAAAAAAATTTGAATTTTTTCCAAGATTTTACAACTACAACCTAGGGTTTTCTTTTTGTTAAATTTTTGATGAAATTAGGACTTTTCCTACAATTGTAAATGTAGTGCTAGCAGTCAATCTATGTTCATCTAGTGATGTTCACTACGTTTTTGGATCATAATTATTTTTTAAATTTTTTCTAAATTTTTTCCCAACCCTAGGAGCTTGTGTTGGTCAATTTCTTGTTGGAATGTGAAGTTTTGAAAAAAAATTTCTTATCACATTTTCATAGTGTTTGGCTACTTGGGACTTGAATTTGGGCTTGGTGAATTTTTCCTAGTTCTATAGTTAGTGTTTGAGTATCTAGGCTCTGCAAGAGTAGCATATGGCACTCACTAGATTGATGTGACAACATATAAGGCACTTTAGAAGTTTTCATGGGAAGAAATGGTAGCATATATGCTCCAAGAGTTAGAAAACCTTGTTCTTGTTGCTTCATTCTTCCCACATTCTCTATGTTTAGCATTGTTTGGGCTTTGTTACTATTTTCTTTAGAAAATTTTCACTTACCAAGCTCTAACATTGTCAATCTTGGTTAACTATGCTTGTGAAAATTTTGTTTAATGCTAACTATTTGTAAAAATGCTTGTTTAGTATTCTACATGTCAACTACTTAACAAAATATTAAACTTGATTCTCAAAGTCTGAATTGTCTTATTTTCATGTCAAAATATCAAATCAAATTTTTCCATGTTAATGTCTATCACAATGTCAGATTTGGCTTTTGTTACATGTCAAATATTCATTAAAATATCAATTTTAATTTTTTTCCTATGTTAATGGAGATGTGCAAAGGCTGAATTTTAACTTGTACTATAATGGTAATTGTGTTAATGAACTTGACTATTTTTTATTATTTTTATTTTGATGCCAACATTGTTACTCTTGAGGCTATTTTTGCTTGATTTTGTTAATTTTATTTTTTTAAAAAGTTTTAATGTCTAATGGCTACATATTTTGGCTATATGTAGGGCTCTATTGAAACTAATTTTGATCATTATGGAGATGGTAGGCATTCTGTGTTGTACTAGAATGGCTTCCTAGAATTGTTTAATTCTTGACATGACCCTTAATGAGAAAACCTATGCATGATTTAGGCTTGGTGCTAGAGAGTTCTTGATATACTTACTACAACATTACATTGTGATAATCTGGACACACTTGGCCATGGATGTTGCAATTTTAATAACAAAGACTCTTATGGCAAGGTATTCTAACTACATCCTTAAGTATATGATCGATGACCCCAAGACCTAGATAGAGTTAGAGCACAACAGAAATAAATACTTTGTAGGGATTAGATAGTTATGGTGCATATGGGAGATGCCAATCTACTTGTAATATAGTGCTAACAACACTTTGATGCTGGCTCATATGCTAGTGACTTTGTTCTACAATCCTCCTAGAAATGTCTACTTACTGGAAGGATAAGCTTTATTTTAACTTGACATTTTTGTTCTAATTTTAAGGCTATTTTCTTAACTGATTCTATATTTTGATATACAAATTCAAGATGCATAGTAAAGGATATTGGTATTAAATGATCAAATCTTGTCTATAGCCTACATAACCTTGAAGGAATTTAGACAAGGTGATAACATCATAGTACATGTGCTAAACCAGCTTGGTGCAAAGTTTGCTAGGTATAGGATGCAGTACTCTCAAGTGTACCAAAGATGTGTGACCACCAAACATGCACATGAATTTTAAAGTTTCCAAGATTTAAGAGTGTGCATATTTGTTTAGCCCAATATTTTAGCTTTGCCAAAGTCATGTAAGTGAAAATTGTTCAAATTTTATCAACATTTTTAACATTTTTTTTGTTTTTGTTTTTGTTTCTAGTTTTTAGTTTTAAGAAATTTAATTTTTTTAGTTTTATTTTTTATAGTTTTCTATAGGTTACATTGGTTTTTTTTAGTTCAATGGGCTAATAGGCTAATTGTGTTGTATGCCACAAATTCCATGTGTAAGTCTACAACCACCATGGTTACTTCTAGCCATACCGAGGAGAAGATTCTCCTCAAGTGAGATGAAGTCGATAGAGCATAGCAATGGTTTTTAAACAAAGCTCCCATGAACATCCAACAAAGAATCACCAACGTAGGCTTGTTTAACTTGTTCATGTTCTCTAATCCATCTATGTCACAAGCCAAGATATTAAATTTCATTGACTCTTTTGATGCAGGAATCACAAAATTTTTTCCTCATATCCATGTTGATGAGTCGTCGTTTGGGCGACCGTAATATCATGTACACAATATCGCAGCCCGACCGGCGATATCACGGCCTATCTCCTCATCTATAAGTAAGACATAGACAAATGAGTTAGATATAATTAGATCATTAGTCAGTTTAGAGTTAGTTTTGATTTTAGTTTTCATTTTCTCTCTCTCAACCCTTTTCCTCTCCATGTATGCCCGCAATGTGGTGATTGTAATTGTATAGCATCCTTTATTCGAGTGTGATGTACTTGGACATGCATATGACCAAAAATAAAGATCGAGATTACTTCATCATTGCAACATTCACTTAGCTTAATCATTTAATTAATTATTATTTACTGCTTTCCTAGTTAATCTCTTCTCACCCTTAAACTCACATTAAAACATGGAATGAGTACGACTTGATTACGAGCATTTAAGTGTGACTACTTGATAACCTAATAGCGTACCTAGGATCTTTGCTTGGTAATCCTAGTGGTAGTCATGCACGAAGTCCAAGGTGTGTATGAATAATCAAGGAACGAATGCTCATCGCACTTAGGCTAGTTTAGATTCTCTTACCCTTTCTCTCTTAGCTTAGATAATATTACTTTCCATTGCCTTCAGGAGTAGCATTAGATTAGAAACCCATCATACACCTCACTTTGGACTAAACCATACATGATAAAGATAATACTAGTCCAGGTGGGAAGACAGCAAACTGCAACCTAAGGCTGACTGTCTAGATGCCACAACTAGTTAGTTTGTGAAGTTCAACCGGATCGCACGTGTAATGCTCATATTTGTATGGTTGAGTGTAGGGGTACTTCGCCACTCATCATTGGCGCGTTGCTGGGGACAATGCTAGTTATCTAGATTAGTTATATCATATAAGGTCATTGTAAAGGAATTAAAGATATATCTTTTAAGAATAATTAATTATTAAAAGTCACAGGCAATTTCACACACAACTTCACAACCATGCCTCTCCTACAAGATCATAATAATTCCACACTTAGTGAGAAAGTTCATTGGAGAACCAATGAATTATATGACAATGAAGATTGGAGTATGCAACTCGACGTGGGGGTTTCTTATAAACATAAATGAAAGAAACATCATCCCAACACATGAAAGCCTAACTTACCTTATGACGATGAACCCCCACTGGCCACTACAAGCTTAACGCAAATACAAGATGTTGTTCAAATCTCTTGTAGCCATCGTAAAGAGAGTCGTCTACCTAGGCTCAATTTAAACAACTTTTCCAATTTTTCAAGAGGCTATGACTTAGATCCACATCAACATTTACAAGCCTTCTACAATGCTTGCACATGGAATAATATTGATAATAGGTGACAACAACTTAATCTCTTTCCCATGACACTCGTTGGCCAAGAAAAAGTATGGTATAGATCGTTAAAACCAAATTCAATATGACATTGGTCAACAATGGTAAAAGTCTTTAACAAAAAATATCAAAACTACGCAAGAGTATTAGCCTTGAGGAAACAAATCCAAGGGTGGGAACAAGCACAACATGAACCCTTGGACATGGCCTTAAAAAGATATTATGCACTGTTAAACAATT
>MNCI01004262.1:820072-831457 GCA_015680685.1 Gnetum montanum | reverse complement strand
AAAGTTGAGGCAAAGATCAATAAGATGTTGGAATGGACATATAAAAAGTGTGGAGAATTTATTGATATTATTGGAGATAGAGTTTTGACAACCGAAGAAGCAGGACAAAACATTAGACAATCGGAAAGAAGGGATAAAGAAAATAAGAGCTCAACTGCCAATCATACATATGAATGCAACATATGCCTGTACGATCACCCCAAGGGTCAATGCCCAATCTTGTTACATTTACATGAGCATTGGGGAAACACGTTACATCCAGAGTTCGTACATAGGTACTATGTTCAATCACAGTGGCAACAATCCCATGCCTTCAACACAACCACCACCTTGTGTATCCTACACTTCTCCCAATTTTCAACATTCTCATCCTTTCCCTCCTTCTACATTGCCACCAACGGTTCCTAAGGTGTCTGCACCATAGCAACAACCTCATAACATCACTTGTGCTAATATTACTAACAACAATGAGAGGCCTCCTCAACATCAAAAGCGTCCCTTCTTTAAACATGACCGTAAGAAGGGACAACACACTTCCAAGGCCACTGCATCATCCAACTTAGCAAAAGTCCCACACTGTGGTACACCCTTATCTTCGAATCCAATGCCTCATGTTACTTCATTAGGGCCACCAACTCATGCTCCAACAACAATACGGCCCAATGAACACAGGAATGGAGAGTGACAACCCAATCCTTGCATACCATCTAATGGTCCCAAATATCATAGTGGGTCAACTCGTTATCTAGGAACTACATTGTATAAATTTTCCCACTATGCTTATTATAATCAAGTGTGTGAACCCTAATGGGGTACATATGACCAAGGCTGAATATTTCCAACATGCAAGGATCCTCATCTTCCATTTATTAATCCTTGTCATCCTCAACCATTTAGTTATGGAGGATATCCCACATTTTAATAACAAGTAGGATTAATAAATATTTTTCATTTTCTTTAATTTTTTAAATTTTTTTCCAGTTTTTCATTTTTTCATTTTTTGACTTCTTGTTTTATCTTTTTGTCTTTTTAGTATTTTTGTCTTTTTACGCTTTTGTAAGTAATCTCATCTACGAATAAAACACACATGTGGATCTTTGGTTGAGGTGTGTTCTATGTTATCAGGTCTCAAGTAATCAATTATTTGGAAAGTAAGCCCATTACACCCACTCATCCATTCTACAAATAAGAGGTTTTGTTCAAGGGTACAGTGATATTCTTGAAATTCTTAAAACTTAAAATTAATTTTGTGTTCATTATACCTGGAATGAAGAAGGATGGACCAAGAGGGAATGATTAGGGTGTGACATCAAGGGTACTTGCAGATTCTCTTTGGTGACGTCTGTGGAAGTTATCATGTAACGTGGTTGTACTAAGATCCTTGTAGATCTAACAAAAAATGGGAGTAAGAGTAATCAAAAGGACACTCAAAAATTCAATGTTGTTCTAGAGGGTCCCACTAGAAAGACATGCACCCATGCCTAAAGGTTGGTGATTTCTCTATATTTAGTATTCAAAAAAAAAGAGAAGAAGAAAAAAAAAGGAAGTGCCACAAACCAAAAATCACTCCTCCCTTGAATAAAAAGTCAAGTGATCATACGCCTTGTTGTTATGGTACTCTCATAGTTGTTCATCATGGGATGAAACAATGCGATGTCACTAATTAGAGGAATAGACTTGGTCTTGATCTTGGAATGATGGGTTAATGATACCTTAATCATGTTTTTCATTCAAGAGTCACTGTGCCTTGGGTCAGTTACCTCATGTCCCAATCTCTACAATCACTTCTATACACCATCTCATCTCATTGTTCATGTAATTGTAGCTCGTGTCTTGTGTAACATAGAATTCATACCTCATTTCGGTGATAATTACATGTGTGTGTTTTGTGGAGTTAGTGCAGATTACATTTAACCCTTCTAGTACCCATGGACACTTAAAGTGTGGTTACACAAGGGCATTATAGGTAAGAACCTGCTTTGGGGAGGATCCACTTGTGTAATCTTTTGTAATCTTCACTTATGACATAGCTCACACACACCATTTCTTACCCTCAGCATAATTTTTCATAATGTTCTTTCCCTACAATTATCCCTCTAAATTCCAACGTTCCTATGTACCATTACATAGCCTTTTTCTCTACCATCCAAGGTCCTTATTGATAAAACCCATATATCATACTTATTCGTTCCTTCAAAACCATCTAATTACCTTAGAACCCCCTCAACATATGTCACATATCCTAATTTCAACGTTTAATTCCAGGAAAAACCTTTAAAATTTGGTATTTTCCCTCAGGCCTAAACATCAATAGGTCATGATATCACGTACACAATATCACGGCCAACGCGATATCGCGTCCCTCCAATCCTATAAATAGGCAAACACCCCCCCCGTGCGCAACACTTAGCATCATTTCTTGCCATTCACATGGGGGAGTTTTCGAATTTTTTCTCTACAACTTACAATTGTGTGACCCTTGCTTTCATATTCATATCTCGCTCACTGGTACTCTGATTTTAATTCTATCTGAACTTGCTTGAACCCAGAGTGTTCAATTTAGTCATGGGGGAGGGACACCTACCGAATAGTACCTAACTTTTTTGGAATTTATCATTGCCCAAAGGACATTATTAAGGGTAATTAGTTGTAAATTAAGAATAAAATGTGCCAAAAAATCATTTAATCCCTTAGGTACACCAGGAAATTAAAATTGAAAACCACCTAAGTAAAACGGACTCATTATTACAATCTTTCAGGCAATATCACACGAAGATAAATAAATTAATTAATTAAGGCAAGCAGTAAGGTATAACTTAATTTCCAAAACAACCTTACTAACACTTGGCCTGTGTGATTGCAAATGGCCTTCAAATATGGACAAAAGGAAGGTCCTGCTTAAGGTGGAAGCAAACGACCTAGGAGAGGCAGAAGACAAGTCCCTGCCAGACAACATGTAGAACAGGGGGAGCAATCATTCAATATTCATCAAGAAGACCCTTCTTCTGTACAGTCTGAGCAGGCAGAAGGAGGAGCTACTACAGCACCTGAACAAGGACAACATCTCATGTTGCCCCAATATTGTGTTCTTGCCATCCATGAAAAGTCCACATTCGTTGTGATAATTGTGGAATTAAACTTTGAATCTTTTGTAGAGTTTGCTCTTGAGGCTATTAGGGATCATCTCAAAGGGTCTTCCTTATGGCCTACCCTCTCTAAAAATGGTGCCTGGTACCTAGGGGAGATGTACCAATTCTGGCACAATAGGGAGCAAGGTACCACTGTCAACATTTGTGGTGTGACAGTCAATTTCTCTGTGTAGGCCATTTCGGAAGTGTTAAACCTTTCGAATATAGGGCCAAAATTTTCTTAGTTATCCACCCGTTCTGACCCCAATGTGCAATGGCATTGGTTGGAAAGGGCTTATGGAAGAGATAAAGCATTTGGTGAGTTGACGATGGAAGAGAGGATCTACTTTAAAATTGGAACATATCGCCTCTTCCCAACAAAGGGCTTAAAAAGGATATCAACGTATGGGGTGAGAGGATGTGCAGTGTTGATGGGAAAGGTTAATGCTAACCTGCCCCATCTATATTTAACAGAGATCCTAAGGAGGTTCGAGGAACAGAAGATAGGGAAGATGGTGTTTCCTTTTCCTTGTCTTATCAGAAAGCTTTGTCGACATGCTAGTATCTGGGGGTACACCAATGATGTCCTCCAAAAAGCCCAAAATGCTTCCTATGATGAACTGTTAAAGCCACCAGTTGTAAGGAAAATTACTAGTGAGACACTAGGACCAAAAGAAGAAGAAGAACAAACAACTACACCAACTGCAACTCAACTTGCAGGACCCAGCCAACCTCCAAGCACAGGACCTAGCCAACAACAGGAAGCAGGGCCCAGCACAAGCCAGGATCAGCTACTGCTACAAGACTACAGACCATTGATGAGCCATCTCAGGGCCATCACTGAGATGGTCAGTTGGGGAAGTTGTGATGACACAAATCTCTTCCAAGTCATTGATGATGTCATTCAGCCCACTATTTCTTTGGATCGCACAAGGGGTGAAGTATCTATTCACATAGGAGGAGGGGAAATTAGATGGTCACAATAGATCTCAGGAAACATGGCATCTTTCCAAGTGCAATTAGAAACTGGTGAAGGGGCCACTGTGGTGGTCATACAATACCAGGGTGCCGCGGGAGCTATAGAAGTGGTCACGAACCATATCAAAGAATCATTCAATGTACTTGTTGTCCCACTGACAGATTTCATAGGAGCACGGAATGCTCAAACTTTAGCCAAAACCTTAATGACTTCTGTGGAACATGAGGATGCACTCGATCGATTGCTACAAATAGGAAAAATAATGACATCCCTGTTTGACATCCCTCAAGATGTTATGGTAATTCAATCAAACCTCATTTCCATGAAGGGAAAGCTAGTCTTAACAGAAGTGAGGGCCGAGCATGCTAAAGCTAAAGTGTAGAAATTACAAGAGTGGCTCATGGTCCTACAAGCAGCACAACGGGATCCTCTGCAATTCATTCCCATAGACTAGCTAGATAATTTTAGAACTATGAAACTAACCAAGCTAATCATAGATAATAAAAAGGTGGCTAATGAAAAGAGGAGGCTATTTGGGATGCCTCTATAGCATAGGCACAAACTCATGTGCATCTTAAAGCACTCAACGCCTTACAAGAAGAAAATAAATAGCTTGTTGCTGAAAACCTTTGATTGACCACCATGGAAAAGAAAAAGAATGTTCTCGAGGAACACTTTCATCAATTGCAAGAATAATTCATCCAGGTCAACCAAGACATAAGTCATTTAGCCAAGGAGAACCGAACCCTCTCAATGAAGGAGGTACATGCATTTCACCAAAAGATAGCTATTGAAATAAGCACATGGCAAAATGAGACTAAACAACATGAAAAGTTGAAGGAGCACTTCCGAGATCATGTGGGAATGTACAAAAAAATCCTTGAGAAGGAGATCCATATGGCCAAGGCCCACATCAACACTATCAGTGCTCAACACATTGACTGGTGGGCCATATTGGACACATATGCCTTTGCCCACCAAGCAAAAGTTAAGAACTGAGACCTGCAAATTCAGGATCTAACAGAATACATGGATTTGGCAAACCTGCGGTATGCCAACCTTGCCATGTTAACAGTAGGGTGCCCGAGGATAGAGCTCGAATAGCAGGTAGCAACCACCTATGTTAAATACGAAGCAGAATTTGCAAAACGCAAGAAATTGTTGAAAAAACTAGAGATTGCAAATTCTAAACTTGAGGTGGTAAAAGCAAGCTACCAAGGCAAGAAAGGTGTCGCAGTAGATTTGGCTCAACGGCTAGCAAATTTCCAAGAATACAAAGATAAAGCCAGAGCCTATGAAGAGGAACGATGGGTGCTTGCAGCTTGGTATGTCAAGGCTAATCAAATGTTTCTGCAACTACCCTGTCCGTGGGAGGTGCTGACTCCATCAAACATCGGAACATTAGCATGGATAGCACAAGACCCTTGGACCGAAGAGGAGAAGCGCCAAGCCATACTTCAACGCCATCAAGTCTCAAAGCCCGGAGCACAAGACAAAGGGAAAGCACCAATGGAGGAGCCACTACCACCAGGAACTACATGAGTTCCACAAATTTTTGTAGCTGTAGCACATTCTGTGTGTTGTGTCTTTGTTTTTTTTTTCATTCCACACTACGGCATAATCCCATTTTCACAATCCAATAATCCCATACCTATCCACTTTGTAATCACTGTAACTTGAGCACGAGTTTTCATTAAGTCATGGGGGTATGATGAGTCATCATTTGGGCGACCGTAATATCACGTATGCGATATCGCATCTGCGATATCGTAGCCCAACCCACGATATTGCATACACAATATCGCAGCCTATCTCCTCATCTATAAATAAGAGGTAGATAGATGAGTTAGATATAATTAGATCATTAGTCAATTTAGAGTTAGTTTTGATTTTAGTTTTCATTTTCTCTCTCTCAACCCTTTTCCTCTCCGTGTATGCCCATAGTGTGGTGATTGTAATTGTACGGCATCCTTTATTCAAGTGTGACATACTTGGACACGCACATGACTAGAAATAAAGATCAAGATTACTTCATCATTGCAACATTCACTTAGCTTAATCATTTAGTTAATTATTATTTACTACTTTCCTAGTTAATCTCTTCTCACCCTTAAACTCATGTTAAAACGCAAAATGAGTACGACTTGATTACGAGCATTTAAGTGTGACTACTTGGTAACCCAGTAGCGTACCTAGGATCTATGCTTGGTAATCCCAGTGGTAGTCATGCATGAAGTCCAAGGTGTGNAGCAAATTGCGACCTAAGGCTAACTGTCTAGATGCCACAACTAGTCCATCTGTGGAGTTCAACCGAATCGCATGTGTAACTCTCGTATTCATATGGTTGAGTGTAAGGGTACCTCGCCACTCATCACATGTTTTCCTATTATTCTAAATATTAATGAAAAATTATTTATTGATCTTTTTGGGGAATCTTCTAGTGGCATTAAAGTGACCATCCAAGCAAGGAAGATGCTAGCTATAGAAAGAATATGAAGACTTGGCTCAAATCATCTTCTAGTGCAATGTTATCTTTTGGTAAGTATGACATTAAGGAGGTGAATGAGTTGTACCATATTTTCTACTCTAGATTCTTTTCCATGCTATTGTCACAAAAAAAAATCATAGGACTTTAACAAGCTTAGGCTATGAAAAAAATTTAACTAATGGTACTAAGTTTAATTAAGCTACTTTTCTTGTTACTAGTTTGATAGGTGAAGTACAAAAACTCCATAAAAATCTTGATTCTGTGTATCATCTACATTTCACATTTTTTAGTGTGTATCTTAGAAGGTTTGTGAAGTTTCTAGTAATCAAGAAAGATGGAAAGTGGGTAGCATGTGATGTTTCCCAATTTTCCAAGCCTTCAACTAAGTATATTGTTGATTTAATGAATTTCTTAAGGTCTACTCAATGAGGATGTAGGTGAATCACTGTCTATTACCACTAAGAATGTTAGTCATTTATGTGGTTATTCCCTTAATAGCATAGGGGATTAAACCCATGCTATGTGTAGCAAGGTGGAAAGAGCAAAAAGGTCATGTGTGGAAGCAGATGGTGCTACTAGAGAAAATTTGAAAAGGCCAAGGATTGAAGAAGGTGTCCTAGTTCCTAGCCAAGAGGCAGTTAGAAAACTGGGAATTAGGCTCACAACGATAAATCAAATTAATGTGTGTGTGTGTGTGTTATTTTTATTTAATTTTTAAAAATTTATTTTTTATATTATATTGATAAAAATATTTGCTAATTTGATTTTAGTTGTTTATTTATTTGGCTTTGGCTTTGGTTTTGTTATAGTAAAAAAGAAGGAGTTAGGAGTTAGCTACTAAGGCTACTGCAAAGGAGGAGCAACCATGCAAAGAAGAAGAGGAAAGGATGGTCAAGGAAGCACAATATGTCTTAAATTCTATCCTAGATGATTTACCTTCAAAAGATAACCCTCTAATGGATGTATTAGATGATCTTCCTATTGAGTTTTGGTTATTCTAAAATTTTTGTTTTTTTGTGTATTATGTTTTCTTTATGTCATGAACAAGGATAATGTTAATTTGTTGTGGCTACTACAAGGCATGAACCTCCTCCAAAAACTTCCACATTCTACTCTAAACCTTGAAAGGAGGCACCAAATAAGATGGAGTTCATGAGAGGAATGATGGATGGCATGGTTAATAGTTTATAGTAACTAGCTATTGACATTCGTGAGAAATCAAAGTTCTCAATTGTGCTGACATGGAAATTAATCTCTAATAATGAGCTTAAAATATTTTTTTCTTGTTAAGTTTTTCTTTGAACTCAAATACTTTCTATGCTAAGGCTTCCATCTAGTTAAAATACCCATATTTTCATGTATTAATCTTTATCAAGTTATTGGAATGGTATGCTAACTTGTCATCATGAGCTATAAGTAGAACCATTTTGTACAACAAATTTTTAATTCTACAAGCCTTGATAATAAAGTAGTCTTCATTTAATTTTCAATTCTTTTTGTTTTATTCATGTGCAACTACCATGCTAATGTGGCTCATAGAACTAAATTGGAGCTTTGCTCTAGAACCATTTTTTAGTTCTACTTGCTTTGAGCTAACGTGACTTGTAGAAACAAAATAAAGTCTTGCTCTAGAGTCATTTTTTGATTCTACTAGTCTTATTTTGATGTGAAAACCTCTTTGAGCTTATTTGAAAAATTGATTCTGAGCTCTTTAAAATCTCTCTTCTATGAACTTTTAAAATCCTTATAGGCTTGGATTCTACAGAGTTTGACCATTCTTTGTAGAACCAAATTTTGGTTCTACAAGCCTCATGTTTACATGGCATTTTAACCAATATTATAAGATCAATTTAGCTTAAAATATTATATCTTATTTATCTTAAAGTTTGCTCAATCCCATTTTATTTACCTAGATTAAAAATATAATTCAGCATGTGTATAAACTTGGCATATCTATTAATTTTAAGCTACATTGTTACAGGTCCCCAACTTGTAGATTAGAATTTAAGGTTGTTAGTAGAACCAATTTTTTATTTTACAAGCTTCCTTTGTTCTATGATTTGACATGGTTCATAGAACCATATTTACACTACCTTTTAGAACCAATTTTGGTTCTATGAACCATTCACTTTTCTAAGATCCACATGGCAAATGGTGAACTTTGCTTGCAAAACCAAATTAGCACCTTCCTTGTAGAAAAAGATTTTGGTTCTATGAGATTTTAGTAATGTAACTCATGGTGACATGGATGAGTGCTTTCAATCTTGTAGAACAAAATTTCAATTTTCTTTTTAGAGCTAATATGTACAAATGCCAACTCATGTCTTGCTAACATGGTAAAACCAAATTAGCAATCATTTATAGAACCAATTTTTTATTCTACAAGATTCCTCACAAATGTGTATAAAGATAATTTTTTGCTTGAGCTTTTTAATAGAAATTCACAAGAACCATTTTTCAATTCTACGAATGCTTTGTTATATAAGCTAACATGTAGATTTTCTTGTAGAATAAAAAACAAGCTTATTCACAAACCAAAAATTTCTTTCTACAAGATTTTTCCTACTGATATATAGGATAATCTACATCCTTGTAGAGCTGATTTTAGCTAACTCATTATAAACTCAATCTTGGTTATATGAGCTTTTTTTAATTAGCTCAATCTTGATGTCATAATTAGCCCCTTTATAGAACCAATCTTGTTAGAACTGGATTTTGGTTCTACAAACTAATTCTAATTAAGTTAAATGATTAGTATCCTTAAGTCAATCCTATGCTTGGATGCATTAAATATCTTTGAGCTTTTCTTCCTATATGAATTTATTAAACCTATTATTTCATGAGAAGCTCTTTTTATCATGACTTGACCTCAAGACTTATGTTGAACTCAAATGAGTTACTTTGAAAACTACTATGAATCATCAAGCAATTTTTTAAATGGTTATCATTACGAGCTTTGATTTTTACTCATAAATTTCAGCATCATGCATCTGTATCCCTTGAGCTGTAAATTAATTGGCTTATCTATTTATTTGAAGCTGCACTCTAATTTGGATTTTCTAAAACTTTATCTTTAGCTCTTTAAAAGAATCCCATTAATCAATACATGAGAAAGATTCAAGTTGTAATTAGTAGAAAATTGTTCTCTTCAACTAAACCCTAGTAGTTAGGTGCTTTCTTAAAAATTAATAGTAAACCTATGAAAATTGCTCAAATAATTTTCTTTAAAATATTTTATTTGAATTAATCATTAATCCATGCAATGGTAGAATTTTAATAACATATATTTTACCAAACTTTAGAGATGTTAAGATATCTTCTAAAACATGCATCCATTTCAAACTCTTACTCAAATGAGGTCATTTATGTAGTCACTTATCTATTCAAAAATCTTATCATCTCTCCTAATGTTGGCCAAACATCATATGAGGTTTTGTATGCTAAGGTACCTAATATTTCACACTTAAAACTGTTAAACTATATTTGTTATTTTAAATTATCTAATGCTTTTTTTTTTAGTCTTGATTATAAAGAAAATGTGTATTCCATGAAAATGATACCAAAACTAGTAGATATAGATGATTTAATCTCCTTGAGAAAAAATAATATAATTCTATAAATGTTATTTTAATTTTGATAAAAATAAATTGGGATTTGACTCATTTTTTAACAATAGCAATAAAAGAGAACCAAAGAATTTCTAGCCATGACCATAAGTGGAAAAAGATCATCCACCATCTCAAATGTTAAATAAAAGGAAAGGGAATTAAAACTTAGAATAATTTGATTATAGGCACATGTCAAGATATATAGTTAACATGATACATTATAAGAATTATAAAGGAATAAGAAACTTTAATAGAAGACAAACAAGATCTCAAGCTACTATCCATGTAGCTTATGTAGCACCCACATATGAATGTACCAATGTCAAGGAAGCACTAAAGACCAAAATATTTTGAGAGGCCATGGAGAAAAAATATAATTCCATTTTCAAGAACCAAACTTGGACCTTGATAAAGAAGCAACAGGTAAGAAGGTAATAGATATTAAGTGGATTTTGAAAACAAAATCTAATGAGTTGAATGATGTTTCTTGATACAAAGTAAGATTGGTCAATGAAGGCTCTAGGCAAAGAACATAATTCATTTATAATAAGAAATTAAAAATTTTCATTTGATTAAAAAATAAAATATTAAAAACTATTAAAAAATATTTTGATTCTATCATTTTTATTTTTTTTTGTAATCGAAAAGTATTTCTCATTCTTAAAATTCCAATGAGAGATTGTTAATGCTACAAAAGGCACAATTGATCTATTTTTTCATGAGTCCTCTATGAAAGTTGAAGCATAGCTACCACTAGATAACCATAAACTTTTGGTGGGATCGCCCATTGCTAATCAACCAATGGAATCATAATGTCCTTGGTGTTAAGTCCAAGTTAGGTTGGTAATTCATGACTGATGAGTGGCGAGGTACCCCTACACTCAACCATACGAATACGAGCATGTACGCACGATCTGGTCGAACTCCGCAGACTAAATGCCTTAACGCCACAAGGAACACTCAGGGTTAATCGTTCGTTGTCTTCCCAGGCTTGCTTGTATGTGTCATGGTGTATGGTTAAGCAAGTCTGAGGTATATGATTTTTTTGGTATTTTTCAGTTTATCTCCTAAGCTATGAGGGAAAGGGTTGAGAAACTAACTAACTCTAACTAATGTCCTAAGTCTAAATTAACTAGCGTCAGCATCCATTCCCACTTACCGGACACACCCTGAACTATGCAA
>MNCI01004262.1:782835-810673 GCA_015680685.1 Gnetum montanum | reverse complement strand
TAGCATAGAAGATAAGCCAAAAATACCAAAAAAATCACATACCTCAGACTTGCTTAACCATACACCGTGACACTTACAAGCAAGCCTGGGAAGACAACGAACGATTAACCCCAAGTGTTTCTTGTGGCGTTAAGGCATTTAGTCTATGGAGTTCGACCAGATCGCGCGTGTATGCTCGTATTCGTATGGTTGAGTGTAGGGGTACCTCGCCACTCATCACCTAGTATTGCAATATCATCAACATACAATAACATTATTACTGTCTGATGAGCAACGAGGTACTCCTACGCCCAACCATATGAATCACAAGTGTTCACATGCAATCTGGTTGAATTCCACAAACTTTAATTACCAAGTATGCTAAAGCTAAATGGTGACTTCGTGTTGTCCATTCATTGTCTTCCCAGTCTCACTTGTGAAATGAAAGTGTATGGTTAAGTGTGACTAAGGCATAATATTTTTATCATTTTATGTTTTATCAATTTAATTGCCTAAAAAAATAATGAAAGTGATAGTAATTAAATGTTAAGTGAACTATTGTCTAATCTAGCCTAATAGAAGTAACCATCCCCATTTCCCAGACATAGCTTGACCTTTGTATAAACATTGTTGGGTTGTCAGACACTAACCATTTCTAAGCTACCAAGTGTCACATGTATGTTCGAAGGGTTCATGCTTGTGTATTTTAATTAGTTTCTTAATTAATCAAAATTAATTGCTGAATGAATAACATTAATGTAAACTACATGAAATCATGATATATAAATACATAAAGAAAGAAAGTCTCAAGTGCTACAAGGATGAATCAAAGAGCTTGTCTTTACTGCCAACATAATGGTATGTTCATGTACATCAATTCTTGAATAAAGATTTGATTACACTTAGACCTTCTACTGTAGGCACTTCAAAAATATTCTAACTCTTGAATGAACAAACTGCAAGAATTTTACTACTTGACTTCAAAAACTACTTCTGAATCGTGTGCCCAAGGGCTATATTTATAGGCCCAGGAGTACCCCATGATATCGCATGCCCGATATTGCATCTGGGGCCATGATATCATGTACCCAATATCATGTACCCAATATCGCGACCACTCCGATATTAGAGCTTAAGTAAAACATGATTCATCATACCCCCACAACTAAATGAAAACTCGTCCTTGAGTACAAAAGAAGAGGAAAAAATCCCTTAAAAAATATATTAAGAGGTATGGAATGTTTGACTAACATGCATAGTAACACAAAGGAAATAGACAAATACAAAAGTGCCTGAGCATACATGATTACAACTGTGTACAAGGTTTGGCTGTTCATGACAATAAGAAAGAACACCCTCAGATCCAATGGACATCCAACCCCTCTTGACAATAGAAGAATGAGGGAGAGGTAGAAGAGATCCAATAGTTATGAACAATCTCCCATAAGTGATATTGTTGCATCATCCTTGGTAAAGACAATCCCACTTCCAGTCCATGCTCCCCACTACAATCACAACAAAATCGAGGATTAGTATATAAAGTGTAACACATAGCAATTGAATACCTTGTCTCATTGGTGATTTTATCTAGCAAAGTTGTGATTGTGGTAGATTGGTTGCTTGTTAATGTTAGTGGGAAGACTGACCAATGAGTTAAGTAAGAGAAGCAGTCCATAAAATTTAGAAAAAGCTTAACACAAGGAATACTAAAAAGAGGGTATGGAAATTCACAACAATAACAAGAAAGTATTCACTAAAAATAGTTGTGAAGATGTGCAAAATTGGATGGCATTGATGGGGTAAATAAAAAGAATTCAGTTGTAAAAATGTCTAAGGTAAAAGAACTTAACTTAACCTAACCAAAAGATAAGCAAGTGGGTCCTCCTCAAAATAGGCATAGGCCTTTTATGCCCTTGCATAACTTCAAACCAAGGAGTCCATGGGCTCCATGGATGATTAATGGTTATGGAAGTTTAAGTACAAAAACCCAAAGGTAACTGACTAAGAAACCAACACATCAAACCAGAACATTGAATCAAAACATGAAACTAGTAGTGAGGTGAGGCATGAAAAGCATAGATGGATGAAAGAGAGAATGGAATGGAGATCCTAATTATGGCCACATGAAGTCCCTTGTGGAGCTTGTGATTAAATGACTTAGTAAGATCCATCCTTAGTCTAGACTGAAACCAACCACTTTCAGTGACTTCGCACTAACATTCTAAGACTAGTCCATCTCCTAAGACACAAAAATGCTCTCACAAAACAACCATAATTCCAAATCAAAGAAGCAGTAGGAAGTGAGAAAGGGCCTTAGTTAGAGGAGACAAGAAAAGTCCCATAACCAGTGCTTGTAGCCCTTTTATTTGGTCTTAAGGGGTGTGCTTTGAATTCCCATATTTATTTCTTTTCTTTTCTTTTTCTTTAAATGGGAACCATACCATGCAAAGACCCATGCATTTTTGTATTTATTTTATCCAAGGGGTGTGCTTTGAATCCTCATATTTCTCTCTCTCTATCTCTCTCTCTCTCTCTCTCTCTCTTTCTCTCTCTCTCTCTCTTGATGAGTACTACACTATACAAGGACTTATTTGACTTCCTATTGTGGAATGACACAGAATGGTGAGAAGTTTATGAGAACATCCTTGCACACAAGAAAATGGAAAAGCACGAAGAATACCACATCCCTTTGAAGCTCACCCCATTAGAACCTTTGATTCCTTCCCAATTTCAAAAACTACACAAGTCACAAATTTATTAAGGTTGCATTAATGAAAAAGGAACTACAAATTTCCAAAACAAGGAGAATCATAGAGTGTGTGGATGGGTGGATGATGTGGACTTACTACCTATTACATAAAAGGAAACCATGTCCAAGTTTTCATTAACAACATTCAAAGTCAGAAACCAGACATCAACAATCAAATCACAAATGATACAAACCACCATTAAGTAGCACATTACCATTGTACTTGGCACCTTATTAGCAAAAAGAGTAGAGAATTACACCAAACATAAGAAAATATAAAATAAAGTAAAAGAGTATTCAATAAATATTAAATATACTAACTATGGTGTAAAACAATAACTTAGAAAAGATCAATAACCTGAAAAACAAAAAGATGTAAAACAATGAATATGAAAACAAAAAGTTGTAAAACCAAAAATGTGTAAAAAAAAAAAGCCAAAAGACTAAGGAGCCATGTAAAGTGTTAATAAGGATGGCCATCTCTTCCATAAATAAATTAGGAGGAGATCTGAAAGATTGAGTGTGGTTGTCCATTTGGCAAGGTGTCTATTGAGTTGGTTGGCTTGGACTCATGGAAAGGTTTTAGTTGTTCGATGTTGACTAATTGCTTCTTATTTGGGATATCAAGTTTATATATAATCATGGCCCCAAATGGAAAATTCTCTTTGATAATGTAAGGTCCTTCCCACAATGTTTGAAATTTGGTTCATTGAGGTATGTGTGCAGAATTCCGGAAGAGAACCTTGTCTCCTGGTTGAGACTTGACTTTCCTTATTTTGAGGCTATGGTGTTTCTTGTTGAATGCCTTATGCATTTCATTAGATGATAGGGCCAATAATCAATTTTTATCTAGCAAGTTAAGGTTCATTAATCTTTCCTTTTGTGCTAGACTTAGATCCATGTTAAGGTCACAAGCTATAGAGAGTGTACAGACCTCAGACTGAATGGGCAATGTTGGTAGTTTTCTACACACAAGCTCATATGGGGAATAACCTATGGGAAGCTTTCATGTGGAGTGATAGGCCCAAAGGGAATCATTTAATTTTGTGCTTTAGTCCCTTTAGTACTTGCTAATAGTGCATGTTAGGATTTTCATAATCTTTCAATTAGTGACTTTAGCTTGACCATTGGCTTAAGGGTGATGAGGTGTTGTGAGTTTGTGCTGAACCCCCAAGCGCTACATAAGTTTTTAGAAAGTGGCACCTATTAAATGAGTTCCATTGTCAGAAATTAATGCACAAGGCACACCAAACCTATTTATGATGTTCTGTTGTACAAACCAATTAGCAATAGTAGATGTGCAGTCGATGACGACTACTGCTTCTACCCACTTAGTGCAATAGTTAACCACGACTAGTATATATGCCTTTCCATTTGACATAGGTGCAATGGGACCTATAAGGCCAATAACCAAAATATTGAATGGCTTAAGAGGTTGAATCCATTGCTATGGCCCCTCCATTCGAGCTACCATTCCACCATCTCTCTGGCAATGATCACAAGCATGGACAAACTGGTATGCACCTTTGAAGATTGTTGGCCAATAATATCCTGCCATGAGGATTTTTATGGCTATGCATCTCCTAGCATAATGGCCCCCACAAGGGCCTTCATGAGCATCCTGGAGAATGTGCAATTGATTTGTGTTAGGGACACACCAGTGTACTAGGCCATTTGAACATAATTTGTAAAGGTTTCCATTGATTTCCATGAAATGCTTAACTTGGTGAAAAAGCTATTGTTTCTTCTGGGTGTGCAACCCTTGCAACAATTCTTGCTTGAGTAGATAAGTAAGAATGGTGTCATACCATCTTGGTTCATTGGGCATTTGTGCATTAATAGCCCCTGCAAGGAGATATTCATTAAGAAATTGATCAAATAAAAGGCTCTCTTTCTCCTTGTCATCCCATCTTAGCCATGATAATTGGTTGATGACCACATTTTCCACATCCTTTTGATCTACCATTATCAAATCAAACTCTTGAAAAATCATGAGTCACCATATGACACAGGGGCTCACCATTGGTTTATTCATTAAAAATCAAATGGCACTATGATTTGTGTGCACGAACACTTTATAATCAAGCACATATTTCCTAAATTTTTCTAAAGCAAACACCACCATCATCAACTCTTTTTCCATATTGGTGTAGTTCAACTATGCACTTGTGATACTTCAGCTTGTGCAATGAATGTAATATGGATGTTTTTGATCATCCAGCTACATAAGCACTACCCCCAAAGCATAATTTGATGCATCAGTTATCATATGAAATAGCCTAGACCAATCAAGTGCTTGTAGAATTAGGGTCTCAACAAGCTTCTGCTTTAGTTGTTGAAATGCTATTTCACATGCAGGGGTCCAAAAAAATGATGCATCTTTCTTTGTTAATTCAACTAATGGCATGGCAATTTTGGAAAAATTCTTAATGAAGCACTAGTAGTAGCCAGTATGACCAAGGAATGACTGCACTTCTTTAACTATTTCTAGTTGATAGGTTAGTCCTTGGATGACCCTTATCTTTTCAAGATCCAGCTCGATTCCTACTTTTGAGATATGATGCCCAAAGACTATGCCTTCTAGGACCATAAGATGGCTCTTTTACTAATTGAGCTGGAGGTTTGTTTTGACACATCTCCTTAACACCTACTCAAGATAGTCCATGGCTTGCTCAAACGTAGCTCCATAAGTAGAAAATTCATCCATGAAGACTTCTACCCCACTACCAATTTGTTGTTGGAAAGTGCTAAGTACTAATCATTGAAATCTAGCTGGGGCATTACATAGACTTGTGAAATGGCATTTGATGATAGGCAAAAGTCCCCCAAGGACTTGTAAAAGTCATTTTCCCCTAGTCCTCTAGTGTGATCTAGATTTGGTTATAGCCACTATAACCATTTAAAAAGTTGTAATAACTGTGCCCACAAATGTTGTCCAACACTTGGTCAATAAAAGACAATAGAAAATGATCTTTTAAAGTTGCCATATTGAGTAGCTAGAAGTTGATGCACACACTCCATTTGCCTCCTCTCTTGGGCACAATCATGAGTGGGCTAACCCACTCACTATCTGCAATAGGATAGATGAATCCTACCTTAAGGAGTTGCTCGATCTCCTCTTTGACAACCTGCTCTAATTTGGGATTCAAACACCATTGCGGTTATTGTTTTGACTTAACAGCAGGGTCAGTGTATATTCAGTGCTGACATATTCTTGGATCTATTCCTGTGAGCTCAAAATATGACCAAGCAAAGGCTACTGACCATTTTTCCACAACATTCATCAACATCTTCTTTTGTCTTGCAACAAGTTTAGCATTAATAATGACCAACTTTCCATTTTTTAAGAACACCTACTTCATTCCAATTGGTAGTGTTTTTAATTCAAGGGGTTCTTATTTAAAATTATTAAGAATCTCCAACTCTTCCCAATTGATATCATCATTTACTCCATTAGAGAGCTGGTGATGAACTTGCTCGAGTTCATCCATATTTACAACATAATCACACGTTAGTCCCTCAGTAGGTTTCATGCACAATGTACTACTACTAGAATTAGCTATCAACCACTGGATGCCTTCCTATTTTATGGCTACCACATATAGACATCTTTGGATTTCAGCTTCCAGTGCACACTGCTTGCATGCAGGGATAGATGTTTGCTTCACTAACCATAGCTTCTGCACACAATTGGCACCTTAAATTTTTGTATGCAATACATGGAATCTTCTTCTTCTTAATCTTCCCAAATTCATCTTCTTTGGATATCTCTAAGGAAAGATCTTTAATGCTCATTTTGGCATCAACAATTCTTAACCACACCCTTCCCATAATAATTGGGAAGTCCCCCTTGTAGTTCTTAATCTTGATTACTAGGAAGTCGATAGGATATGACCATCCACAAATGGTGGTCACAATGTCTTCTACCAGTCCTAATGAAATAGTGATGGATTGGTCTACCAAACCCAGATTTATGTTACTCTTCTTTAAGGGAGAAAGGTTTCACATAGTGTACATCTCATGCAAGATTAGATTAACACTGGAACCAAAGACAAGAAGAGCTTTACAAGGTTCATTCCTAGCAATTTGAAAATATACTAAGGTACTCTCAGGATCAGCTAACTTCCTGGTTAGGTTACCAACTTGAATCTAATCAGATACAACATGGGTCAACATTATAATATGGATTTGAGAGGGATTTTCGTTTGAAGGGGACTCAGATAAAGATGAGGTAGATGAAGATGAAGGAGCAGGGCTACTAACCACTAATGTGTCTAATGACTTTAGTGGACTACGAGGTCAGAAGAAGGGTCTTTTCTTTGATTGTGGTTCCAACCCACTTGGTTGGTTAACCAATTGTAGATTAAAAATCCTAATAGTGTTTCTTTGTTGTCGATGGGTAAGCAATTCACCTTGCATAGATGGAGCAAGTGGTAGCTATGTAGGAGGTAGAGGAGTCAGTGTAGGAATATGAGGAGCATGAGGATAGTAGGTGGCATCCCTTCTTGCATATGGTGGTTGGTACACTTCAAGAGGGTAGTGGTAAGATTGGTAAGAAACAACATGACCAGAGGAGTCCCATGGAGATGAAGGTTGCTGAACATAATAACCGTAGGGATTTGGTTGCCGGTAGGGGTACTATTGTCTTGGAGGTACCAACATCCACGATTGTGGTTGCTACCACTGCTACTACAATTCATAAGTTTGTGGTGGAGTTCCACTTGGATAATACTACTATGGTTGGTGGAACTGTTGAGAGTTTCCTTGTGGGTAAGGTAATCTTTTAGGTGTTTTCCTTTGTGCAAGTCGTGAATGTAAGGCATATACCCTAGATTCGTACAAGTGTGACATAATTGGACAACATCCCTTGGGATGTTCATTCTGTTAAACATCTAATTTGTTATCTGCAACTGTCTCTATCACAATCATCTTACCCTTACCCTTAAATATGGCACATTCAACTTCCTCACATCTCTAACACTCATGCTCACCACTTTGCTCCTTGGACTTTTTAGTAATTTTTAAGATAACTTGAAACTTATTGTCCATGGAATCCCATAAGTGGTCAACCTTAGCTATCATTTGGGACTGTAATTTCTAGAGTGGCAAGGTTTTCTAATTAGCCACCTCATCTCTAACTAACTCATCCTCATTATCACAAAATCAAACCCCCCTTTTGCAAATAGAAGGATCCCTATTGTATTCCTCTACACTTTCTCACTTTCTCAATTCTCCCTCATTCCTAGCTACCTACTCAATTAACTTTTAGATCCAACAGACGCTTAACTATGTCAATCTCTATTGAGCATAGATGCCAAGGATTTTCCTTGTTTCATACTATAACCCATCAATGATATGGTGGAGTTCATCAACCTGAGAGTATCCATGGCTGAGAAACTTATGCAACAAAGAGTAATATCAACCAATAGTGGCATCCAAGGGCTCATGGTTTCCTTGTTTCTACCCTTGGGTTTGCTTCCTTAGATTGAACACTTGAGAGTATGTTTGATATTTGTCATTAAACAATTCTCACATCGTACTCCACTACTAGATTAATTATGGCTCCAAGGACCAGTACCAATTTTTTGCTTCCTTAATGAGTGTCCTTGAAAATAATTTCAACTTCTACCAATCATTCTCAATATTCTACAAGGCACATGCATCCTGGAAGGCTTGGAGATGATTTTGTAGATCATCGTCATAGCCTCCATCAAACTGAGGGATTTTGTTCATGTCTAGCCTCTTTATTTTGCTATCCTTTACATGCCTTGTTGGAATCCTCATGGCCTCTACAATGTTTAACATGCTCCAAGTGGCAAGTAGAGATTCATCAAGGCCATAGTGATGGTGTCTATGATTTTCTCTACTAACCCTTTTTTCATGGTGGTGGATCTCTCTGGATTTCCTATGCCTTCGATCGTGACTGTCCCAATGGTCTCTTCTGATGTTTTGGTCCTATCAGTCACCTCCATCATGGTCATGCCCTCCATGGCCATAATTTGAGCTAGATAAAGAAGAAGAAGAAGATGAAGGGGAAGAGGAAGGAGGACTTACATCATGTCGATGCCTACCACCTTCTCTTCAATGATCATGACCATGATCATGATCATGACTTCCATTTGCCCCCTTATCATGACTTACTCCTCCAAATCCAGTTTTGTCATTCGATCTGTTCCAACCAGAACTAGGATTATGAATTGCGAATTGCATGTTTTGGTTGAGAGCTCCTTAACCAAAGTCAAAGAGAGGAGTGTAACTAAAGGAAAATCCCCTAGAGAAATTTTCACCTCCTTCCAATGGGCCAAGTAGAGGTGGAAAAGTGTTTGATCCCTTGCCTTCAAAAGCTCATTTTGGTGCTCCAATTAATGATTCCTTAACTTGTGTGCTTTAGTGGGATGATAATCCCTTTGATAAATTGTGTTTTTCAATGCTCCAATATTGAGATGGCTACAATATTGGATACACAATATTAGGTACGTGACATTGTGGCCCAAGATGTGACATCATACATTTGCTATCGCAGGGTTACTCCCAAGTCTATAAATATAGCACCCAGGTGCACAATTGGAAGTATGTTTTTGGCAGTCAAGTAGCAAAACTCTTGCAATTTTTTCATTTGAGAGTTAAAATATTTTCCAAGTGCCCGTAGGAGGAGGTCTAAGTGTAAACAGATCTTTATTCAAACATTGATATACCTAAACAAACTAGTGTGTTGGCAATAAATACGAACTCTATAATCCATTCCTTGCAGCACTTAAGACTTTCTTTTTTATGCATTTATGTTTCATCTAATTTACATAAATATCATTTATGCAGTAATTAATTTTTATGAATCAAGCAACTCATTAAGATACACAAGCACGACCCCTTCGAACATACGTGTGACACTTGGTAGCTCAAAAACAATTAGCATTTGACAACCCAATGGTGTTCACATAAAGTTCAGGATCTATCTAAGAAGTGGGAACGACTACTTGTGTTAAGCTAGATTAGACCATAGTTTACTTATCATTTAATCACCTTTACTTTTATTCTTACTTTAGGTGAGTAATTTCATAAAAATACAAAATAATAAAAAATCTTACACCTTAGTCACAGTTAACCATACAATTGCATTCCACAAGTGGGATTGGGAAGACAACGAATGAACAACATACACGCATTGTTCAGCTCTAGGGTACTTAGTAATTATAGTCTATGGAATTCGACCAAATTGCACGTGAACGCTTGTGATTCGTATGGTTCGGCATAGGGGTACCTCGTCATTCATCATTGGCATTGTTGCCGAGGACTATAGTTCTTTGTGTGCTATCTAAACCCAGTGAAACGTAGTAACCTCATTGTTCGAACCTTAAGAGTTAAATCCTATGAAAACAAAAATTATTATTATCATTAAATTAAACCTCAATTGCACACTATTTACAAGTTTATTAACACAAAATGTCTTCTTCAAATAAGAGTCCATCTCCGCCTAGGGCAGTTCAAGTGCCTCAACAATACCAAGTGGTATATGCTCATCCTGATGAGCATGTACTAGACTTTACCTTCATCTTACATCAAGATGAACTGATGTGGTGGCGCAATATGGAAGGTAACATTGCGTTGCCACCTAACTGATCTATTCCAACAATGCTCCAACTAATGCTAGCATGACATAGGCTTCAACATCTTCATGGAGAATACAAGATGTGAGATCTTGACTCAAGGGATTATCATCCCACTGAAGCACAAAGACTAAGGGATCATCAACTAGAGCACCAACATGAGCTTATGAAAGGGGTCAAATATTTTTCAACCTTCTCTTAGCCCAATTGATGAAGGTGATCACTTCTTTAGTGATTCTCCTCTCTTTGAGTTTGTTCAAGGAGCCCTCAACTAGAATGTATAATCCACAATTCATAATCCAAGTTTTGGTCAAAATGGATCTAATGACAAAAATGAATCTAGAGAAGCTAGTCAAGAAAAGGGGAATAAGGGAGATCATGATCACAATCGTGGTCGTGAGCATTGAAGGAAGGGTGATAGGCATCAACGTGAAGCAAGTTCCCCTTCTCGTTCCCATTCATTGTTATTGTATTCTTCTTCATCTAGTTTAGATAGTGGCCACAAAAGAAATAACTATGATGGAGATGATTAATAGGACCAGAACAACAAAAGGGACCATCAAGACAATCATGAATGAAGATGTGGGTAATCCAAAGAGGCCCATCATTAAGAAAGAAGGGCTAGTAGAGAACATCGTATGCACCACCATCATGGTCATGATGAACCTCTACTTGCTACTTGGGGCATGTTGAATATTGCAAAGGCTATGAGGATTCCAACAAGGCATGTGAAGAACAATAGAATAAAGAGGCTGGATATGAACAACATCCCTCAATTCAAGGAAGGATACGATGTTGATCCAAAAAATCATCTTCAGGCCTTCCAGGGTGCATGTGCCTTGTAGAATATTGAAAATGATTGGCAAAAGCTGAAATTATTTCCAAGGACACTTATAAAGGAAGCAGGAAATTGGTGTCAATCCTTGGAATCAGAATCAATCAGGAGTTGGAGTACAATGTTGGAATTATTCAATAAAAAATATCAAATGTACTCCCAAGTATCCAATCTAAGAAAATAAATTCAAGAGTGAAAACAAGGGAATCATGAGCCCTTGGATGCTGCTATTGGCTGATATTACTCTCTGTTGCAAAGGTATCCTAGCCATGGGTACTCTCAGCTTAATCAACTCTGCCATATTATAGATGGGTTGTAGTCTGAAACCAGGAAAACCCTTGGCATCTATGCCCAAGAAAGATTGATAGAGTTAAGCGTCCATTAGATTCAAAAATTGATTAAGTAGGTAGCCAAAGAGGAGGGAGAATTGAGAAAACATGAAAGTGCAAAAGAATACAATAGGGACCCTTCTATTGGGAAAAAGGAGGGTTCGATTTTATGATAGTGAAGATGAATTCATCAAAGATGAGGTCGTTAATCAAAAAACCTTGCCACTCCAAAAATTGCAATCAAAAATCATGGTTAAGATTGATGAATTATGGGACTCCATAGATAATAGGTTTCAAGTTATTTTAAAAATTTCTAAAGAGTCCAAGGATCAAAGTGGTGAGCGTGAGCATTGGAGGTGTAAGGAAGCTAAATGTGCCATATCTAAAGGTAAAGGTAAAATAGCTGCGATAGAGATGACTGCAGATAGTGATTCAGATGATGATGGTGGATGTAACATTTGCCAATATGAACATCCTAACAGATGTTATCCTGTTGTGTCACATTTGCAAGAATCTGGGGTGTATGCCTTACATCCACGACTTGCACAAAGGAAAATGCCCAAAATATTTCCTTATCCACAAGGCAATCCTCGACAGTTCCACCAACCACAATAGTATTATCTAAGTGGAACTTCTCCACAACCAGACGAATTGTACCAATAGTGGGAGCAACCACAATCGTGGGCGTTGCCACATCCAAAACAACAATATCCTTACCGGCAATTAGATCCCAATGGTTACTATGTTCAACAACCTTCATCTAGTCATGTTTCTACTTACCAACCTCACCACTGCCCTCCCAAAACATACCAATCATCCTATCCAAGGAGGGATGCCACCTACTATCCTGATGTACCTTCTATCCTTGCACCTACTCCTCCACCTCTTGCACAACTACCACCTGCTCTGTCCATGCAAGGTGAATTGCCTGCACAACCATAGCAAAGGAATGCTACGAGGGAAGTTAACCTACAATTGATTAACCCATCTAGCGGGTCAAAACCATGAACAAAGAGAAGATCCTTCTTCCAACCTCACAATCCACCAAACCCCTTAGACACATCAATGGTTGGTAACCCTACTCCTCCACCTTCCTCTATTTCCTCTTTATTCGAGTCCCCTTCAAACCAAAATCCTTCTTGAATCCATATTGTAATGTTGACACATGTTGTATCTGATTGGATTTGAGCTGGTAACATACCTTGAAAATTAGCTGATCCTAGGAGTCCCCTAATTTACTTACAAATTGTTTAGAATGAGCCTTGTAAAGCTCTTCTTGACTCTAGTTTCAGTGTTAATTTGATCTTGCATGAGATGTACATAATGTGGAACCTTCCTTCCTTGAAGAAGAGCAACATTCGACTGGAGCTGGTGGACCAATCCATCATTGTTCCATTGGGACTAGTTGAGGACATCATCACCACCATTTGTGGTTGGTCATATCCCACTAATTTCCTAGTAATCAAAGTGGAGAAATGCAAGGGAGACTTTCTAATCATTATGGGAAGGGTGTGGTTAAGTACTATTGATGCCAAAATGAGCATTAGAGATCTTTCCTTCGAAATATCAAAAGAAAATAAATTTGGAAATATTAAGAAGAAGAAAGTTCCATGTATCGCATACATTGATTCAGGGCACCATTGTGTGTAGAAGCTATGGTCAGTAAAGTAAACATATATTTCTACATGCAAGCAATATGTACCAGAGGTTGAGATTTAGAGATGTCTATACGCAGTAGCCACAAAACAAGAAGGAACCTAATGGCTAATAGCAGTACATTATGCATGGAACCTACTGAGGGCCTAATGTATGAATATGTTACAAGTATGAATGAACTTAAGCAAGTTCATCACTAGCTCTTTGAAGGAGCAAATGATGATGTCAATTGGGGTAAGCTAGAAATTTTTGACAATTTTAAACAAGAGTCCCTTAAATTGAAGATGCTACTGGTTGGAATGGAGTATGTATTTTTTGAAAAATTGGAGGCCGGTTATTATTAATGACAAGCTTGCTACATAATAGAAGAAAAAGTTAATAAAAGTTGTGGAAAAGTGGTTAGAAGCCTTTTTTTGGTCATATTCCAAACTCACTAGGATAGATCCAAGAATATGCCAACACCAGATATACACCAACATTGCCATTAAGCCAAAACAACAACTGCAATAGCATTTAAATCCCAAATTAAAATAGATTGTCAAAGAGAAGATTGAATAACTCCTCAAGGTGGGGTTCATCTACCCTATCATAGATAGTGAGTGGGTCAATCCACTCATGATTATACCAAAGAAAGGAGGCAAATGGCAAGTGTGCATTGACTTCTAGCTACTCAACATGGAAACTTTCAAGAATCATTTTCCATTGCCTTTCATCGACCAAGTGTTGTACATCATTTCAAGGCACAACTATTATAGCTTTCTTGATGGTCATGGTACCTATAACCAAATTTGAATTGCACTAGAAGACCAGGCAAAGATAACTTTCATAAGTCCTTAGGGGACTTTTGCTTACCATCAAATGCCATTTGGTCTATGTAATGCCCCAGACACATTTCAACAATTAGTTCTCAGCATTTTTCAACAAATTGGTAGTAGGGTAGAAGTTTTTATGGATGATTTTTCTACCTATGGAGTTACGTTCGAGCAAGCCCTAGATCGTCTTAAGCAAGCATTGAAGAGATATGTTGAAACAAACCTCTAGCTCAATTGGCAAAAAATCCATATTATGGTCCAAGAAGGCATAGTGTTGGTGCATCACATTTCAAAAGCAAGAATCAAGGTGAACCCTAAAAAAATAATGGTCATCCAAGGAATAACCCATCAACCCAAAACCATCAAAAAAGTGTGGTCATTCCTTGGTCATACTGGCTACTACCAGCACTTCATTAAGAATTTTTCCAAAATCATAAAGCCATTGGTAGAATTGACAAATAAGGATGCATTGTTCATTTGGACCCCTGCATGTGAAGTGGCATTTCAACAATTGAAGAAAAAGCTTGTTGAAATTCCCATTCTTCAAGCACCAAATTGTTCTAAACCATTTCATGTGATAATCGATGCATTGAATTATGCTTTGGGGGTAGTGCTTACACAAATGGATGATCAAAAACATACATATTACAGTCACTGTGCAAGATGAAGCATTGTAGGTGCACAACTAAACTACACCACCATAGAAAAGGAGTTGATGGCAGTGGTGTTTGCTTTAGAGAAGTTCAGGCACTATGTGCTTGGCTATAAGGTGTTTGTGCTCATAGATCATAGCGCTATCAAATTTTTAATGAACAAACCAACAGTGAGCCCCCATGTCATATAGTGGCTCGTGATTTTGCAGGAATTCAATCTCACGATGGTAGATCGTAAAGGTGTGAAGAATGTGATCGTAGATCACTTATCGCGACTAAGATGGGATGACAAGGAGAAAGAGAGCCCTTTATCTGATCAATTCCCTAATGAATCTCTCCTTGCAGGTGCTATTAATGCACAAATGCCCGATGAACCAAAATGGTATAACACCATCCTCACTTATCTACTCAAGCAAGAACTACTGCAAGGGCTGGACACTAGAAAGAAACAACAATTTCTTCACAGGGTCAAGCATTTCATAGAGATTAATAGAAATCTTTACAAGGTTTGTCCTGATTGCCTGGTACGTTGGTGTGTTCCTGATACAAATCAACTACGTGTTCTTCAAGGTATTATTGGCCAACAATCTTCAAGGATGCACACTAATTCATCTATGCTTGTGATTGTTGCCAAAGGGATGGTGGAATGACAGCTCGAATGGAGGGGCCACAACAATGGATACAACCTCTTGAGCCATCCGATATTTGGGGCATTTACTATATAGGTCCCATCACACCTTTATCAAATGGAAAAATAATATATAATAGTTACAGTTGACTATTGTACCAAGTGGGCAAAAGCAGCAGCTATTACCGATTGTACATCCACCACTACTACTCGATTTGTACAACAAAACATCGTAAACAAGTTTGGTGTACCTCATGCATTAATTTCTAATAATGGAACTCATTCTACAAGTGCCACTTTCTAGAAACTAATGCAATGCTTGGGGGTTGAGCATAAACTCACAACTCCACATCACTCGTAAGCCAATGGTCAACTGAAGTCACTAATTAGGAGATTACAAAAATTTTAATGTGTACCATTAGCAAGTACTGAAGGGACTAGAGCACTAAATTAAATTATTCCCTTTGAGTCTATTGCTCCACATGGAAGCTTCCCATAGGTTACTCTTTCTATGAGCTCGTGTATAGAGAATTATCAACATTACCTATTTAATCAGAACTCTGTACACTCTCCACAACCTGTGACCTTGACCTAAATCTAAGTCTAGCACAAAAATAACGATTAATGAGTCTCAACTTGCTAGATGAAAATTAGTTAATGGCCCTATCATCCAAGGAAATGCATAAGGCATTCAACAAGAAATGCCATGACCTCAAAATAATAAAAGTTAAGTTTCAACTAAGAGACTATTGGAATCCTACACATGTACCCCCAACAAAATAAATTTAAAACATTGTGGGAAGGATCTTACATTATTAATGAGACTTTTCCATCTAGGGTCATGATCATCTACAAACCTGATAGCCCAGACAAAAAACAACTAATTAACATTCAACAAATAAAACCTTTCCATGAGCCCAAGCTAACCAACGCACCAAACACCTTGTCAGATGGACAACCATGCTCAATCTTTCAAATCTCTCCCTTCCAACTTAGTTATGGGGAAGATGGCCACCCATCCTAACACCTTAGGTGGCTCCTCATTTTTTGATTTTTTTTTTGTTTTACACATTTTTGGTTTTACAAATTTTTGTTTTCATCTTCTTTGTTTTACATAATTGTATTTTTAAGGTTATTGGTCTTCTCTTAGTTTTTGTTTTATACCATCATTAATATATTCAATATTTATTGTCTACTCTTTTACTTTCTTGTATGGTTATGTTTCATGTGTTTCTCTACTTTTTCTACTAATAAAGTAGTAGGTACAATGTTAATGCACTACTTTATGATGGTTTGTTTCATTTGTAATTTGATTTTTGGTGTCTAGTTTCTGACTTTGAATGTCATTACTGATGACTAGGACACGGTTTCTTTTCATGAAATAGGTAGTGAGTCCACATCATCCATCCATCCACATACTGTATGGTTTTCCTTGTTTTGGAACTGTGCAGTCTTCTTCTTCATTAATGCAACTTTAATAAATTGATGACTTGTGTAGTTTTCAAAATTGGAAAGGAATCAAAGATTTGGACAGGGTGTGGCTTCAAAGGAATGTGGTATTCTTCATGTTTTTCTATTTTTCTATGTGCATGAGTGTTCTCATAAGCTGCTCACCATTCTACGTCATTTCATAATAAGAAGTCAAATAAGTCCTTGCATGGTGTGGTCCTCATCACAAAAAAAAAAGATGAGAATTCAAAGCATACTCCTTGGACAAAATAAATGTGAAAAACACATGGGTCTTTGCATGGTGTGATTCCCATTCAAAAAAAACATGGGAATTCAAAGCACACCCCTTAGACCAAATAAAAGGGCTACAAACACTGGTTATGAGACTTGTCTTGTCTCCTCTAACTAAGGCCCTTTCTCACTTCAGACATTGACTCCAATTTGGAACAGTAGTTGTTTTGTAGGAGCATTCTTGTGTCTTAGGGGATGGACTAGCCTTAGAATGTCGATGCGAAGTCACTAAAAGTGGTTGGTTTTGATCTAGATTGAGGATGGATCCTACCAAGTCATTTAATCACAAACTCCATAAGGGACTGCATGTGACCATAATTAGGAACTCCATTCCACTCTCTCTATCATCCATCTATGCTTTTTATGCTTCACCTCACTACCGGTTTCTTGTTTTGATTCAATGTTCTGGTTTAATGTGTCAAATTTCTCAATCAATTACATTTGGGTTTTTGTAATTAACTTTCTGTAATCATTAATCATCCATGGAGCCCATGGACTCCTTGGTTTGAAGTTATGCAAGGGCATAAAAAGCCTGTGCCTTCTTTGGGGAGGACCCACTTGCATATCTTTTGGTTTAATTAACTTAAGTTCTTTACCCTTAGACATTGTTGCAATCAAATTCTTTTTATTTACCCCATTCAAGTCATCCAATTGTACACACCTTCACAACTATTTATAATGAACTCCTTTTTATTATTTTGAATACCCTCTTTCCAGTACTCCTTGTGTCAAGCTTTTTCTGAATAGTATGGATCCCTTCTCTTATTTAACCCATTCATCAATCTTTCCACTAACAACATCAAGCAACCAATCTATCACAATCACAACTTGGCTAGATAAAATCATCGACGAGACAAAGTATTCAACCATTATCTATTACACTATATATACTAATCCTTGGTTTTGTTGTGATTGTAGTGTGAAGCATGAACTAGAAGCAAGACTATCATCACTAAGGAGGATGCAACCATATCACTCGCGAGAGATTGTTCATGATCACTAGATCTCTTCTACCTCTCCCTTATTCTTTTGTTGCCAAGAGAGCTTGGATGTCCTTTGGATCCATTGGTGTTTTTTCCTATTATCATGAACACCCAATTTTATACATAATTATAATATTTTATGCTCGGGCACTTTTGTATTTGTCTATTTTCTCTATGTCACTCTGCATGTCAGTCAATTAAATCCACACCCCTACTGTACTTTGTAAATGATTTGTTTCTCTTTTTCTATACTCAAAGATGAGTTTTCATTCAGTCATGGAGGTATGATAAATCGTGTTTTTCAATGCTCTGATATTGAGGTGGCTGTGATATCGAGTACGCGATATCATGACCCAAGATGTGATATCGTACATTCAATATCGCAGGTTACTCCCAGATCTATAAATATAGCACCCAAGCGCACAATTGGGAGTATGTTTTTGTCTGTCAAGTAAAGAAACTCTTGCAATTTGTTCATTTGAGAGTTAAAATATTTTCCAAGTGCCTGCAGTAGGAGGTCTAAGTGTAAACATATTTTTATTCAAACATTGATGTACCTGAACACACTAGTGTGTTGGCAATAAAGACAAACTCTTTGATCCATTCCTTGTAGCACTTGAGACTTTCTTTCTTATGCATTTATGTTTCATGAAATTTACATAAATATCACTTATGCAGTATTTAATTTTAAATAATCAAGCAACTCATTAAGATACACAAGCATGACCCCTTTGAACATATGTGTAACACTTGGTAGCTCAGAAACGATTAGCGTTTGACAATCCCGTAGTGTTCACATAAAGTTTAGGATGGGTTTAGGAAGTGGGAATGGCTACTTGTGTTAGGCTAGATTAGACCATAGTTTAATTAGCATTTAATAATCTTTACTTTTATTCTTATTCTAGATGAGTAATTTCATAAAATAAAAAATAATAAAAAATCTTACACCTTTGTCACACTTAACCATATAATTGGATTTCACAAGTGGGATTAGGAAGACAATGAATAGAAAACACAAACGCATTATTTAGCTTTAGTGTACTTAGTAATTATAGTCTATGAAATTTTACCAAATGGCATGTGAATGCATGTGATTCATATGGTTGGGTGTAGGGGTACCTCACTGCTCATTACCCTTGAATCGGGATCTCACGTCTCATACTCCCCGTGAAGATATTGAAGTTCATGTTGTGCAAGCATTAGCTGGAGCATAGCTAGAATAAATTGATTTGGTGGCAACACAATGTTGCCTTCCATGTCACACCATTTTAGCATTTCATCTTGATGTAAGATGAAGGTGAAGTCTAGTACATACTCATCAAGATGAGCATACACCACCTGGTATTGTTAAGGCACTTGGTCTGCCCTAGGCGGAGATAAACTCTTGTGAGAAGAAGAAATTTTATATTAATAAATCTATATGCAATTTGTAGTTAAGATTTAATTTATTTGTAATAATGATTTTATTTTTGTAAGATTCGACCTTTAGGGTTTGAACAATGAGGTTACTAAGTTTCACTAAGTTTAGATAGCGCATGTAGAACTAAAGTCCCCGGTAACAACACCAATGATGAGTGGTGAGGTACCCCTATGCCCAACCATAGGAATCACAGGTGTTCACATGTGATCTAGTTGAATTTTTCAAACTTTAATTACTAAGTACGCTAGAGCTAAATAGTGAGTTTGTGTTTTCCATTCATTGTCTTCCCAGTCTCACTAAGGCATAAGATTTTTATCATTTTATGTTTTATCAATTTGATCACCTAAAACAATAATGAAAGTGAGAGTAATTAAATGCTAAGTAAATTATTGTCCAATCTAGCCTAACAGAAGTAACCATCCCCACTTCTTAAACACATCCTGAACTTTGTGTAAACACTGATGGGTTGTCAAATGCTAACCGTTTCTAAGCTACCAAGTGTCACACATATGTTTAAAGGGGTTGTGCTTGTGTATTTTAATTAGTTGCTTAATTAATCAAAATTAATTGTTGAATGAATAACATTAATGTAAACTACATGAAATCACAATATATAAATGCATAAAGAAAGAAAGTCTCAACTGCTGCAAGGATGAAACAAAGAGCTTATCTTTATTGCCAACACAATGGTGTGTTCAGGTACATTAATTCTTGAATAAAGATCTAATTACACTTAGCCCTCTTGCTAGGGGCACTTGGAAAATATTCTAACTCTTGAATGAACAAACTGCAAGAATTTCACTACTTGACTTCAAAAACTACTCTCAAATCACGTGCCCAAGGGTTGTATTTATAGGCCCAAGAGTACCCTGTGATATTGCATGCCCAATATTGCATCTTGGGTTACAATATCGCATACCCGATATTGTGGCCACTCTAATATTGGAGCTTAAGTAAAACACAATTCATCACTACATTCATAAGTATTTTATTTTTATAATATAAAGACTAACATCTAAATTTGATTTTTTTTGAGTTGCAATTCATGTACAAATTCATTAAACCTTATGTGCCATTCATGAGGAGCTTGCTTTAACCTATAAAAAACTTCTTTTAGTCTACAAATATGATTAATTAACTTTTAATCTACAAAGCCTTCATGTTGATACATAAAAATTTCTTCTTGCAAATCTTCATTTAATAAAGCAAACTTAAAATTAAGCTCATAAAAATTTTCAACCATAGGTAGCAGCCGCAAATAAAATATTTCATATGGTCTATTATTTCATGATGGGAGCAAAGATCTCTTTGTAATTAATATCTTTCCTTTGTTCAACACTAGTTAAACTTCAAAATTTTCCACCATGTTATCAACATTTTCTTTGATATAGAAAACATCTGCAATTATCAACATGTTCATTTGTAGTAAACTCTAAAAAACTTTCTAAGCACCATTTTTCATTAACACACTATTCTATTTTCATTATATTGTACCAATCTTTATTTTGCATACCCTCTTGCACACTCATAGGTTCATCTACTTCAAATATCATTTTTAAGTTAGTTAGGTTAGAATGATCTTCAATAATAAATATTTTCCTACTTATAGCCTTTTTATGGACATTTCATTTATATGTTCCAACTATGTCAGTATTAATTCTTTATAGTAATTTTAAACCATTGTGCTTGTCAATGTTTAAAGCAATCTATGGGATTAGATTCTTCATTTGTACCAACTTCTTCATTATTATCTTTGTTCAAGATCATAAATGACCAAGAATCAATTATAGTCTTACTAAGAATCACCATAGAAACTTTAACAAATTTCCAACTTATAGTGTGATTCGATTTTTAAAATAATTTATCACATAATACATCATGATATTCAACAAGTTTATTGATGTCCCACACATGGTAGGCTTTATGGTCTAATGAATAAATGAATAGCAATCCCACTATAACCTTGGATTCTAACTTTCCATGGTGTATTTGTGGAACATGAACATAATAACATGTCTTTCTAAAGTGATGAAGATGAGATATTAATACATCTTTATCATTAGATAATTTTATAATTAGAGTGATGTCATTCAAAGCTATAGTTGCAATTCTATTAATAATATGAATAGAATAATATGTGATGAAGCATCAATTGACTGAGATATCGTAGATGTTATGTCATAGATGCTACATTGCATCTGCGATGTATCATCTCTAATGCTATGTCTTAGTTGGCTGCTACATCATAGATGTTATATTGCATTTGTGATGTCATAGATGTGATATTGTAGCTATATCGATGGGTACATGTTAACGTAGCCCTATTAATGCATACATGTTGACACGATCCCATCGACACATGCATTGACATGTTGACGCATATGCATCAACACAGTGTATGTTTTTGCCTATAAATTTGCATGCTCCTACCATGTATTTGGCATTCTTTTGTTACTAATGTAGTTGAACCCTTGCAATCTTATTCCATAGTCTTCAAGAATAGTCAATGAGTGCCTAGAGTGTGGATCTAAGTCAATTGTTGATGAGCAGTCAAGGTACCCCTACACCCAACCATACAAATCATGAAGCATGTATGCACAATTCGATTGAATTCCGCAGACTCTATAGTTTCTAATACACTAGCCTTCTAGGAAGTCAACCTTGCCCTAAGGTCATTCATTGTCTTCCCAATTACACTTGTGATGCACATGGTATGGTTAAGTGTAATCAAGGCATATGATTTTTATTATTTTGTGTTTTATGTACTTTGTTGCTTAAAGTAGAGAGATAAACTAATTTAATAACTAATTTAGTTTAACTAAGTAACTATTCTCTAACTAGCCCTAACATAAGCATCCAGTCCCACTTTTTGTACACGTCTTGAACCCACGTATCCATTGCTGGATTACCAAGCACTACACTACTAGGTGCAGCAAGCAATAATGCTGCTAGGATTACCAAGCAAATATGTGTTTATGCTCAAAGTGGTCGTACTTATGTATTTACCTATTTAGCTTATCTTACTTATTCACTTAATTATCTTAATTACTGAGAAACATTAAACAAATAAATAAAAACATTAATTACAAGAATAAAACATTTAAACTATCTGAAATGCTACAAGGTTTATCAAGAAGCTTGTTTTATTACCATACATACTAGTGTGATTTGGGTACAACAATGCTTGAATAAAGATTTGTACACTCAATGAATCCTACTACGGGCACTCAAGAAAATATTCTAACTTTCAAATGAACAAGATGCAAGAGCTCTACTACTACTATAACTTCTAATTGTTATAAACACAGCTAGGAGCTTGTATTTATATTTTTTTTCTACAGTACTACATCAACAAGGCCCCATAGATGTAGCAAATGCTACATCGACATGGCCCCATTGATGGGGCAACATCACGTAAATAGAGCCCCATCAATGGGGGCCCGTCAACAAGGCCACACCAACGGGGGTCTGTTGACGCAACACATTGATGTTCATCAATTGTACAATGTCTTATTTAAGTGGAAATATGCTTGGACACATTCCATGAACGGCAATAAGATCAAGATTGATTCTTATTCATTGTAGCACTTTGATGTAGATTAAATTTACTTTTCATGTAGTTTTACTTTATATCTATACATAGTTAATATTTACATTTCATGTACTTAGTTAATATTTACATTTTAACACATATTAATTAATTGGTGAAATGAATGTAACTGCTTTTGATCGTAAACACATATTCACTTGGTAATCCCAACAATGTTATTGCTTGATTTTCCAAGTTGTGTAATACTTGGTAATCCCAATCGTGGATACATGGGTTTAGGATGTGTACAGTAAGCTGGGAATGGACACTCATTACCCGTAGCCTAGTTTAGAATTAACTTCTTGTTGTTAATTAGATTAAATAATTAATTTCTCTATTATTGTTAGGAGTAGCATAAAGCTGTAATAACATCAGCCATCATATGCCTCACGTTGGACTAAACCATATGTGACAAAGCTACGACCAGTCTAAGTGGGAAGATAGTGAACTGCAATCAATGCTTAATGATCTAGATGCACAACTAGTCTCATCCATGGAATTTGATTGAGTTGCATGTGAACGCTCATAATTTGTATGGTTGGATGTAGGGGTTACCCACCGCTCATCAATATGTCATCTTAATCCAAAAAAAATGGCACTTGTATATTATGCATCATACATCTTATCATCTCTATTCTTAATCTATTTTTTATTTCTATAACACCATTTTGTTGTATTGTATATGGAACCGTGAATTCTTATGTTATATTAAGATTACAATAGGCTTAAATTTATTTAAAATATATTCCCCACCACCATTAGATCTCAATGTTTTTAGCTTCATACTCTGTTTAATTTCGATCCTTATTTTGAAATGCTTGACTTTTTCCAAAACTTGTATCTTATATACGAAGCCATAAATCCACATCATTCAACTAAAATCATCCATGGAGGTTACAAAATATCTTTCATTTCTTATACCTTATGGTAAAAATAGACCATGTTACATCTAAATGGATACCTTGTGGTTTTTTCATTTTGTTTTTACGATGTTTTAAAAAAGGCAAATAGTACATTTTGCCAAACTCACATGCTTCACAATCAAACTCTTACTTTTCATCAAATTTTAGAATATCATGATAAAATCGATGCATTCTTCTTAAGGTTTTAATATTTACATGTTAAAGCCTCAAATTCCACTTCATTAACTAATTTTGGTTAGCTAACATATACACATACTCAACATCGTGATCCATATCTTTTAATACACTATTGCATGATACGTCATAGGCAATAATATCATCATCATGGTGCACCATGAAATATAGTATCATTACCATTTTTGTTCAATTTAACATGCAAACCATGATTTATTAACTAATATACTAAAATCAATGTCATGTTAAATTTGTTAATATAATAAACATCTTTGGATTTTAGACCAAACATTTTCATGTCTCCATACTTAGTAATTTTTATTAAGAGATTATTTTCAATTTTGACAAAATGAGGTGTTGGTTTATCAGTTATATTTACTAATAAGAAGAAATTTCTAGTGAAATGTTATGACGCGCTAAAATCAATATACAAAGAATTATTAGATTTATTATTTATTACAATGAGAACATTAAAATCTGTTGTGGGAGATTGTAGCTCCTCCTTTGCAACATTAGTAGTCCCAAGCTTTAACTTAAATTATTTTTCATTCTCTTGTTAAGTTTCTTAGCCCTATTTTTAACAAACTTATTGGCATGTTATTTGATCATAACCTATGATTTTGGATTATTTGGATTATCATAACAATGATTGATGTCATGATTGTCCTCTCTTTTATCTTTATGAAAATACATTGATGTTCATCATCTTTTTTGGTTGTTTTTTATCTTTGCCATCATTATGTAATACCCATGCCTAAGATACCTTTTACCCCTTGGTATGTTCGTAATTTTAACCCTTGATGTTTTATTTGCTAACCTATATGGATGCTTGTTACTCCTTTCCTTATATTAACTATGCTTTGTGAAGTATGTTCTTTTGTTGACCTTTCTACTTTTTAAATATTCTAGGGTTTATTATTATCTTTTTCTTTCTTTTATTAATTAATACTTTTCAATGTGGTGATATTTTTATAATTGTATATTTAAGCACTTTTTAATATTTTTGATATCTTATATTATGTTTTACTTTAGCATATGCATACAAACCTCTTTTGTTGGACTTTTGTATTAGTAGGTATCTAGATGGGTCATTAGCACATGGGATACTACTTTGGTTTGGTATGATTTATTTATATAACTTGTATCTCTGGTAAAATTATATTTTTATATTTTTTTTTTTGATTTTTAACTTATCTCTAATTATGATTTTATAGGATCTTGTGCTAGCCCTTTTATTGGTTATACTTTTGGACCTTTTACTTTATTATTAGTTGGGCTTAGCCATAGTTATCACCTTCATATTAGACATAGCTATTAACTTTGCTCATTGAAAATGCCCATTAGGCTAGTATTAAGCAATAACTCATGTTAGAAAAACATTTAAATATATTTTTAAAAAAATTAAAATTCTCTTTTAATTTAGTTTTTAACCCATGAGAGCATCCTACCCAACACTACCAGATGATTGTAAGACTCTAAACCAAGAAACCTTCCCTTAAAAGTAGTCTTTTGCCTTACCTTCCTAGCATTTGGGAGATTGGGCCAAAAATGAAAATTCTACTGGATTGACCAAGAGCTAGTTAGATCTAAATTTAGAGTTAGTAAGGTCTACACTATCAACCAAGACCCTGTGATAGCTCATATTTCCAGATCTCATTTCAGATCTTACTTAGATTCCATTGTTGATCTATCATTTTTCCTAGGATTTAGAGCTTATTAGGGAGATTGAATCATGCAAGGACCCTTAGCTACAATGTTATGATTTCCAAAGAATAATTTGATGTTTTACTTCTTTGGGTTTTGCTTTTTTGTTTGTTGTGCATTTGTTTCATCGATTTAGTTTGTTTAAGAACTGTTTGTTGATTTGCCTAAATTCTCATATCTAAATATTTTAATATTATTTTCTACAATTTAGCTACTAATGAGATCTATTTTTATGCATGGGATGTTAGTCAACATTTTCACCAAGTTTTACCATGTTTTGACTAGTTTTTATCATGTTTTTTTTTTTCATTCCGAATTTTATTGATAAGTCATCTATATAGTTAGGGCTTTAGACTATTTTTCAAATTTTTAGCCTTCACGATGACTCTAGATGATGTTGGCCAAGAAGATAAAAATGATTAGTACATCTGTGTAGACCCCAAGGCATCCTCCATTGTCTATTATGACAAGGTCATGATGAATATTTTATGACATTTTTGGATTTGCCTCCAAAAGTAGAACAAATTTTCTAAAGTAAACCCTAGCCTTTGGGCAACAAAAAATTGAGAAAATTATCAAAATGGCATTTTTAGGGCTCTTAGAATCTTTAAAAACTAGAAATCAATAACTATCTACGTTTTAGCAATAGTAGGAGCTTAGAATGATCCTAAAATGTTTAGACCTCCATTTGGTAATACTTAAGCCTAGCTAGCAGGGTGTTACACATTGCTTAGGAGAAGGTTTTTGCATTGGAGTTATAAGCATTCATCTTACCTTCTTCTTCTAGGACTTTCACACATAGCTCTATCACAAACCCATGGTGTATGTTTTTCCATCATTCTTCATTGTTTAATGGAAGACATTGCATGATGATGGAAGTGCTCTTATTAAGAAAAACTTAATAGTTTTATTTAATACTTAAGTATTTTGTGCTTAGAGATCAGATTGCAATGTGGATACCTTTTGTACAAGGATGGTAATTGGTTTGACTTCTTTTAGTCTCATGAAATTTAATTGATTTGGTAAATATACAATCTTAGATTCTTTTTTTTTCTTTTACTTTAAACTTATCCTCGAGTTTTTTCCACATTCTATATGCAAAATCTTGTTTCTTAAAAAATGATATAAATTCATGTGGCATGCTCAAGGAAATGAGCATTTGCACCATTTTATTATTAATATCCACCATTGTTATTTTCATTGACATTTCTTTGAGTTCATTTCCCTGAAGTAGAAATCCCATTTGCAACTATGATATATTGTAATTTAAAGAATTTAAAACTTGACTCTCAGGATCTATCATGGTAATATAGAAAGCTTATTACTTATTCTTGGAAACCACTCTTAACTTCAAGAGTTATTCACCATCTTGCTCTAATATCATGTTAAGTTTTCCATGATGTTTAGTGAGTAACCTTATGACAAGACAAGATAGAACTGGAATTCACATTGATGATTTCATATTCAACATATGAAGGTTATTTAAGTTTTGTAAAATAATGTGTCTTGAAGTTAAATTATTACAATGGAACATAACTCACCAGAAATAGTTTAAAATGTTATTTAACATATGTTAATTATACATTAGTTAGGAAAATAATTGTAACATCACTATGTTAGTGGTAACACCATGATAGCAATATAGTATTTATAGTGATATAATCCATTATGATAATGGTACAGTATTTATGGGTCTTGGCCTAGTAACCCCATGTCATAGGTTTGATTCTACTAAGTAGCACCGAGTTATAAACTTCTATAAATCTTGGGGTATATCTGTGTTTCAATTATTTTAGGTTCCAACACCCCCCAATAAAACATAAAGTAAATAGGAAAATGAAATAAAGAGTTTGAAAATTTTAACAAATAATAGTATAGATAAGCTTCAACTAGAATAGAAAAATTAAATAACCATTTGATGAGTGGCGAGGTACCCCTACACTCAACCATACGAAACGAGCGTCGCACGCGCGATCCGGTCGAACTCCGTAGATGGACTAGTTGTGGCACCTAGATAGTTAGCCTTAGGTCGCAGTTCGCTGTCTTCCCATCTAGACTAG